>JAAGEH010000226.1:6328870-6457520 GCA_011751065.1 Lasiurus cinereus
ACACCTGCAGTGTTCCGTGCCAACCCTGGTGGTCAGTGCACGTCTAACTCCCTGTTGGTCAAACTCCCAGCTGAAGGGACAATTTGCATACTGGCCTTTTATTATATAGGATGTTTTAGAATTCCATTTTAATTGATCTGTGTGGCTTTTGGATTATGTCTTTCTTTAGGTTTTATTAGTGATTGTTTATATATATATTTATAAATATATATATATTTACCTAATTTTTTCAGTCTACTCATGGTTAGTATTTTGTCCCTTCAACTGAAATGTAAAATGGTTGTGCCTATAGTGTCTTTACCTCACCTCCTTTCCTTTGTAGTTGTCCTTTGCAGTACACCTGATGGGAATAGGGGAGAGGTGAAGGGGAGAGGGACAGAGGGAACAGGACATGAACAAGAGAGTAATGAACTAAAGAAAGATTAGGCAAAAGGAGCAGAGTAAAGTACATAGCCTCTTAAAACGTATGAGTTCTATTCCATCATAGACAGAGACCAATTCAGTTTTTACTTTTTAGATATACCAAGGTTCTAAATGAAATTAAAAACTCTCATTTTCATTTTTCTATCAAATGTAACAGTATCCCCATTAAACATGCTCTTTACTTCATTTGTGTCTTTTGTATTTTTGGTTATGGGTAAGAAAGGCTTAGGGCTGACAAGGTGGGTGGGTATGGTGCTTTGGGAAGATATATATATGTATTCAAAATCAGAAAGATTCACTGAAGACCCCCTCAGACGATTTTTATAATTTTTGTTTTCCATAGCCATATATATTTTAAGGGACTAAAGGAGGAAACTGTTTATTTTGTATAACTATTTACTGTTTCCGTGTTCCTCCTTCATTCTGAAGTTCCCAGTACCCTCTGATCCCATCCTTCTGCATGCACAGTGTCCTTTAGAGGAGGTCGCTGGAGACAAATTCCCTGCTTTATTTCATCTTAGAATGTCCTAATTCTCCTTCATTTCTGAAGGATATTTGCTGTGGATAGGGAATTCTCGGTAGACAGTTTTTTCTCTCAGCACTTCAAAAATATTTTCCCCACTGTTAATGCCCCTCACGGTTTCTGCTGAAAAATCTGCGGTCATTCAAACTGGTGTTCCCCTATCTGTGGTGTGTTGCTTTCCTCTGGCTGATTTCAAGATTTATTTCTTCATTTTTAGTTTTCAGTAGTTTGATCATGATGTATCATAATGTAATTTTCTTTGCATTTATCTTAGTTAGATTTCACCAAGTGTCTATATCTGTTCAGTTGTTTTATTCCAAATATTGGAAATGTTAAAGTTTCTTAAAATTTTTTTTGGCATTGATTTCTTTTTTCTTTTTGGGACTTCACTGACATGAATATTAATTTTCTAAAACTGTCCCATGGGGGTCCTTGAGTCTTCGTTCATTTTACCAATTTTTTTATTTTTAGATAAAAAAACTGTAAACAGTCTTATCTTCAAGTTAATCAATTCTTTCCTATGTCATATCCATTTTGCAAGTGAGCTATTTAAGTGATTTTTCAAAAAATGTATTATATTTCCCAGTTTTAAAATTTATATTTTCTTTTTCATAGCTTCTACTTCTTTGCTGAAAACATATCTTCCCATTCATTTCAAGAATATTTGTCCTTCATGGAATATAATTATTAATTTCTTTAAATTGCTTGATAGTTCCGCCTCAGAGGCATCTCAGGGTTAGCACCTGTGAATTTTCTAGCACCTGTAAACTTTATTGACATTTTACTAGTACTTTTATAGAAAGTACTTTTCAGCTGTATCCAGAACTTCTTGAATATTACGTTGTGAGATTGTTCCATTCTTTAGAGAATGTTGACATTTCGTTTTAGCAGCAGCCTACCTCATTTTGTTCAGAAGCCAGGCCTAACCTTTTGTAGGCTGCAGCCCAGCGGTTGGTTCAGTGTTCCAAGTTCATGCAGTGCCATTTGTGTGAGTTCGGGAACTCGTCAGTGATTTAAACTCGTGTGTGACAACACACATCTGGTCAGTTCCATGCTTGTGCAATTTGGAAGGGGAGTCTAGGTCTTGTATACAGATGTAGATTCCTTCTCTCTGAGGTTCCCCCTACACTCTGTCTTCAGGAGATCCTTTGACCATTGAGCTGACGTTTTAATGTCCTGTCATCCACCTCCTATAACAGGACCTACCTCAGCAGCAGCATGATGAGAGGAAAGAGAGAAAAATAACCTGAATTGTCCCACACTTTTTGGATCACAGGGCTTCTTTTCTGAGTCCTTTTGGTCGGAAAGAAGGATTTGATCTCACGGTGTTAGTTCCTGAGTGGCTACTACTGCTGTCCAAGCTATGCCAGGGCAGCCTCATGACCAGGGCTTGCGTAGCGCAGGGCTGAGGACTTACTAAGACTGGGATTTCCTCTACAGCTATTCTACATCTTCTGGCAGAAAAGGATCTTGGGATCGTTTTTGCCCCGAACGGCAGGTTAGGGAGGGGTCATGGAAGAAAAACAAAAAATGGGAGATGCAAGGCTGTCCTGGTTATTCTCGTTTTCGTTTTTTAAGGGTTCTCAGATGTGCCTTTTTGTATTTTGTGCTGGGTTTTTAAGAAGTGGGAGAGATACGGTAGAAGGTGTTTATTCCATTTTACTTGGAATTTGAACCCCCCCAATTGAAGTTTGAAAACCTTAAATTATTGTGTCCCTCACAAGAGTGTTAAATCTTACTAAGCCATTACTGTTCTGATAAATCCGAGTCATGACATGTAAGATACTTAAAAACACTTAAGAACATTCAATAGTTTTTATTAGACCGTTTTTACTTAGTTGGATGGTTTTGAATTATCCTGCAGTTTCCTTTCTTTCAGTGTTAAATGATTTCACCACTCTTTGACATGAGAACTGTTAAGTGTTTTGTTTTACAAATGGCCCATTTGACCTATTAATGAGTAAATGCAAGTGTTTGACATGTCTACTGAAAAGAGGAAAGATCTGTTAATGTTTCTGTATTATTTTTCTTCCTACATGAAATGACTCCTTAAATGTTAAGGATTCTAATCCTTTTTGAGAATAAATTGCTTTATAGCAAAAATGGTTTTAACATATATATATATATAACCTCATAAATCATAAAATAGCACTTATATGCCCTACGCACAACCTAAAAATTATTAATGTATTATAACAATTAGGACATTGACCATAATACTAGCCCTTGATGATGCACTAAATTAAATTGTTTTCTTAATAAAAAGAACAATTTAACTTCTAATAACTGGCGTGCCTCCTATGAATTTCTACCTTTTCAAATTCCCATAACTGTTTTAGTCTTGATGATGAAATTTAAATTAAAAAGCTTTCTCTATTCTGCCTCATGCTAGCAGTCATTCTCAGCAAGTTGCAGCTCCTCTGCCATAAAATCAGACTAGCACCCACCCTCTTACAGGATGCCAAGATGAAAGGAGGATACGATATCTAAAACTGACAGGCATAGTAATTTGTAGTTTTTAATGGCTATAATGTGTTATTGTTTCTCCATACTACCACCATAGTGTATCATTACCAAATTCACCTGTTGCCAATAGGTGGCATTTCTGCTATAGTTTACGCCCTCCTGGCCCAGTTCCTAAAACTGAGTTGCTTTGTTATTTACGATCCATGTTTGTCACAGAATTTCCCGGGAAAACACACACCGGAGTACTGGAGATAAGGAAAAAACATACACATTTTATTTCCAGATGTACTAGTACCGTGACTCAGGGGAGCCCATTTCCAAATCCTGAGCAAGCCAGCGTGGAGAAAGCTTTCTCTATACCCTTTGGTTTCTTTGTTCCCCAAATATGGACCGTTCGTGGGTTTTGCAAAAATTCCCATGAAACCACACGTAAAGGCCCAGCCTGGAGCCAGCGCTGCTAACCTCCTCCGGGGGTTGTGTATGGCTCATGGTTTATGGCTCTGGTAAAATGGGAGGATTTAGGTAAACAGGTCTTACAAGACCAGGTAATTAAGGAAGGGGCAGTGACTGGATTATGGGCTAACTAGAATATGCATTAGGGATACTGCTTAACTAGGTACAGAGTCAGGCTGCTAGGCCCTCTCCCCTTGAACCCCCCTCAAAAAGGTCTTCTGTTCCTCCTCATGTTCTGCTTTCTTGGGAATGAAGCTATGTAAGTGCAGCTTCAGGTGACATCCCCTTCCCAGTATTTCCCCTCCTAACCCTTCCTACAGGTATTCCGGGGCCAACACAGCTCCCTGCCCCTTGGGTAGATGTGTTCACTCTTAGCTCTGCTCTTATGATTTGTGCACCTTTCTTTACTATATTTAACAGGATATAAAGGGCTGAGTCAGAATACCTAGGATTTGGAAAAGGGAGTTATAACTCTGACAGAGAACAAGTTTTGGGAGGAGAAAGCTACATGGTTGAGGAGGGCTGGGAAGAGCTGTTTAGAGTGGCTGGATAAATTGTTCCTGATTTGTCCTGGTGTGTGTAAAAAAGGCGAACAGCTGGAGAAGCACCCATAGACGATGAAACTTGTCGTTTAGCCAAACCCAGTCATGATTTTGTAAAATGCTACCTAGTGCCCTATGATGAAGCACTTCCATATTATCCTTGCGAGGGCAGTGTTCCAGCATGCCTCAGTTTCCCTTGCCGTGTCCATAGCTGCCTAAGCGGCATCTCCAGGGACAGGATAAGGACAGTTCCGCCCCAGTGCTCTCAAGATCCATTGTTTCAGGGTCAGATTTTTTAGGCCCTGCCCCCTTCCTGTCCCTCCTGAACACTTCTGTCTCCCAATATGCCTTATGCAGCAGCCCTTTCTAGCCATGTCGAATGTTCTCACACATTCGTCAATGTTTCTGCTCTTAAAGCTGAGGCAGGCCATGAAACATACTCACCAACGTCATTTAAAGTTCATCTTAACCTGACTTCCTGGGGTGAGAAAATTCAGAGCAGGTCAAGGTTACTAGAACTTCTCAGGGATCGGGAAAGCTCACGGAAGTGAGAAGTCTAGGGGACAAGTGTAAGGTCTGTGATGACCAGACAATGCGCTGAAAACCCGTCTACATAAACTACGCTGCCCTCGATAAAATGTCCGTTCCTTCCCTTTAGGACACTCTGAGGTTACTATGGGCCATATTTTCCCCAGTCTCAATTGGGGGTTTGCTTTTGTTATAGATGCCGCATTTTTATTTCATTTTTCTGGGAACTACAGAAGTTAGTTGTGGTGTCATCACTTGGCCAAAAATAGACGTTGTAAATGCCAAATTCACATGACCACCAGTGCTGCTCTTTAGAGTAGTATCTGATTGATTACTGAATGTGAAGGTCTACAAGTGGTGAGACGTGTGTGAAGCATTGTCATTACTTCTTTATTCTAAACCCAGACCAAAGAAAATTTACTAATTGTCATTAAGGCTCTGAACATAGATGAAAATATAGTCTTTGATCTGAAGTAGTTGGTCTATTCTGGAAAACAGAAATAAAAAGTTGAGAGTAGTGAGGGTTATAATAGTCTTCAAAAGCCTGCGTGCATGAAGAAATGCACGATGCAGGAAAGTGCTGCTTCAGTTGGGCTTTAGAGTGAAGGCTCATGGGAAGAAGAGCTACGGGGCAGCGGGGGTGTGACTGAATGTGTGTTACGCAGTGGATGGAGCACCCTGAGTGGGGGTGTAGGGGTGGTGTGGTGGAGACGGAGCCTGGCGTGTAGACTACAGTTAAATATAACTGTGTTTAGTTGGTGGACAATAGCGAATAAGTGCAATTTTAAAAGAATGACATGATCAGATCTGTATTTTAGAAGGATAATGGAAGTAGTGTGAGCAATGGAAATAGACAAAAGACAGTTACAAGGTCATAGCAACAACATAAGTAATAAAATATGTTCCATTTAATATATTTTCAGTATTGGAAAGATTTTTATCAAAGGCAGAGTTATACGTTTACAATTAAATTTATAAATCCTTTGAAATTTGTCATTTGACCCTTATTAGATACTTATCATGTAACAGGCATTGACAACAAATGTGTGCAAAGATTTAGCTATAGTGATGTTCACTGCAAAGTTATTTACAACTACAATATCTGGAAATAATAAAAAGATCCCCACTGATTAAATTGGCTAAAAATACTGATTTTTTTTCTATTTTATATACATAAAAATACACTCTGCTTATATAGTATGTATATGTACAATTTCTTTTTTAAAGGGTACATGTCTTTCATACATTCTTTCCTCTTAATATATTCTGAACAATTTCCATAATTGTCATTTAAATGTAAATACATTGCTTCGTAGTTATAGCACATATGTATACAAGTAGCATGTGTATATATTGAAATGGATGCAAATATATGCCATATTGTTATGGAATATAGTTTAAATTATCTATACACTTATATAAAGTATATGTATTTAAAAGTATGTTTTATATTATAGATATAATTTAAAATTATGTAGTAAAAAAACATTTAAAGATATATGCAAATTTTAGGCACTTATTTTTTAGAAAAAGTATATATTCCAAACACATAACATACACCAAAAATGTGTACATGGCATTATTCTCCCGAACTTGATGTTCTTTTAAAAAAAAGAAAAAAATTGAGTCAAAATGCTTGTTAGAATATTTTAGCTAAATGTATGGGAAGAAAATATGGAACCTAGACAAGCGGGAGTAGCAGGGCTGCAGTGCCAGAAACTAAGGCTGGACCTAGGAATGGGTTAGGAACAGGGCTTTGGGAAATAAATTGTTTTTTTGGGAAAATTCCCCGTGGAAATATTAGCAAAGGACCTACCAGAACATGCAGGTGATTAGAGACCAAAAAGAAGCCAGGCGAAAACAGAATCGGGTTTGTCAGTAAGACCTGCCACTAGTTCAGAGGGTGAGAGTGCCTGCGCCTGGGACTGGCAGTGCTGGTTGATTCTGACACTGTTACCTAAACTCGCTCTTGAGGTTAAGCATCTAGTCTAACTGCATTTCCATCTTGGGTTCAGTCTGTGGTCATGTCTGTAGTTCACAGAAAGCAGGAGGCACCAAAAGATGTGGTAGATTTTCTGTGTGCCTGGGATTGAAAAGTTAGTGAACTGATAATGCTCACACCACAAATTCCAGTTTGAGTATAACACAATTTTAATTGTTATAAGTAGTGCCTTTTTAACAAAACAAAACAAACAAACAAATCAGAAGGCCTAGATAAAGTGTGGCTCCTTTTCCACCAATTTTGCCTAAAATTCAGGAGCATCCTTTACCAGCTTTTGCAGCATTTCTCTCCCCATTCAGGAACACGTTGTTTCTGGTTATTTCTCTTCTTAGAATTGGCCTAAATTTTCAAGGTTGGATGATGGGCTCACATCCACATTTAAAAAATTATCAGTTTTTCTCCTGTTTGATCATTTTCCTTTTATATTTCAGGATGGAGTTTTTGATTTCTGCTAAGTTATTTTTTCTAACATTAATTATTCATTAAAGTCAGATTTAAAAGGATAGTTTAAAGTAAAGTAGACTTTTCTCAGTCCAGGCCTAACTCTAAACTTTTTTAAAATTGAGGTATAATTGAGATAATAATGTTAGGGTTTCAGGTATACAACATGATTTAATATTTGTAATATATCATGAAATGATAATAGATCTAGTTAATATCCATCAGCATACATAGTTGCAAAATTTCTTGTGATGAAAACTTTAACATCTCAACAACTTATAAATATGTATAATAGTATTATTGAGTATAGTCACCATACTGTACATTACATACTCTTGACTTTTTCTCTAACTGGAAGTTTGGACCTTATGACCCCATTCACCCATCCCCTACCCCTCATCTTTGACAATCCTCAATCAGCTCTCCTGTAACTATGAGCTCAGGGTTTTTTGTTTTGTTGGTTTTATCTATTTTAGATTGAATGTATAAGTAAGATCATACTGTATTTTTTTTATATATTTCAGTTAGCATATTGCTCTCAACATCCATCCATGTTGTCACAAATTGCAAGATTTTCTTTTTTTTAAAGTTAAATCTTTATTATTCAGATTATTACATTTGTTTCTCTTATTTCCCCTCCATAGCACCCCTCCACCCAACTCCCACCCTTCCCTCTCCCATTGACCTCATCCACAGGTGTATGATTTTTGTCCAGTCTCTCCCTGTACACCCCTCACCCCTTTCCCCCTGAGAATTATCAGTCCACTCCCTTTCTGTGCTCCTGATTCTATTATATTCACCAGTTTATTCTGTTGATCAAAATTTTAATTCACTTAATTTTTAGATTCACTTGTTGATAGATATGTATTGATAATTTTTTATCTTTTACCTTTTTCTTCTTCCTCTTCTAAAAGAGTACCTTTCAGCATTTCATATAATACTGGTTTGGAGTTGATGAACTCCTTTAGCTTTTTCTGATCTGTGAAGCTCTTTATCTGCCCTTCAATTCTGAATGTTAGCTTTGCTGGATAGAGTATTCTTGGTTGTAGGTTCTTGCTATTCATCACGTTGAATATTTCTTGCCACTCCCGTCTGGCCTGCATCGTTTCTGTTGAGAAATCAGCTGACAGTGGTATGGGTGCTTCCTTGTAGGTAATGAACTGTTTTTCTCTTGCTGCTTTTAATATTCTCTCTTTGTCTTTTGCTCTTGGTATTTTAATTATGATGTGTCTTGGTGTAGTCCTCTTTGGATTCCTTTTATATGGGGTTCTGTGTGCTTCCTGGACTTGTAAGTCTATTTCTTTTACCAGATGTGGGAAGTTTTCAGTCATTATTCCTTTAAGTAGGTTTTCAGTATCTTGCTTTCTCACTTCTTCTGGCACCCCCACAATTCTGATGGTACACTTGAAGCTGTCCCAGAGGCTCCTTACATTATCTTCACATTTTTGGATTCTTTTCTCTTCTTGCTTTTCCATTTGAGTGTTTTCTGCTTCTTTATATTTCAAATTTTTGACTTGGTTCTTGCCTTTCGCTAGTCTGCTGTTACGACTCTATATAATATTTTTATTTCAGTCAGTGTATGTTTAATTTCTAGTTGGTCCTTTTTCATCTCTAGTTGGATCTTTTTCATCTCTAGTTGGTCCTTTTTCATCTCCTCTTGGCTCTCGCTAACTTTATCCAACTTTTCTAGGATATTCTTGAAAAACCTTATAAGCGTGGTTTTAAACTCTATATCCAGTCATTTGTTTTCCTCCATTTCTTTTGTTTGTGATCTCTTCCCTTGTCTCGGCATTTTCACTATGCCGGGTGAACTTCTGTGTTGGATTCAGCCTTATGGTACAAGACTTGCAAAACCCAAGAAGCCTCTCTGTTGAGCTTGGGATGGGTGGAGTCTCAGGGCTTAAGGGACCGCTTTGCCTTCCAGTCGGCCCCGCCCTCCAGGGCCCGAGTCTCACGTGACTGGGTAATCACTGGAGCGGTCCTTGTGCACGCACACAGTGCCTCTAGACCGCTGCCTTTCTGGCTCCCCTGCGCTCCAGGACCACAAGAGTCTGGGTCCCCAGGGTTTCACCCAAAACAGGGGCTTAGTGGAGTCAGAAGTGGCACTGTTGGGAGGGTCTGTCCCTTGCCCACTCGCGAAAGCCAGCGGCACAATCAGCAGTCTGTCCTCTGAGCTGTGCCATGTGCGTCACCAGACTTCTGATCTTTTGTGACTCCCCTAAATTTCCATGCACCTCTCCCTTTTCACAGTCCAAACTCCCTCCATGAGTTTCGGCTGGATCTGGGGTTTAGTGTTGTAGGATAAGGAGTTCAATGCCGTTGAGAGTCTCCGTTTCCCTCCCGCCAGAGAAAGCCAGCCAGGTACTCCAGCACCCGCTCTCTCCACGCGAGCGTCTCTGTACCTCAGCTTTTTGCAGCTCCTCTGGGTCTCCGTGAGCCCCTCTCTTTCCTTCTAGTTGTAGAATTTCCACTAAGCCAGCTTTCCTGTGGTTCTGGATGATGTCCGTTCTGTCTTTTAGTTGTAGTTTTGAAATTGTTGTGCGAGGCAGCAGTGTAGGTGTTTACCTATGCCGCCATCTTGGATTCTCCGATTTTCTTCCTTTAATGACTGAAAAGTATTCCATTGGATATATATACCACATCTTCTTTATCCAACTGTCTGTTGATGGACACTGAGGTTGTTTTCATATCTTGGCTATTGTAAATAATGCTGAATTGATCATGAGGTGCATATATTTTTAAGTTTAGTGTTTTCATTTCTTTAAATAAGCAGAAATTAAAATGCAGCCAAAACCGGTTTGGCTCAGTGGATAGAGCGTCGGCTTGCGAACTGAAAGGTCCCGGGTTTGATTCCGGTTGAGGGCATGTACCTTGCTTGCGGGCACATTTTCACTGTGGGACATGCAGGAGGCGGCTGATCGATGCCTCTCTCTCATCAATGTTTCTGACTTTCTATCTCTCTCCCTTCCTCTCTGTAAAAAATCAATAAAATGTATTTAAAAAAATAAAAATAAGTAAAATAAAATAAAATAAAATGCTGGATTATATAGTTCTATTTGTAATTTTTTGAGGGAACACAAAACTGTTTTCTATAGTGGAAAAGCAATATACAATCCCACCAATAATATACGACAAGGGTTCTCTTTTCTCCACATCCTCCAGTTTTATTTCTTGATTCCATTTACTGACTCTTTATCTCAGGCACAGAAGTATTTCCAGTTTTCCAACAGTCAGTGTTCTTTCTGTTTAACATACATGTACATTTAATATACAATACATTTACATTTAAAATGACAATTATGGAAATCGTTCCATGCTTCATGCATGCCCCTCGCTCCTTTCTGGAATGGCATTTATTGCCTTTGCTTCCAGTAAGGGTTCATTCCCTTTCTACTCTTACATAAAGTAATCGGAGCCTTCATGCCTTTAGCTATGTTTTATGAATAAACCGCAGGGGTTTGGTTACAGGTACCAGAATGAGCCTTCTGCAAAAACATCTGCCACAAGTTACATTACCTTTGGCATTCTTACAGGGCTTTAGAAATTAAAAACTAGACCCAAAGTGAGAGAGCTATTCCAGCTACTTTGCCTTAGATCCAAAGTAACCGAGTTCTCAAGCTGTCCGCTTCCAGGGAGGGCGAGGAACGTCACACAAAGCACAAAGGACCAGATGAGAAATACCAGCCAGAATGAGCCCACTGAAGAAACCTGGCCTTTGCCAGAGAATAACGACCCTCTACCCAAATCATGCAAACGCAGCTTCAGAATGCTCTAGTGTGGTCCTTTTCAAACTGCAGTTGGCGCATCTCTGAGGAGGAATCGGGATACATTCTCAGGAGTCTCTACATATTAGGGGTTCATCTCAACAACCTGCATCTTAAACCCTGCATGGTTTATACTCATGTAACAATCCCTTTCACATGAAGTAGCTGTATTTTAATGCAGTGTGCCATGAAATGAATCAGATGTTCTTAAAATGCACACGGTGTGTTATGAAGACCAAATGACACTATGCCAGGCTGTACAAAGTTTAGAGAGGGGTACAGTGAGGAATGAGGGGGCAAATGGGTCATTCCCTGGTTCACATGGACACGTTAAACTCCAATGAGCCTGCTCTGCTGCACTTACTTACCATAGTCTCACTCCCAATTTTATTCCACCCTCTACTGGCATAATTAAATAAGTGTTATTAAGCTAAACATTGTTTTGTAGTTGTTTGTACTTTGTATTTTCTATTTTAAAGTTTTATTGGAATGGAAGGCAAAAGGAGTTCATTTCGAAGTTTACATTCATACATATTACAGTAAGTATTGTGTGGAAAGCATGTTTCCTTTAAATAGTTTTTATGTTAAATAATGTTTTAGAAACAACTGTTTTAGAAACAACTGAGGTTGAAAGATTATGAACGCTGGGATTAAGCACATTCAAATTCTGATTCTGTTGCACCTTAATTGAGAGAGGAAATCACCTTCTCTGAGCCTGTGTTTTCTCATCTAGGAGAATAACAGCTCCTTTGTTAAAATTAGGAAGAGATAACACTGAAGTCATGTATGCTTATTTTCTTTTAGTCTTCAGTCCACATTTTGTGGTCTGTATTTTTCAGAACGCACCAGGGAATAGCAAGGGCCACAGATTAGCAGCTCGGTCCCACCTCTGGTCCATTTAGGCCTGATGGGAATTATGTGAGAGAGGAAGTGGAAGATGGAGCTTAGGGTATTGGAATTATTTATAAAAGTAAATTACTCATGTTCTGTCTAGTCCCCCAAAGCAGAGGTAATAAAGCAGAAGTAATCAGGATGCGTTTAACACCTGCTTCCTTATGCTGAGCTGGAAGCAATCTCAGGGTAGAAAACTTAGTTTTTTTGTTTTTTCTTCAAATTAACATGTGCCTTGAATTTTTAATCCTGAGAAATAAGCAATACAGCAAACTTCTATATCTAAATTACTAAGAAATTTAAATGATTTTTTCTAATTAGTTTCAATATTTTGTATTGGTTTCAGGTATAGAGAATAGTGGTTGGACAATCATGTATTTTACCAACTGTTCCCCTTGACAGTACCCACCTGGCACCATTGTCATCGAATTATTGACTGTATTCCCTATGCTGTACTTCACAGCCTGTGACTTTTCTGTAACCGCCAACTTGTGTTTTAGTCTCTTGACCTTTCACCCAGTCCCCCAACACTCTTTTTCTACAGCAACCACCAGTCTCTCTCTGTGACCGAGTCTGTTTCAATTTTGTTAGTTTATTTTGTCCTTTAGATTCCACATACAAGTGAAATATATCTGTCTTTCTGACTTATTTTACTGAGTGCAAGACCCTCTAGAGCAGCGGTTCTCAACCTTTTTTAATGCTGTGACCTTTTAATACAGTTCCTCATGTTGTGGTGACCCCCAATCTTAAAATTATTTTTGTTGCTACTTCATAACTGTAATTTTGCAACCGTTATGAATCATAATGTAAATTATCTGTTTTCTGATGGTCTTAGGTTCTACAGCAGCGGTTCTCAACTTGTGGGTCGAGACCCACAGGTTGAAAACTGATAGCAAGGTCGCCTAAGACCATCAGAAAACAGATATTTACATTATGACTCATAACGGTAGCAAAATTAGTTATGAAGTAGCAACGAAAATAATTTTAAGATTGGGGGTCACCACAGCATGAGGAACTGTATTAAAAGGTCACAGCATTAAAAAAGGTTGAGAACCGCTGCTCTAGAGTCTAGACCCATCCATACTGTCTCAAATGCTAAGATTTCATTTTTTTTATGGCTAAGTACTATTCCATGTGTAAGTGTCCCTCTCATCTATTGATATAGGTACGTGAGATTGCCTCTATGTCTTGGCTATTGTAAATAACGCTGCAATGAACATAGGGGTGCATATATTTTTTCAAATTAGTGTTTTGGTTTTTTCAGGTAAATAACCCAGAAGTGGAATTCCTGGGATATATATATAGGCAGTTCCATTTTTAACTTTTTGAGGTACCTCCATACTGTTTTCTACAGCAGCTATATCAATCTGCATTCCCACCAAGAGTACACAGAGGTTCCCTTTTCTCCACATCCTCACCAACACTGGTTTGTTGATTTATTGATGGTAGCCATTTTGACAGATGTGAGGTGATGTCTCATATAATTTTAATTTGCATTTCTCTGATGATTAGTGACACAGAACACAACACACCCACACCCACCCTTAGGAATAAATTTAATAAGGGAGGTAAAGGACCTGTACTCAGAAAATTGTAAGATACTATAGGAACTGAAGATACAAATAAATGGAAGGGTGTATCATCCTCATTGATAGAAAGAATAACACTAAAACGTCCATATTACCCAAAGCAATCTGTAGATTGAACGCAATTTATATCAAAATACCAATGGTGTATTTCACAGAACTAGAACAAATAATTCAAAAAAATTATGAAGCCACAAAGAACCTGAATAGCTTCTGTAATTTTGAGAAGGAACAAAATTGGAGGTATCACACTACCTGATAACCAACTATACAAAGCTATAGTAATCAAAACAGCATAGTACTGGCATAAAAAAAACATACATATAGGTCAATGGAACAGAATAGGGAGCCACAGAAGAAACTCACATCTGTCAATTAATAGTAGATAAAGGAGATAAGAGCATATAAGGGAGTAAAATTTTGATTAAAGTTGGAAGATGTGAAATCAAAATGTTCACTTTGGAGCACAACCTTGAACAATTTACATAATTTTCATACCTATAAAAATAAAATAGGATGTACCGAGTAGAATGTACTTAATAGGACAATGATTGCTTTAATTCTTTGGAGGAAAATCTCCAGCGAGAAATCTTTGCTTTTACATTTTTACTGAGAGACTTTATTACTAGCACAGGAATAAGACAAAAGCCTAACAGTGACTTTTCAGGTCAAACTTTCTCCTACTCAGTTTGCTAATCCAGTGTGGTGCATGAACTAAATACCATGGTCTGTTTCATCTTTAATTTTTATGATTCTGCTTCTTTATTAAGCAAATAATTTTTGAGATGAAGGGATTAATAGGCTATGGTATGGGCTCTAAAGAGTCAGTAGTTTATAGCCTACTAGAACTAAGACACACGTTCAGTTACTACTATGGAATACTTGGTGCCTTATGCAAGGGATGGGCACAGAGTAGAACCCCAAGAGATGACAAATTTTGAGTAGATCCTTAAAGGATGGGCACAAGTTGCTAGGAATGGAATAGAGTGACTGTCACATTGACTGTAGAGACAAAACTGTGTTCAGAGTGGCCACTGTTGCAGAGTGGGTAGAATATAGGTTCCATAAAGGCAGTTAGTTTAAGATAGAATGGGACGCCACAAAGTGGGAGATTGGAGGGCTTAGAATGCTTTTGTTTGAACAGATAGTAATGTGCACCAGGTCCAATACACAGAATGGAACAAGAATGAGCTTCAAATTCGAGAGAACTTTAGAAAATGTTTAGTGGCCATCAAGTAACAAAGCTCATCGTATAAACTGCATAAAAAAGACTGTCTTGTAAGGATATGTAAAGCCTTAATTTGTTGAAGAACGCTGTTCCTTAACTGGAGGCAAGAAAAGGACAGCTTACCATTTTGAAGTTTAGGGATTACTATCTCACCAGATGGGCATAAAATGATCCACTAGCATGAGCCTTAGAACTGCAACCTTTTTCTCTACAATGTATTTGAATTTCTCTCTCCTTGCTCCCACCCATGCAGAACTAGGGTCCATGCAAGGCATAATGGGAATGCTATCTCAGCTACAGGCACAAACCCAAGAGTGTACCTAAGAGTACGGCTCTTCAGCCAGTCTGAGTTTAAGTCCTGCCCAAGTGCCCATTGCCCCAGATACTTCTTAGCTATATAAATAGACAAATTACTCTGGTTTCTCATCCAGAGTTGAGAATGTATAGTTGAGAATATATACTAGAAGTATTAGATAATTGAATATTCTTTCTTGAATATTCTTTAATATTAACAAAATGAGACAATAGCTTCTTACAAGTTAGTTGCAATGTGGAATTTGAACCATACCAATAAAGTTCTCATACTCTAACATTAAAATCCATTGGTCTCTACTATACTTAGAAAATCCTGCCTGGGTAAAATAGCTGTTTTAACATTGCACATTGGAAAATATCATTCACCAGGTGATGCAGATCTTCAAAATGTTAACATATTAAATAATACAATATTTAAAAAGTTATAAGAAAAGTTTAATAAAAACAGGTTGTTTTTTTTTGTTCTTGTTTTTTGAGAGATTAGAGAGGGAGAGATAGAAACATGGAGAAACATCAACATCTATCGGCTGCCTCCTACACACCCCCTGCTGGGGATCGAGCCCACAACCTGGTGTGTGTGTGCCCTGACAAGGAGTCAAACCAGCAACCTGCATGAGCCGATGTTCAACCACTCATGAGCCACACTGCCAGGGCAAGAAAAGTCTCTTTAAGTACTGTGAAGATGTCAAGTTCACAATGATGAATACAAGTTTGTCAAAACTCTAATTTTCACTTGAAAGCTACAATTCTCTTACTTGCAACAGATGTCAGGTTGACTTTGTTCAGTTTTGAAAAATGTCTACTAAATACCATGGACTTAATAAATGTATTTGTCTTAGTCTTATGTTCAAGTAAAAATGGTATTCTTTGGGGGAAAAGAGGGGGAGGAGGCAGTACTTCAGACCCCAAGTGAAATAACTGCATTTTTATAAAATCATGATTTGGTATGCAGAACTGCTTATACATAATTCCCATTTTGTCATTCCAATTATTAAAGCCATGTACTCGGCAGGTTGATATAAAAAAAATTTGTATATTTCCATCAGACACTCTGAAGTGAAACTGCCATTGAAAACATTCAGATACAAGGCCATGGAAACGGCATACTACCGCAGTGTGTGCTGTGATGCCTTCACATGTGTGTGAAGGGTCAGTGTTTGTTTTTCTGTGTAAATTTCAACAGATGGTACTGACAGATAACAACTTGAACATAGCTTGTCTTTTATATATGATGTTAGATTCAATTTGCTAATATTTTCACAATTTTTGTTGAACTACAGCCCTATAATTTTGTTTTGTAACGTCTTTGTCAAGTTTTTGTATTAGAATGACACTGCTCTTACAAAACAAGTTGGAGGTATTCCCTCTCCATCTGTTTTCTATAAGACTTTGTGTAACACTGATATTTCTTCCTTGAATGGTAAAACTTACAAGTAAAATCATATAATATTGGAGTTTTCTTTGTGGGAAGATAATTTCAACTGCATTAACAGATGTGAGGCTATTCAGGTCTTATTTTTGTGTCAGTTTTGATGAGTTTTATTTTTCTAATAGTTTAATCTTGTCCAAATTATTGAGTTTATTGGCATAAAAGATGGTCATGTTTTTGTATCCTTTTAATTTAGGTAGGATTCATAGTGGCAACTCAAATTTCATTTCTGATACTAGTGATTTCTAATCCCTCTGGTTTACTTGGTCTAATTAGAAATATTCCAATTTTGTTGCTCTTTTGAGCACTAGATACCGGTTTCATTGATTTTTTTTTTCTCCATTGTTTTTGTTTTACATGTTGTTGATTTCCATCTATTTAATTTGGGTTTACTATGTTTTTATCTTAGACCATTGAATTTGTACCTCTGTTTTCTAAGAGAAGCATTTAAATCTATCATTTTCTTTGTTTAATTTTGTAATAGTCAGAGTATATCATTTTAATTAAAAAAAAATCAGTTATGAAAAAACTACCTGGAAAACCCCCATTGTAATGGAAAGTTAAATATACTCTAAAAAATTAAAAACATTTCCCAATTCATTATCCTGGAATCAAATAAAGGCTGTAAGAAGAAGAAGAAAAAGCCTGCAGACCAATGCCACTCATGAAAATATAAGTGTCATGACCAAATTATTAGCAAATTGAATCCAACAATACAATAGGAGCACGTGGGGGTTATTCCAGGAACACAAGTCTGGTTTAAGAGTAAGAAATTAAGGAAGCTAATTCATAATAGTAACAGGCTATAAAGTTACATGATAAAAAAAAAAAAAAACTGCCATGACTGTGGGAACCTCGCCACGCGGGAAAGGGATTCTCAAGGTAGTTTTTTGCATTTGTTGTTAGTGTACTTGAAATGCTAAAACTAAAACACTGTTTTCAAACATTTGAGATTCGTCCTGTAGACAATTCACATGTTGTGTATCCTGCTCATGTAGGCACCTCTTAAATGGATTACATACAAATACAAATGTTCAAGCTATCAGGCAGCAGTCCCTCATAGATTCTGGAGACTAACGGCCAACACTTGCATCTTGCCTCTGCCACTGAACTGTGTTATCACTGTGGGCAAGTTTAACTCTGCTCAATTCAGTTTCCTCAATTACATAATCCTGACAACAGCAGTACTGACCTCTCTGGGCATTAATAGATTAAAAATGAAAATATATGCATGTGAGAATAGTGTCTAATGTATAGATAGAGTTCAATAAATATTACTCGTATTATTGCAGATGTGTGAAATAATGTTCCCCACCCCTCTTAATGTCCTCCCTCTAATTAAAGAATAACAACATTACTCACAAAAATTTAATGTTTGAGGGTTTTCATATAGAGCAAATGACAAAAATTAGGAAAGTAAACAAATAGATAATTTGTAGCAAAGGAAAGAAAATTAGTACATATGGCAAAAATATTCACCCCACAGGTTATTTACACAATACTAGTTAAATAACAATGAAGTACCATTTTATAACTAGTAAGTCACAAGTATTAAAATTAACAGCTTTGCTGACTATACTGTGGCCAACAGGTACACTATATTGTGACAGTATAAACTGTTTTGGCAAACAATTTGCAATGCATTTGAGAAAAATAAAAATTTTCTTATTTCAGTTATATATGATATTGGGCTTCCTGTAACTCAGCATTTTTACTCCCCTAGCCTCCCACAGTAATCAGGACTAATTCCAGATTCAGTCCTTTCCAAGGTATGCCATACCAGTTACTTGTGTGCTATCTGACATCCTCACATATGTATAAAAATGAAGAATGAAAAATATTAAACTCACAGCCAATAAGAATGAGCATATATTAGAGAAAGGAAAAACAAAGTAATTATAACTGAAATATGAAGGGATGTGGGATCAAAATAACATACCCAAGATCAGAGGAGATCATGTCAGAGCTTTCGGATTCAGAGTTTGAAGACACTGGTGATATATACCTACCTAGAGACACTAACAACTATTCTTAGGTTGTTTGTCAGCACAATCTTGAGTTTTAAAGAAACACCATCCTTTTGGAGAGAAGACACTGAAACAATCAAATTTTGAGTTCTTTTGGTTAAACAGATGGATCTAATTTACTTACGAATATGTTAGACTGAAGAAAAAGGCAAATTTCATTTGGTCTGTTGGCTTCTATATTCACATCCACCAATAGCTTGTTATTGATTAGATCATGAAAAGGCTGACAGAAGTATTGGGAGACTTCAGATAAACTTGCACTAGAGAGCAGTATGCAACATACCTTTCTTCTAAACTTCTACTGAAATGTTTATAACGATTTTTAAAAAACGTACGCATGTACAGATCAATTACTGAGCATCTAGAAACATGATATTCAAACATCACAAAATGGGAAATAGGTCTTGATTTCTGTCATATGAGTCTGAATCAGGGATCTAGCATTGTTTTCTCAGGGAACTAACCACAAATAGCTCAGAAAGTGCCTAACACCTTGCTCTGTGTTCCCGTTGTTGGTCCAGCTCCTTGCTCTTTAATTCTTCCTTACCTAATAACTTTATTAGCAATAGAAAATAGTACATTAATATTATCTTAGGAATCTAACTAAAAGCTGATTATCACTGATATTTATTCCATAATCTAATTTTACCTGTTTCTTTGTATTTTTGCTTAAAAAAACAGAATTTTTCACCAAACAGGTATCTCAGGCTCCCTAAGCTACAAGACTTGTGTAAGAAAAATAATTGATGACATGCATAAAATCACAATCACAGTAATTGGACCATAGTTAAACTAATTAAGAAAAGAGGAATCATGTTCATATATAAGTGATTATATAAGAGAAAATATGGATCAAGTAACAAAATAACATTATATCTTTATATAAACAAATGAGATAAATCCCAGGTTCTTAAAAAGTCTGTTTAAAATGCAGGTCAAAGTGAAGGAATAAATTCATACTTTTAACTTCCATGTGCAATCACTTGGGTCCTTTTGCTTTGGCCTTGGTTTCCTTTGGGACCTTTTCATTCTGACATTGAGTAAATCTGGCTACTGTAGAAACACCATCCACAAACTTGGTTTTGAAAAGGACGTTTGCATTGTTGAACATACCTTCCTTTAGGGATACCACAATGAACTTAAGGGAAATGGGAAAAAAACATAAAAGATAATTTTTATTATATTCTTAAAGAAGTTCACTTTTTGAAGCTAATGAGGTTAAAGAATTATTTGGAGATAGTTTCATACCCTCAAATGTAGGTAACAACCAGTTATAATATTAGACATCTAAGTTTATTCTAGCTTTTCATATTCGTTTTAAAAGTCTTAATTTTACCTTGATGGCTTCATTATCCAGGTTTACATATCCTGCTGCTTGACAGCTTGTTGGTTTTCTGTAGCTGACAAACTATTTTGTTGTTAGCTCTAAATGCCCTAGTGAAATATTTTTCTCTGGGACATTTGAATAATATCAAGGTCTGAAGTTCCTACAGCATTTCCATTAGCTCAAATGGAACATTTATATTTGTATAATTAATAGGTACCAATTCACTGTTTTCTGTAAATAACTGCCATAACAAAGTCCAGGATAACTATGGTAAGTGAAGACCCGAGCTGTGTAATGCGTGATCTATAAACTACCTGTATATGTGGCAGCCCCAGTTCAACAAACGGTTCTTAGCTTAAAGGGGCTGCCTCTACTTTCTAGCCAGGAGAAATGAAGAGTACCCTACCAAGTGCCACATGATGTTCTGAAATGTAGGTATACATCTCTGAAACATGTTTGTTCTGACTGCATCTCTGGCAGCTATCTAGAAAAATAATTACATTTAACCTTAAATTCCCAACTAGGAACATATTAGATTTTCCTTCATTTACAATTGTAAAGTCTGACTTTTTCTTTAATAGGAGACCAAACTCTTTCTAAGCACATATGAGTATTAATAAATATTTAAAGAAATATGCAATGCTTTAATATTCCTCAATCTTAAATATATTATTAATGGTGACCACTACTAAAGAACAGTTTTAGAAAAACAAATACTAATACTAAGACTTTCTTTATACTTTTTAAAAATGAAGAAATTCTGTCTGATTCTTACCTGGGAATGGGTGAAATGAGTACGCAGCATCTGTCCAATGTTCTGGGTGTGAGAAAGATCCAAGGCTGCATCAACCTCATCCAGGATGTAAATTGGAGCAGGTTTGAAGAGGAGCATGGACAATATTAATGACAAAGCAACCAAAGACCTAAGAAAAGTGTACAAAAAGCTGTCAAACTTGATTTGTATCACTTTTTACCAAAGAACTGAAGCAAATCTGCTATGCTGTCATTATGAAAAGTATGGAGTTAGCTAAGAGATAGATGCCCAGGTGGCAGATGAGTGAGGGCTATATACACTTGTTAAGTAACAGCTACTGTCTTGGTAATAGTGTAACTAGTTTAGGTGCTCTTTCAAACTTTTACTTTATGTATCCATGTGCACACACAAACTATCCATTTTTTATTGGCGCTATCTGAGTAAGTTGAATAGATTATGGCCCATTACTCTAAATACTTCACAGTGCCAGAGGGTTAAGCAATCCTTATGGGATGGTTAATTCTGTCAACTTGATTGAATCACAGGATGCCCAGATGTCTGGCTAACATTATTTCTGGTTGAAATTAACATTTGAATGGGAACTCAGTAAAGCAGTCTGCCCACCACAATGTGGGTGGATAGTAGTCAGTCCGCCGAGGGCCTGAATAGTAAAAAGGTAAAGAATTCTTCTCTCTGTGCTGAATTGGGACATGACTATTTCTGCCATGGGTGCTCCTGATTCTCAGGTCTTCACACTTAGACTGAAATTCTGTTGACTTTCTGGAGCCTCTAGTTGGCAAACAGTAAACTGTGGGACTTACCAGCCTCCACAATACAATGAGCCAATTCCTTGTAATCTTTTCATCTATACTAATTAAAGAGTAATATGCTAATTAGACTGGGAGACCTTCCGAACAAAGCCATGGTGGCGGGGCCAGGGCAGAGGCGGTTAGGGGTGATAAAGCCAGGAGGGGGTGAGGGAGTGGCAGTTGGGAGCGAGCAGGTGGGCAAGCAGTTAGGAGTCAGCGATCCTGGTCTGCGAGAGGGATGTCCGACTGCCAGTTTAGGCCCAACAATTCAGCAGTCGGACATCCTCCGAGGGGTACCAGATTGGAGAGGGTGCAGGCCAGGCTGAGGAATAACCCCTCCCCTTGTGCACGAATTTCGTGCACCAGGCCACTAGTATATACATAATCTATTTAAAATTTGTTGTGACACCCACTCTTAGACTCTGCAGCTTCTTTTAAGTTCTCTTCTAGCTAATCATTCCCTTTAACTGGTAGCTATTTTCATTCTAATCTGGTATAAAGAACTGTAATAACTTGTATTTTAATATAAAAAATAATTATTCAACATTAGAAAATTATGAGGGAATGTGTAACATTTTTCTATAATATCAAATATCTCCTATGTGCAGCACTAGAATGAACTGTCACTTCAATGCTTACTGTATTCCAATAGATCTTTGTTAAACAGGTGGGGGGAAAAAAGTGTGCACAAGCAGAGGGTAGTCTAGGAGGTGAAACCAAAATGTCTAGCAAAGAAAATGAATGAAAATAGTACAATAAACAAGTACCAGAGTGAAATGTGCCTTTATAGCAGGTAGGTGAGGCCACTCCAACAACCTAAAATTATTTTCCATTTGGTTCTTCTGTGCCAAATGTTTAAAGCATAGAGTTTTAAACTTCCACATTCAGGAAGAGTGCAAGAGAGAAAAAAACAACACCAGGAGTTAAACTACTTTCCTGAATAGTGGTATTGTTACAAATAATTTGATTCTCATCTTAATTATGGAAATAATTTTTAGGTCCCAATAACAAAGTAAACATGCATTTTATATTTTCCTCAAAATATTTTCTAGGACTTTGGCAAAAACATTTAGATGACTGGGATCTAAACTGTGGAATTCAATTTTGGTTGACAGGCAATAGAAAAAATTATGAATTTTATCAATGAAAAATAGAGAATGGATTGCTATTTTAATAAAATGACAAAGGATTTCATAAGGAAATTAACAGGTCTTTCTTAGTATTTTCCATATACATAAGAGTAACATGGCATTATAGGGCATGTGAGAATAATTCAAGGACTATAGACTGTACCTCTTGCAAAAGAAATAATAAACATCTTCAATTATGTAAATATTCAATCACAATTTTGTCTTAGGGAGTTTTAATTACTTGGTTCTCTGCAGGTAAGGAATCAGGCCATATGACCTTATCAATTTCTCTTGGTACACTGATTGACTGAATCACCAAGAAAGGCTGGGAGAAACTTTCCTGAACTCCATTCATTCTTTTATGGAAGTCTCACTGTCTATCCGGTTCCATTTCCCTTTCACCTCAGAACATCCTTAACCTGTACAGTTCTACTGGGCTCAAATTCTTAGTTTCCATTTCTCTCATCACATTCTAATAATTTTTGGAAATGGTTAATGTAACTATTTACCTTCCTAATCTGCTAGTTTTATCGCCTATCATTTCTAGGTCTGTTTCCACTGATTTTTCTCTAGGGCAGTGGTCGGCAAACTGCGGCTCACGAGCCGTGGTTTGCTGACCACTGCTCTAGGGTATGAATCACATTTTTTCTTAATATCTATTAATTTTCATTAGATGCTACACATTGTTATGTTTTCAGAGTCTCAATTTTGTTGTCTTTTTCTTTAAAAGTGTTGGATCTTGTTCTGAGAACCATTTAAGTTACATGCAGATCAACTTTATTCTTCAAGGCCTGCAGTGAACTTTGCTAAGGGGGCATCTGTAGTAGCCTTCACTTCAGGGATAATATAGACTTAATTCTAATCCTTGTTTCCTGCCTTTAGTGAGACTACTGGGCTTTGTGTGGATTTCTCTCACTGCTGCATTCCAGAAATTCTCCCAGGAAGAAAGCTGAGGTAAAGGTGGAAAATAGCACTTTCATTTCCTTTCTCTCAGGCACATACTCCTGGACTACTCATTTTCTAATATGAAAATAATTGTTTTTCATCTATTTTATCTAGGGTACTAGTTGATTATTATTACATTTTTGCCTGCCATTTTAATCAAACGTTTTAATTAAAATGTGTAGTCTAAGCATGTCAAACTTGTGGCTGGCAGATAGTCTTACACAACAGGCTCCTTAAATTTTATACACAAAGTGTTAAATGATGCACACTGAAGTAAAAGTGGTAGGCAATGAGATGATGGGTAATAATAAGAGTAATTAGTAATTATAATGTACCTAAGGGATTACTCACCTCTGACCACCACTAAGTTCAGTTAGGTTTTCTTTCCAAGTATTTCCTAAGGCAACCTTGAACTCCAGACCATCCAATACGGTTTGGCCCTCTGGTGGTGCAAGCATAGCATTAGCACCAGGCAAAAGAGTAGAAAAAATAGACCCAAAGTCCTTGTTCACCTTGGGAGAGAAAAAAAAAAAGCATTAAAATATCATAGTTTTCTAAAGTATCCAATGTTGACAGGTGTATATGCAACCCAACAATGCATTTTATTACTTTAACTAGGGTTGGCAAATTATGGCCCATGTGACAAATGTAGCAATACCCATTCAATTATGTATTTTCTCTGGCTACAAGCATTAAAACAATGGAGTTGAGTAGTTGCAACAGAGACTATTTGGCTCTCTCACACACACACACACAAATATTATATATCGCTTTACAGAAATAGTTTGAGCCCTGTTCTAACTTCCAGAGGGATTTTTAACTCTACCCTGAAGTTTTGGTAGTTTTGTAAGCCATCATACAGGAATCCTCAGACACATGACTGTACAACAGAGGAGATTCAACTTGTGGTTAGAGAAGCAAAAATAAAACAATCTTTTTGCCACAAAATGTTCTTATAAACATAGTTTTCTGTTGAATGGTATGGTAAGATGGGCCTGTGGTTATCAGCTAACCTTAAAAAGCCTAGGATGATCAGTGTGGCTTTAAGAAAAAGAGGTATGATATGATATTAAATCACCAGATCTGCTCAAAATGTTTAATGGTTCTTTCTATGCTGCTTCTCCTAGCCAACAAAGCTGAGGTGGCAAGGGATGGGAATAGCCTTCAAATTCAAGAGAAAGGCCAGACAGCTTCTTTAGCCTCTATCTTCATCAAGGCACAGTAGGAGATTACAGATATTTAGGGCCAATAGGGTAGCTTATAATTGGGTAATTTTTGTGCATACACACTTAATGATTTGAGAATTTGGCCATCTGTTCTCGAAGACATGACTAATAACCTTAGAGTTCAGACAAATTTGAGGGTGTACACACTCACTCTCACACACACATGGTTTTGACACCCAGGTTCTCTAGGGAAATATCCGAATTCAAATAAAGGCAAATATATTTCTCATGAGTATTTTTAGTAATAAGGAAATCTTAGACACAGCAGTGCTCCTGAATGTAGATTTACTAAGAATGCATATTTTAAGAGCAACTGTACATATGCTAAATAAGCTACAGGGCAGTGGAAATAAATGAAAATCCATGAAATCTTCCAAAGTTGGCATAAAACAAAAATGGTAATTGGGATTTTTAAATTAAGAGTCCAGTAAAAGATTATATCAAACTTCCTTGTTTACTGCCCAGTTCTTTTTTTAATATATTTTGATTTTTTTATAGAGAAGGGAGAGGAATAGAGTGTCAGAAACATCGATTAGAGAGACATTGATCAGCTGCCTCCCGCACACCCCCCACTGGGGATGTGCCCGCAACCAAGGTACATGCCCTTGACCGGAATCGAACCTGGGACCTTTCAGTTCACAGGCCGATGCTCTATCCACTGAGCCAAACCAGTTCGGCTACTGCCCAGTTCTTAAAGAATAAGGGTGATAATAGTTAGGAATAAAAGGCATAAAAGGCAGTTTTAACTTAGGTACTAATTTAGAAAAAAGGAATCCCAGCTTTCCTTCCTTTTAACTATATGATCTTTGTAAGCTATTTCATCTTTGTAAGCTTTGGTTTCTTCATGTATTAAGTAGGGATAATAACTGCCAAAGTTATGAAATTGTTTTAAGATAATTTACTTAAAATTAAGTTACTTTTAATATGTGTTAACTAATACTTATTAATTTGTAAATGGTAAGGAATGTGTAAATTGTACTTTAGAAACATTCTTAGAACTAATATTTGACCTCTGCGAGTCTGGCCAAGAACCATGGAGGGTAGAACTGAAGGAGCCCCGGGGAGAGCTTTCCCACAATCAGATTCCTGATGTGAAAATAGAACTGCTTCCAATTTCAAGTTGCGGGTGAGTGGGCAGTATGTGAGGTTTCTTTCAAATATAAGAGCCTGTGATCTCATGGGAAGAAAAGAGGACAGTGTCCCTTTAACAGGATAACAAGGAGAAATCTAAAGAATTAGGAATTTATTATAACCTAGGAACCAAAGAAGTAGACTAAGAGTATGATGGTGTGACATACAGTTACCTAAGGACAAAATGCCTGAGGTCTATGAGGTTTTAATTTAGTATGAGCTATCCCTCCTTCAAATACAAATCAGCCATTTCCAATTGCCAATATTCTTCATCTTTGCCTCACATAGAATAAAAGATACTATTTTTGGTTCAAATACCTTTTGCCAAGCAATGTTCAGGGCTTGGTTTTTCTTCTGGTCAAGGTCCTCTATAGTTGCAAGTATTTTGGATTTGTCATTTTCTACAATTCTCTTCTTCTTCATCAAGTCATTATACTAGTAAGATAAACATTTTGGAAAAACATAAGACTTTTTATTCCAGACTGAATTCTAGAATATAGAGTTTTCATTATTTTGTATATATTATGTACACTCTTATTTACCAAAAAGACATATACTGTATTAATTTAAAATTTAATCCAATTATTAAGGAAAGTAAATATATCATCTATATGTAAAATTAAATTATTATAGATGAGAATTTATAGGACAAGCACCTAAAATATTTGGACTCCATTAATATTCCCTTTCTAATATTCTAGAAGCCAAGACAATGAGAAGTGTGTCATATGTAAGCTCAAAAGTAGCCCTGCATGCTTTCTTAAGGTTAGTGTCAGTATTGACACTAAATTCCACTTCTTCACTATGATATACAAATATTATCTCTTTTTGACATCACATTCTTCTCCAGGCTGCAGCCATATGCTCTTTCTTCAGGTCCTTGAACATATACCAGGTGCATTGGTTAATAATGCAGATTTTGTAATCAAAGAAAACAATAATTTCAAGAGAAACATCAAAAGTGCTTTTTTCAAAGTAATGTCCATCGCTAGCTACACATTTCCCTCATCTTTCAGGTAATTTGTGGATACCATCCCAATACAAGTTTTCTTGTTTTGAGGCAAACCATTCAGAGACCCAATTTCATATGTGTTGGAGTGTTTCTCCGAAAGTGTGTGTGCCATTCCTCAGAACAAGTAGTCACTGGAAGGAGCAAGGTCTGGTGAATACAGTAGGTGGGTTAATACTTCCCAGGCAAGATCTTTTAATGTGTCTTTAATTGGTTTTGAAGTGTGTGATGGTGCGTCATCATAAAGCAAAATTACTTTGCCGTGTCTTCTGGTCCTTTCTGGTTGTTTTACAATCCAAGTGTGGTTCAAATTGATTATTTGTTGTCAGCAGCATCAGTGTTAATGGTTTCACCTGATTTTAGAAGCTCAATACAACACAACTTCCTAAACCCATCAAACACATTGTCTTCTTTCCAAAGCGATTTGGCCTTGCAGTTGATGGAATTCTCAAAATGAATACACTTTTCATCGCCAGTCACAATTCGATGAAAAAAGACTTTCTTTTGTGCTGTTCGTTGAAGCAACATTTTACTGATGACTTTTGTTTTCCATTTGTCTTTCATTCAATTGACGTAGCACTCATTTTCCTTCCTTTAAAATTTTTCCCATTGCTTGTAAACGATCAGAAATTGTTTGCTAAGCAACATTTAATCTTTCTGCAAGTTGTTTTTGAGTTTGACATGCATCTTCATCTAATAATGCTTGAATTGTTGGTCTTCAAACTTTTTCAGTTGACTTGGACATTCTTTCATATGAAAATCATCACTTTTAAAGCGTTTAAACAAGTGTTCCCAAGTATCTTGAGATGGAGCATGTTCACCATAAGCTTCCCAAAGTATATGATAACTTTTAGCAGCACCTTCCTTCAAAATAATTAAAACTTCCCACAAATGTTCTTTTTTGGGGCATAAAACGTGACATTTTTAAGCATAAAAATATCTATGATATTAACACCTTCAGAAAATTTGACATATGAAGTTTTAAAGCTTGAGGTCAATGCAATAGCATACATATGTTGATATATATATCTACTATTATATGTGTAACTCAAAGAGTCCGCATTATTAATCGGTACAACTGGTAAACTCACTGCAGCCTGTTCTCTTCCTGAATATTCTTCCTCTACATCTGACCTAATTTGTGTCTCAAAAGTTTCAGCTCAACATCACATCTTCAGTGGTCTTTCCTGGTTAATGGAGAAATTTTCTGGAAAAAAATTTGAGGTAGGCTGGCTGCAAAGAGATAATTATACCACGAGTAACAGAACTTCCTAAAAATCCTCTTAACTCATTTTTCCTCAAAAGCCTCACATTTCAAGGCCTTGAAAAGCTCCAACCAATCCTGTTAGCGTCCTGGTTGCTCCTCCTCTTTATGGCCAAGATCCTCAAATCTCTCTCCATATTTTTATCTTATTCCTTGCATAATTCCATGTAGTAGTTTCTTATATAGACAGACACAATCCAACAACAAAACAAAAAGCCATCTGTTGACCAAAAATAGAGCTTTTCTCTCTGGTAAGGAGATGGAAGTTGATGAATTCTTTTAAATATTAGACCCAGTTATCATCCTATCTAATAAAAGAGTAATATGAAATTAACCATTACTCTGCTACACCCACAAGCCACACCCACCAGCCAATCAGGAGTATGCAAGTTAACCCCAGCCAAGATGGCTGCAGTCATAGAGCGAGCAGGAGGGAGGCTTGGGTTTCCCTGGCAATGGAAGAAGCTAAGCTTTCCACACACCCTGGCCAGCCCAGGCCTCCACTCAAGACTACAAAGTTTCAATTATAGAAGATAAATAACAAAAATGGTGGCAGCCACGGAGTTGGAGAGAGCAGGAGGTTAGCATTGCCCCCAGCAATGGAAAAAACCAAGCTGTCCACAGCCCTGGCCTGCCTTGGTCTCTGCTTAAGGCTACAAACTTTCAATTATAGAAGCTAAATAAATCCCAACAAAAATGGCTGCCACCACAGAGTGAGCAGGAGGTTTGACTCAGCTCCAGGCTACAAAGTTTCAATTGTAGAAGATAAATAAAATATACCAGGGCCTCTGCTTGAATGGCCAGGAGGCATGGCCGTCCTGCAAACTACCAAAAACCTCTCGCCTAGGCCGCCCCACGGGAACTCCCACCCTGATCTGGGACACCCTTTAAGGCAAACCAGCTGGTCCCCACCCATGCACTATGCCTTTATCCTATCTAATAAAAGAATATGCAAATTGACCATTATTCCAATACACAAAATGGCTGCCAGAAGAGGGAAGTTGGGGGTGACCAGGCCGTCAGGGGAGCAGTTAGGCATCAATCAGGCTGGCAGGCAGATGAGCAGTTGGGAGCCAACAGTCCTGGATTGGGAGAGGGATGTCCAACTGCCGTTTAGTTGGGATCGGGCCTAAGTGGGCAGTCGGATATCCCTCTGGGGTCCCAGATTGGAGAGGGTGCAGGCTGAGCTGAGGGACCCACCCAACCACCACAGTGCACAAATTTTGTGCACCAGGCCTCTAATTATCTAATAAAAGCAAACATGTTTCATAATGTTCTGCAGTGCAAATTCAGGCTAACAATTTACTTCCACAGTACATTGCAAAGCTTTAATGGAGAAATGAAAACCAGCAGGGACATTTTATAGAAATCACAACATGCACATTATTAGCTAGTTTGGTATCTAACATAATACAGATTCTTTGTATGTCAACAGTTTTATGTTGTTGTTTTTAAACTCATTACAGCAAAATTTCTTAAGTAATTGAGCTCATCCTAAGTATTATCAGTTTTAGAGAGCTCTCATTAACTATCATACAAATGTAAATAGAATTTTTCAGAATTAAAGAAGGTATAGAGCATAATATAAAATTACTCTGACTGCAAGAATAGGGATTGCTTCCCCCTCTGGATTTTCCTAGTGACATGGCTGACTATAAATGTTTTGTCCGAGTAGGGGAGATGGATAACATTATTGAGCAACTGAGAGCATTAAATAGAAAATGCTGCTGGAATTACAGATTAGAAAAACACTGTTACAAACATAACAATTTTAATCTCTATATGTTTCCAGTACACACTAGAGATTAGTAAGGAGGCAGTATACATTATTAGCCTCTCAAGGTAAGTGAAACAAATTATGATAGCAAAGTCAAGCATTAACATGATCTGAAAGTATTTTTATTTATAAGTATAAGAGCAGAACATATTTATGACAAAAGGGCAAAGCCACAGAAGTGTCATTCAAGGTATAATAGAACATAAGAAAACGAAAGAACTAAAAAGGGAGAAAAGGAAAACAGGGGAAAAAGCATATATCAAAGATATCAAGCAAAAGTTTGACCCTAACAACCACCTCAAAGGTTATACAGAGCCATTGAGGCTATAATGCTATTCATATTCTAACATGGCCAATCATAAGAAAATGACTTACCCGCTCTTCTGCTTCTGTTAGTACATTCATAGCTCTCATGTTGACATTTCTTCCTAGTTTTTCCTTCATTTCTTGCAACTTCTGAAGTCTCTGACCAGCTTCTTTTGGGTTGTTAGTTTTGAAATCATAGGCACTATTGGGTAGCCCAAAGAGGTGTTTCTCTGCATTAATCCAGTCATAATCTTTCAACATCTTAGATACCTAGTCACATAAGAGAAGGATCTATCATTGTTTATAAAGCTACATTTAAACATTTACTATTTTTAAATCAAACACCACAATGACTTGCTTGAAAAATGAGGCTTACTGTTGACAGTGAACCTATAGTAAGTACGAGTTTTTATCTGGAAGCCAGGCCCAAGTTAGATTATATTAAAAAACCAACTTCCTATTACTTAAGCATAATAATAAAGCCAACTCATAGACATTTTTACAACGTATATGTGAAACACTTCATTGGAATGAAATATAAGTCAGATTGAGGCTTCTTAGATTTTATCAAATTCAATCTTTGCTTCAAAAAAACAAAAACAGTCTGTGGCCCAACTGGTGTGAATCAGTGGTTGAGTGCCAATGCTTGAACCAGGAGGTCACAATTTGATGCCTAGTCAGAGGCATGCAGGAGGCAGCCAATCAATGATTCTTCCTCATCAATGTTTCTCTTTCTCCCTTCCTCTCTGAAATCAATAAAAACATATATAAAAAACATACACCTATGAAAATTAAAATTCTTATACCAATACTTAAGTTATAGTTTGGTAAAATCATGGTAAGCCTATTCCTGATTGGTACCTAATAATTTTTCTCAGAATTATATCCTCAAAATTATATCCTAAGAAATTGTCCTAAACATTGATTCTATTCCTGTCACTTTTGACCAGGCACACAAAAATATTCCTTCCTTAAACACTGTATCTTTTTTTGGTTATATGAAGACTTTCTTCTTCTAGAATTGTTTAAGGTTAGTTTTGACTAACAGAATCTAGTATTTATCTATTTGTTTATCCTTATTAATTCCCTGGGTATGGTCTCATCTCTAGGCTTCCCAGTAAAAATTGTCATTTTTAGTCTGTCTTCCCTACTGATACATAAACTCTATGAAGGCATTCTGTGTATATGAAGGCATTCTGTGTACATGTTGCTCATTCTTTTATCTAGCATCTGATACTAGTTGGTAATATTTGATAAACCATACATTTCAGGAGATCACTGACATTTTAGCAGTTCCACTTTCAGGTACCTTTCTTTACTGCAAATAAAATCCCATACTAATTACCAATATTAACGTTTTTAATGACCAAAAAGGCTAATGGGAAGGTAATACTAGTAAAATATTAGGTATTACGATGTGACTATAAAAAACTGTTTTTAAAACCAAGTAATTAACCTAAATATGGCTCTTTCCACGGGTGGAGAGACTGTTTTGTATACTGTGATCTTTTTGAAGTTAAACTGTTGTACATTTGCCTGCTATATACCTGTAAGAAAACTTAATGGACAAATTATTAAGACTAATGGATGCAGTCCATTAACCAAGCAATGAATTCTTCCAAAAGCGTGTATTTTCCTTAAAATACTTAAAACTAAGTGACCAAAGAGGGGGGACAAACTTGAGATAGCCCAGCTGGTGGGCCTCAGTGTTGACCTATGAACCAGGATGTCAGGATTCGACTCCTGGTCAGGGCACATGCATGGGCTGTGTCCTCCATCCGCAGTAGAGGGTATGCAAGAGGCAGCCAACCAATGATTCTATCTTACTGATATTTCTATCTTTCTATCTGATATCAGTTAAATACATTTTTTTAAAGCCTAATATAAAAAAATAACTGGTAAAACATCAGATTTCAGATAAGGGTGCAAAAATTGATTATACTGATCCTTAGAAAGTCATCCAGAAGCCAATAAAGTTCAAAAGTTGCCTGTATATACATTTCTGTGAATCTTTAAATCCAATGTGAAATAAGGTAAAGAATATGTGTTATTACTACCAACACATTAGTTCTATGAATACTAGAAAGGAAAAACCAGTCACTTGTATGGAAAACCACTAAATATGTGGTAAAAACATCTTGTAGATTGGTATGAATACCTGGATTTAAATATAAAAACATTTGTGCCATTGGTAAAAATGCACATCGCTGAGCAGTTAACATAGTTTTAAAGCTTCAAAATTATGTTCCACAGTAGTTCTGCCATTTATACTTAGTTCTTCATCCAGCAGTTTACTGGCATATTTCAGTAACTCAGAAGCAAATATATGATCAAGGGTAATAATGAACACAAACATGCCTTTGCAGCAGCATCTTCAGCTTCCCGTTTATGCTTGCTGATGTTGTGGTCCAGTTCCTTAATTTTAAGCTGAGACTCATTGTTTTGTTCCTTATGCTTTGCCACTTCTGCATATTTAGCTTTAATTACATTGTCCTGGGCTGTTATCACTTCTTTTTGCTTGGTCATCTCTTCTTGAGCTTTATTTAATGATTCCTGGAACATAATTAGGAGACGATATATAGCAAGGATATAGGAGATATTTTTAGTTCACTAACAGCTTTCTGAGTAAGATAGCAATGTGACTACAGGCAGATGGTCTTCTGACCCTCTACATATTATATCCCCGTTAAAGTGACTAATGTATCTTATACACAGGAGAAATCTGGAATTTGTGCACTAGGAAAAATAAGGGAGGGGGGAGAAGATGCAGTGATTATGCTGGAAGTAAAGTTTTCGCTGAATATAATGTGTAGTTAGGATTAATTGGGGGCAGGAGAGACTGCTGAAATCTGACTAGTGAGATTTCTCCAAAAAGTGGCAATTCTGGATAGTTAGTAAGATAATCTTATAAACTCCCAAATGACACTTATCAGGAAGAGCAAAGAACCAGGGTAGAAATAAGGTAGGCTGGGCTCTGTTCCTTTTCTCTTCTGTAGATGTAAGCCACATATATTACCTTTACCAGTAACAACGGAAGGTCACTGTTTAGTTCTAGAACAGGGGTCAAAACGGGGAAATGGAAAAGAAAGGGACTTTTTTGAAAAACTAGATCTGTGGCACAAAGGAAAAATTCCTGGTCTAACTTCTATCCCCCAACTTCCAACGTGGTCATTACACCTGGAATTTAGTCTACCAACAATGCTTCACCCTAGATCTTAACTCACACAAATAGGACAACCTGCTCCCTAAAAGACTCAGAAAGAACAATCTCCGTGAATGATTAAAAGTAAGTGAATGTAATAACTTTTAAGTGTACTCATAAGGAAACAAGGTAATTTTGAATAAAGAATACTTGACATGATTAGGTTACTGAATGTGCCCCAAATGCTTTTGCAGAAGGAGGATAAATCATGGTATTTATCTAAACCAGTATACCCACATACCCACAGTATTTTTAAAACAAGTAATACCTGACTAGTCAAGGGCACTGACCTTTTTCCCTTAGATTGTCAAGTAAAAAAAAAATGACAACAGCCAACACAACAATAGCCATCTGTTGTATATCAATAAAAACTTTACACCCCCCCCTTTTTTTTTTTGGTCAGATCTGCAAAAAATATACCTACTTTTTGGTGTGCCAAAGAATTTTAATAATTCATTTATTTGTGCCATGAGATGAAAAAGGTTGAAAATGGCTGATCTTAAAAGATCCAAAGACATTTCAGCTTCTTAAAAAGTTTAAAAAACAATAAAGCAAAAAATACTCTGGTAATATTAACCAAGGAAAACAGAGACAAGTTCATGCTGAATGTAACTAATGCTGTAGACTGGTATGAATTACCTGGATTTAAATATAAACACTGACAAAAACATGTTTATGAAGAAGACTGCCTAAATATTGCACTGCAGGTGTGACTGATTTAATCTAATTGTTTTTATAATGGTAGGGGGAAAACAGGAAATCTGTCACTTAAGGTTGAGCAGAAACAAAATTTTAGTGTTATTTGTTTTAAGCTAATTAGTTTTAGGCAGTTTATTTTCTTAACTCCCTAGAATGTCCTTGACACCTCTTACCAGCAAAGGAAAACAACTTAGAATGTAAAGTCTGAAAGAACAACTTTAAAAACTAAGTGATCCATTTTATAGTTTTCCATAAAAAGAAATGGATACCCTCATTATAGAAATAGGTACATGCTTTGACTTTGTTTAGATGAAGGAAGGAGTGGGTAATTTTCACATTTCTCTTTACAAACACAGTGTCTAATTTTTAAAAATTCTAAACCATGATATTCATGAAAGACAGTAGAAAAAATGGAGGAATGAAATTAAAGACAATAAGTCAAAGGAAACAATGTTTTAAAAACTAAAATTTCCTTTGGAAACATTATAGAAAACTTAATCACAAAGCTGAGAAGCATTTCTATCCCTTATAAACAAACAAACAAAAAATTTAAACAGGAACAGAATTAAAAGGAAAGACCTATTTTTCAAAATACAGGATGATACAATAATTACAAGTCATTTCAAGGGGAAGATGTAGAAGCAAGGCAAAAACATTCTTTTACTACAATGGAGGTAAATGAATGGAACTCCTGTTAAGCTATGTACATTTTGTTAACATGAAAATCAATGACGTACTATTTACAAAAACAGTATTGATAGCAACACGACAGAAAACTTCATTTCTTATGTCACAAAATGAAAGTACATACACTGTACAGTGTGGTTACTAGTTAATGCATAACTAAAACTTGCTGAGAGAATAAAAGTTCTCATCACATGAAAAATATAACTGTGGTGACAGATGTTACCTAGACCTAATCTGATGATCATTTTGCAATATATACAAATAATCATTCCATTCCTCACCTGAAACTAATGTCAATTATAACTTATTTCTATCCGTTTTTAAAATTAACATGAAACAAAATTCAAGGTTAAAATCACAAAAAGGGACAAGAGGATATCCAATATCAAGGAGGGGCAATCTCTAATAAAGACATACCCTAAGAAACCTCCTTGACTCCAAATCCATTGCCTGCTTCTGCTATCATCACATCTCCCTCACCAGCTAAAATGTGATGCCTCATCAGTAAAGGATGCTGTGGGGACTCTACAGAAGGAAGGGGCTTTACTGTCTGGTGTGCTTTTCTCAAGGACCAGCTTCATGGCAGTGAGGGGGCTTCTCAGATGTTCACAGCCCAGACACCTCCTCACAGCCAGTCTCCCCTGGCATCACAGAAAGCTGTTTCTTAGCAAGTGCTGCCCACACAGCACTTCTACAGAGGGCTTTCCCTGGCTCTCCAAACCTCACCACCAGTGGGCCACAGTCAAGTCTTCTCCAACCAGATCTGGTTCTCAGCCCTGCAGATAATGGCTATTCCCTTATCTGCTGTCCCTATTTCCAGAGGTCTCTAAAACCCTTAGTGACCCCACATCATTCTAAATTCCTATTACTGTCAATAATCTTAATTTAAAAGTTGCTCATACAAATTACTGTGTAGTTTTTATCTGAATAAACCTAGACTAAAATAATTAGTAGTATTTCAGGATTCTTTCTGGATCAGTAGTTATTTTTAAGTGAAGAGATTGAGACCTCTAATGTTAAACGTCTTCTAGCCAATGTTTTGTAAGTAGATTGACATTTGCAATTTCTTCAATAATGGTAAGTAAACCTTACCTTACTTTTAGCCACCTCAGCTGCCATCACTTCAATCTGACCTTCATAGGATTTGATAGCTTCATTTACAGCTTCAAGCTGTTGTTCACAGGATGCATGCTCTCTCTTGAGCTCTTCCAGTTCCAGAGTGATAGCTTCAACTTCCTATAAGAAACACAGGGCATTAACTGCTGAAAAATAAATACTACATATCAACAAAATTAGTAAGACTCTCATGAAAATAAGACCAACTTAACTACCTAAAACATATCTAAAGTGCTTCACCAGAAGAAGGGAGAGGAAATAAAATTTTTTACTCTCCTTTACTTAAATATTGCACATACATTTGTCATTTTACTAGTTCAAGAAACTTTGCATGAACTATTTCCTTTATCCTTTTATTCCTATAGGGAAAAACAATATAATGAATTCTATATAACAGATAGGTAAAGCCTTTTCTAAACAATGTAAAAAAAAACCAAGTACTATCTCGATTTTCTTTTTTTCCTATTATAGCCTTCCCTATTATTAGAAAATAACTTGTACAGCTATTTAATGACAAAAGCATGAGTTAAAAAAAAAAGTGAAATTTTATGAAACAGTGATTCAGAACACAGACACTGGAGACAAAAAAAAAAATCTAGGCTTAATTCCCAGCTTTGGTACTATGCAAAAGATATAATCAAATATCACCAGCCTACAATTGAAGGGCATTCCATAAGTACAACATGCTTTGTCCTACCTTTCACAGTACACATTCACATAAATGATCAACAAAAGAAATGAATATTGAATTTGATATGACATAACAAGATGCATTTCCTAAAAAAGTATGCTTTGTTTTTAGATTCTGTGATGAATACTGAAAAATAAGGCCAATCAATGGTGCTCTCCCACCTACAGCATTGTGTTGATGTTAAAAGATTGGTTGTTTCAACAAAGGTTATTTATTACCTGTTGTTTTTCTTTCATTTTCTTGCTGGAAGCATCTGCTTTTGTTTTGGCACTATCAAGTTTTTTCTGAGCATCCTTCAGTTCCTTTTCTCTTTCAGCTTCTGCATTTTTCATTTTATTCTCTAATACTTCATATTTTTCTTCTGCTTTTTTTTGAATTTCTTTGGTGTTTTTTAAGGTCTCTTCACTTTCCTCTGTTTAATAAAGTAGGCAAATGTGGCTAACTGAGGTACTTCAGTTATTAAGTTATAGATAATGGCTTACAAATTCAACTCTTAATAGAAAAAAATGGTCTGGAAATTTAGAGGCCAGAACTTAAAAAAACAAAAACAAAACTATCCCAACCTTATTCTTGAAATGGAATGTTGAAACACAGATCCTACATGAGAGCCATACTTGAACTACCTGAAGATCTATGATGAAATTATTTCCAATCATATGAAATCAAATAACTATAAACCTAATCTATAACTTACAAAAAAGATTATAGACCATCTGTGTGCTTCCTAATACCAGAAGAGAGAATAACTGATATTTTTCCTTTATTTTAATTGCCAGAAAGCTTAGAATTCTATAAACAAGCTTACTTTGTGTTCTTCGCTTATTTATTTTGATTCAAGAGAAATATTGTGAAAACATGTCTAGGATGAAGCATAGTAAAAATATTGTCTCAATTTATGAAGAAAAAATAAAGTAAGAATGAGTATGTTACTCTCACAAATGACACCACTAATAGAACCGGGAGAATTTTAAAAGTCTGAACAGGAATGGATTTGGAGAAATGAGAACTTTCATATGCTACTGGTGCAAATATGGACTTCTACCTATGGGCAAAATTTGGCAATATAGTAAATATAACATGTAATAATTAAAATAACTTTTAAAGATAATTCAAATAACTATATAATAAACTCTAACTCAAGTAAGGTTACCAGAAACACATTAAGCATAGTTCCTCATCTTACCAATAGTTCTTTTAAGAGCATCTAATTCTTCTTGTTGCTTGTGATATGAACTTTGTTGGAGCTTGGTTTGTAATAAATCTGCCTCCTCGGTTTTCATCTCCCACTGCTGTTTTAGTTTGCGATACCTTAGAAAAAGAAGTTTGTACCAAATGAACCCAATTTTTCTGATGTTTGAAACATGCATCCAAACTATAGGCTTTTACCTAAAATAAACTCACATACTAAATATAAACAAATAAGATACCACTGGTTACAAGAATAGTTTTGAGGCATCAATTAAATTCAAGGTTGATTTGGTCACTGAAGGTTAACAACTCTAAATGACCAAGACTGATATTATCTATAGCAATACTCCTAATTTTAGAAAACACTAAAAATCATCTTTGAATGAAATAGTCTTTCTTAAAAATAACCTCCCTACTAATCCTTACTGAGAGGAAAAATGCCACAAAAAAAGAACAAAACACATCAAGATTAATACTATATACACATAATTTTAAAAATTTATCATTTTCAAATGTTTAAAAAAAATGTTCCCTACATTTTCTAATGAGACATAGTTTAAAAGTGCTCACCACTGAGTAAATGCATTTTTCTTGCAAACCCTGTGATCTACCCTAGTTCTGTATGTGTAGTTGTTATTTCTTTAGAAAGTATTCAGCTAATTCAGCTACAGTTAAATTTCAAATAATTAGAAATTCATGACGTTTGAGGAAAAAGTATAAAACAAATACTTATTTGCGTATCTTGCCTCAAACTGCCTGACCTCAATTAAAACCATAATTTAAGCTAGAAACTTTTCAATTCATTAAAAATAAAAAGCTATGTTCCTGATATGGTCTATGAAAGAAAAGCTTTAGTTGACACTTCCATTCTCATATTTTTTCAAAATCTATTTCATTTCCTTGACCCCAGTGCTATAAATCTATGACAATTCTGCAAAATAAATGATCCAATACTGCTGAACAAAGTTAATAGTTCTAAGCCAAATGTGAGCACAAACTTACTGCCATGCCAGAGCTTCCTTCCACACAGAGCTCAGAAAAATTGTTGCATTTTTCTCACAGAAAAAGTTCAGTCGTTTTATGGTAAACTGAAGGTAAAATGCAGGCTATACATGTATATGATGTTTAAAAATGGGCATTCTGATATACTGTATCTCGGAATGACCATTCTGACTGATTATAACAATTTCTTCAATATACACAGTATCCTAAAAATCTAGTTACCTTTCTAAGCTTTGATAATTTTAGATGAATGCTACAAATTTCATTTCTAAATTTATGTAGATTTAAAAATATCTTTATTCAGCATTGTGAATTCTAAATAAAATGTTTGATTTTAATTTTGTCTCAGTTGCCAACTGCCAATTTCGGAGGGACTAGAAAAAATCCTTTCATTTGTAAGTTGTGGCGTTTATACTCCTGAAGCCTTTCAAAGCAAGGACTCTTCTCCAGGATAACCACACGTGTTCACTCACATCATTCAACAGCCACCTTCTAAGCGAGGCTTTCCCTGGACACTAAATCTGAAATTTTAGCACTTGATTGCCCTGAGAGCTCATTATCTCCCTTCCTAGTGTCCTTTTTTTCTCCTTAGAACTCAGCATTTCTCTAACATACTTTACCAATTTAACCGTCTTTAGTGTTTGTTTCCTAAAATATATATAAATAGGATGAAAAGATTTATCTGTTTGATTCATCACTGTATTCCAGCTCCTGTAAGGGTATTTGGTACATATGAAAAAATAATATGCATATACCTTGAAAGGTTCACATTCATACCTATATAATCTACACCTACAGAAGAAACATGTAAGGACATTTTAATTTCAGCAGTGACTTTCTGATATGAATTTGTTTACTTCCTCCATAGGTAACCTAGTAATTTTCAATAGGTATAGGACAGCCATAATGCTGCTAAAGTCAGCGTAGATACCTGATCAATGCTACACTGTATCATATCATTCAAATCAAGGACCAAGTATCTGCTATCAACCTCCAGAGTACATCTTAAAGGGAAAGGGGGACATTTGGCTAATTTTTCCTTCTGTTTAATTAATTTCTTATAACAAAGACATTATTTTTATTAGAAAAACTGAATAACTGATAACTTTGTTTTGTGAGTTGATAACTTGTTTATCAACTTACAATTTATTCAACTAAAACCAAGGATAGTCTGAAAAAAAGCCAAAGTTACATTTCTTTAAAAAGGTGTATTTACTTTCCTTTCTACCATGCAAAATATTTGACAAAAAAGAATATACATAAATATATGTAGCTTAACTCAACAGGTCTTACGTTTCAGCAGTGTTTTTAAGACCTGCTAATTCCTCTTCTAGGGCCCGTAGTTCACTCTCCTTGATTCTCAGCTTATCTTGAACATCTTTGAGCTCCTGAAACTTTGTTAAAATAGAAGCCGCCTGGGATCGAGCACCTGATAAAAACAAATTGAAATTGTGCATTAAATTATCACATATTTAGTAAACAATAAGAAGTTTTCTAAGAGAATTATACTTGAAATGATTCTATAGGCAATGAGCTTATGAAACTATAGAATTTACTTCATTTAAATCTTATAACATACATACTTGGTAAGTACTTCTAAGTAGATGTGGTGGATTATTTGTTCAAGCAAATCACTAACCCTGCCTACTCCCCATAAAGATCAGAGTCAGGCTTTTAATTTGATCTGGTCAACAAAGTGAGAAATGTGCCTCTTCTAAAAGTAAGCCTTAAATGACAGCACCTAAATCACCATGTTTTCCCCCTTGCCCATTTCTCCTTCAGCCTGGGCACCAGAATGAGATTAATATGGGACAGAGAGAACTAACCTACAGCTATTGTAGCATAATTATGGGGGGAAAAAACCCACAAAAAACAACAACAACAAAAAAACTTGTAAGCCACTGAGATCTGGGGACTGTTTGTTAAACCATAACCTTGTCTGGGCTCTGATATAGCAGAGAAAATTGGTTTCACTCTATAAGCAACTGTATTTGTTTGGCATTGACAGGCTGAGGTGTTATATTGGCAAGGAAACTCTGTAGGTTTGAAAAAAATACAAAGGTCAATTAGCAATGCCATTATGAGCATTTTGTTAATATGATATGGTGTTATATATTTGCCATCCCTTAAACAGTAATTTCAAGAACATACAAATCAATGAAATCTAGTTTCTTCTATTTTAGATAGTTAAAAATATTTGTTCTGTCTTCCAATCGTAATTACTAGTCATCTTATTGTGTACTGGGGAATTTGATCATTGGATTCATTTTGTTCACTATTGACTTCTTGGCCTAGAAAGAAGTGTTATATAACCTCTTGGTTTGGTTAAAAGCACGAATTCTAATTAGAGTTCAAATTCTGAGTTTTGCCACTTACCAGCAAGTAACTTAACTATTCTGTACTTTACTTTCTATCAACTGTATATTAGAGATGATAGTTATATGCTTACCTCATAGTTGCTATAAGGATTAAATGAGTTAATTATTTAAAGCCCTTAGAATAGGTTTTTATAGCATGATAGAGATGTTCTCTATCTGCATTTTCCAGTTACCCATTAATGAACCATTTATGGTTATTAAGCCCTGAGAATGTGACTTGTACAACTGAGGAAATTTTAATTTTGATTATTAAAATGTAAAGAGCCACATGTGGCTAACAGTTCCTATTTTGGACAGCACAGTCTTACAACATTGCCTAGTACACAGTAAATATTATTCAGTGTTCGGTATTACATGATCACTTGATACAGATCTGTAAACTCAATATGGTAAACATTAAAACAAGAAGCATATGGTCATTATCTAAGAATTCCTTTCTTAAAGCATTAAAAAAGTACCATCTCAAGGGCAAATTTAATTTTGTTTTACTTTTGACAGGAGCAGTGGCATATACACAAAGTAGAAATTAACATGTTTGCTAAGGGAAAAATGGGTGGTTAAGCTAAAAATATATTGGGGGTGGGGGGGAGGTCTTAATTTCCCAGTGACTAGAATATTCTGATAGGGCAAAAAGAAAACAAACAGTAATAGATTTACTTGAGATGAATACAAAAAACTAGGATTGATGCTTAGACTAGAGCTCATTGAGGACTATGACATCATATAATCTCTCAATATTATTACTAAATACCTGTCATGTGGTAGGTATTCAAAAACCCAATCCCTAGATTAGTGATAAAACTCTGAATTAAGTCTTTCCGACCCTACTATTTCCTGTTAAAGATAATAAAAGCTTCCATCCTATTTACCACATAGAATTATGAGGACAAATCACTTAACACTTACCTCCACTCAGTGTCCCGTGAGGATCAAATACCTCACCTCCTCGAGTTACAGTTCTAGTCATTATTCTTTTATCAAAAGCTACTTTTTTTGCATTATCCATATTGTCACAAACAAAAGTTGTTCCAAAGACAAACTCCATTGCTTTCTGAAGTTCTGGTTTGTATTCAACCAGGGAAAGAGCCACATGAACATTGTTAGGGCCAACCTGTGGGAAAAAACAGATGAGTCAAAGTACTTACTACTCCTTTCCTTTCAAAATTATTCTATAAAATAGTAAGAATTGCTACAATAGAAATTTAGGTAATACTTATCTAGCACAATAATTCCTTTAGAACTTTCTAAAATGCTATGGAAATCTCCAGAGTTTTGAGGGAAAAAAAATAATTCAAATTTAAACCCTGAAAGACCTATTGAGAGTTTCTAACAAGCAGGAACCACTATGAAGTTTCTAATTCCAAATTGGATTATTCGGACAGACTTTTTTTTTTTTTAAAATATATATATATTTTTTTTTACAGAGAGGAAGGGAAAGAGATAGAGTTAGAAACATCGATGAGAGACATCGATCAGCCGCCCCCTGCACGCCCGCTACTGGGGATGTGCCCGCAACCAAGATACATGCCCCTGACCGGAATCGAACCCGGGACCTTTCAGTCCACAGGCAGACGCTCTATCCACTGAGCCAAACCGGTTTCGGCTGGACAAACTTTTCTTAATTAAAGTATAGCAATGCTGGAGCAAACATTATGACATAAATGTTTTGTTTCAATTATTAGTAATATGGTTGTTCCACAGTGAATGGTTTTTCATTCAAATTAGACATGCTAGGACAGCCACTGAAATAAAAACACAACTAATAATTGAGTAAAAAAAAAAAATTTAAATCCCTCTATGTAACACATGATCAGCATTGTACCATGATGTAGCAGCTACATTACATTGGGCTAGGGCAGTGGTCAGCAAACTCAGTCAACAGAGTGGCAAACTGCGGCTTGCAAGGGTCAGTTTGCCGACCACTGGGCTAAGGGATTTAGCTGTATTTTTACTGTTACTTGAAATCCCGATTTATTTATGACACTGGGACTGGACCTAAGGCTGTAATAACTTCAAAAGCCTTCAAAGTAGAGGAAATACTAACCCAAAATACCACCTTCCAATTACTGTGCACTCATCTTCAACTCCTGGCTGTGTACAGATCAACACAATTGTTCTCTGAAGTAATTTTAACTGAAGGCTTCTCAACATTTCAGCAAATATACTGAATATCCATTTAATATCTTAATTACAAATGCACTGCGAGGTTTCAGTCTTTTCAACTCCGCCACTTGAAATAACTATTCAATAAGCCGATTCTGCTGCTGAATGTTATACAATCGTAATCGCCTTTTAAATAAACTTCCTTACACTCATCTGCTATTTTACTAGTAGTCATACTAGGGGTAGGAGTTACTACTTCTCAAAAGCTGACTGGATATCTCTGCCATGTGTTTTGTATGTCCACAGATTGAAAGGCAACTTAGAAGAACTCTAACAGAGAAGCATCTCTGCAAGATCAACAGACACCTTCGGTGTCCATACGGTTCTTACTGTGGACAGTTTACATGTGCCTAGCATGAAAAAAACTGGAGATTTCTGGTATTAGTAAACTATAATTCTAATTATTCAGAAAACAAATTCAATACACTCAAGAGCCACAATGATGGGGATATGTTCTAAGAAATGCAATGTTTGGCTATTTCATCACTGTGTAAACATCATAGGCAGCAGTTGCCAACCGGTGGTCCAAGGATCACTGCTGTCAGATTGTACTTAAACCAAACCTAGATGGTATAGCCTACTATACAACTAGACTATTGATCTGTAGGGGAGGAATAATAGTTTTTCTGCTTTTTGGCTGAGACATCCCTATGGGGGAAAAAATTAACAGAACAGGAGAAAAACGAAAGTTTAATAACATATATACCTCCTATTTACATGGAAGAGACCTGAGGAAACCGACTCCTCAAAATAGCTGAAGCCAGCATCTTCAATATCATCTTCAGTGCAAGGCAAAAGCTATTGGAGTGGGGAAGAGTAAATTACCGGTTCCAGAAAAAGCACAGTAAACAAAGGCAAGGTTGCTATATAGACTTAATTCCTTGTCTTCTACACTGATAGGAGTTTCTAGAGGTAAGGTCACTCCTTTTCACCCTTACAAATGAGAATATCTTTTACAAAGGCTAACTTCTACTTTCTTAACAAGCCTAAAATATTTTTATACTAAACAGATATATTTAAGAGTAACAGCTTCTAGGCTACAAATCTGTCCAGCATGTTACTGTATGAAATACTATAGGCAACTATTACACAAGGGTTCAGTACTTGTGTAATATGTGCTATGACATTACTAAGGCTAGGACTTCACTAAGCCTTAAATTTTTAAGCTCTATTATCATCTTAGAGGACCAAGGCTTTATGTGGGGTCCTTTCTTAATGGAGAGAGGACTGTTTTTACTATCACCTGATAGAATCTCTTTAACTGGTAAGTCAAGTTATATAACTAATACTACAACTTTGAAACACCAACATTTTTATTCTCTTTCCTTGTAGTTTCACAAACACTATTTTTTTGTATCTTAATTTTTAAAGCATGGTAGCAAAAAAGTTTGTAGTTCTGCATATGATTAAGTCCGCCAAAATTTTAAAGATAGAGAGAAAACATGCAAGTAAGACTTACAAGATTCTGAGCGATCCTCAGGGTTTCTGGAGCAATACACGAGGCTGAAATTTTATTGAGTGGAATTATAGTGTATCGGCGCTTCAATTCCCCCTTTTCTAGTAGCTTTTTTCCCGTAACCTAAAACACAGTGCATGTGAAATAAAAAATACATGTATGTTATTAATGATGACAGAAAACATTTGATGACGGACTCCTAAAGGTGTCTTTAGGAGTCCATTATCAAATATATGTTTACTATACTGAACAATTAAAAGTCTTAAGGCTGATAATAAACATTCTGGATTCCTGAGTGAGCTTGAGACTTCCTCTGAAATACATTTAAATCCTTTATAATAAAGAGCTAATATGTTAATTACACCAAATATCAGAATGACCCAAAGCTGCTGGGGTTCAAGGGCTGAGCCCCTTGCACTATTTTTGTGCATCAGGCCTCTAATCAAATATAATAAGTAATATACTAAAAATGTAATTAACTGAGTAGTTTTAACTTGTAAAAATAAGCAACCTTGGAAAAAGCTTACATCAAGAAAGTACCTAAATCTTCTAGCAGCACATGATTTTCAAGCTGAACAGCAATTACAAATTTCCTTTATTAAAATTAATTTACCTCTGTGTCTACTACAACATTATAGAGTCGTTCCCCAGCCACCAATTCTAAAGCTGTGGTTGCAGAAGTATCCTTCACACTAATCAAAGAAGCTACAAGTCCTTTCACACAATTTCTATTCCAGTTCTTCTCTGGATCCCTAAAATGGAAAAGATGACAAAAGTCAGTCTTATATTACTATATATATATAGTAATGTTCAGGAGCTCTGACAACACATTAAATTGAAAGAAGAATCATATAGATTTAACAAAACAAAAACTTGAAAATGTCCCAGGTGACTACCCAGCTATTGTTTTTAAATCAATCAAAAGCTCTTTTAGTACATATCGTTTCAATGTAACAAAAAGAACTTTGACTTCCTAATCTTTGTGATACATAAATTACCATAGATTCTATGAAAAAATCCTATCAGGAAATCAAGTTGTAAAATGTTAATGTAGATATTTATCATTAATGATAGAAAAACTTTAAAGAAACATTGGATTGAGATTAAATTCCCCTCATTTTGGTTTTAAGATAGGTGGCATTAATAGCCATTAAATCTCACAAGAATGAATTTCCTCTGCCCACACCTGAAATATTTCAATAAATATTTAAAGAAAAAAATAGCAATTAATGTAAAGTAGTTTACAATGGTTTTCATACAAAAATCTTAATGTCCATGAAATTTTCAGACTGCCTTCCAGCCAAAATAAAAATAGATGTTGGTTATTACTATGTTAAAATTCAAGATTTAAATCTCATACCTGTAGGCAAATTGAAGATTGGGAAATCTGGCCAAGAGAGCTTCATATGTTTCTTTCAATCTACTAATATCACGTGACAGCAGCCTACGCTTTTCCAGAAGGCTTTCCTCCTTGTTTTCTAAATAGTAAATCATAAGTAAATTAAAGCCAAATCTTAAAATATTCTGTTTTAAGGAAAATATTTGTAACTTCTATTCCCAAAGCATTTCTAGAAGCAAAGTACAAATTTCTGATAATAAAAAGCATGCTTGACATTCAAATTTCTATCATGTCAAGTAGACATTTCTGACAAATACAATTTCTATTCCAAAAATTTACAAATTATTTGAATGCTTACTGAAGTAGAAATATACAAATGACATTGAGTTTTCAAGTGTCAGGTCAGAGTGATTGAAGAAGGAAATTCTGAGTAGTGAGTCTTCAAAAATTCAAAGCACTATGTTATAGTTAGATATTTCTGTGACTGTATTTGTAAACATTTCTTATACTGATATTAATACGATAAAATTTTTCCTACTTGCTATTTTTTTAAGTTTCACCAATCACCACTACCTCCTAATGATCTAATAGTATGTCTTTAAAGGCAAACCTTCATAATTTAGCTTTTTTATTTCAGCTTCAAGTTTTTCTTTAAGCTTCTTCACAGCCTCTAAAGCTTCTTGATCCTTCCTGTAGCCACTATCCATCTTCTTAACCTCAGCTTGTTTAGTCTTTAATTCTTGTTGGGCATGTTTCAATTTCATTTGAGCCTACAAAGAAAAATATAACAGATCACCTGAGACAGATAGTTCAGATTGGTTTAAGAGAATCAGCCTTGAAAATGCAACTGTTGGCCACCTGGATTAGTATCCCAACAGAGCAATCATTTCCCAACATTTTCTCCTCAAAAATAACTACTCCAGAGTAAAGACTAATGTGTTTAACATAAATCATTAAATAACTTGCAATTTAAATCCCTATTTTTAATGTTTATAAAATATGAAATGAACTAATTAGCTGGTTAAATTAAAAACACAATAGAAAGCTGGAAATCCTAACTCTAGTTCTCTTCCTTTCCACTTGGACAACACAAATATATACATTAGTACAATCTAACAAGAGGAGCTGTACTGAGCAATGAGAAATAATATTACATAGAAAAAGGGAAACTAAATTGACAGCAATTTAAATGCGAAGAGTCTGATATTTAAATACTTGTTTATATAATTGAGTACTATTCCTTAAAACCATGAAATAGTAGTCTAAGCTCTATATCGATATATCCTCCCTCTAAAACTGAATAACAATGGGCTTTTCTCCATCAAATGAATTTATAGGAAAACAGAATATTTTAACATTTTTTGGCTATTGATTTTTAAATATTTTGTGACCATCTTTGAATAAAAAAGTGGCAAATAAGTAATAGAAAAACTTGAATTGGTTAATACACAAATATACACACATGTCCATTTATATTTTCACAGCTGAGTCTTCCATTACAAAGAATGTGTATATATGTTTCTTTCTGCTATCAAAAGTCTTATATTCACAAGACTTTTAAGAGTTGTGCAACTATGTAAACAAATTTGAAAACCATTCTAATAGATTGGTTTTTCTACTGATTTTATAATTTTCAACGGCTTGTCAAAGACTAGAATGTGGGTAGGTGGGAAGTAGAGATACTTCCAAAGAGTATGTTGTCAAGTTTTAGAAACAAAGTTTTAAGAACTAGATATGATTGGCATAGAAATGGAGAGGATGCTTTTTGGTTCCTGTTAAAGCTTAGTACTTCAAGTTTATGATGCTAATAAATACAGCAAAAGTATATATATAAAATTGACTAACCTCAAATATTCCACATAGTTCTGGAAACAATATTTATTGCACTAACAATTTCAATTAACCTATAAAGGTAAATTGTAGGTTTTAAAGCATCTTTAAACTAGCCACATATTAGAATTTCATTATACTGTAGTAAATATTATAAAGTGGAAGAAGAAAATAAGTTCCTTGACACTGATCTGATTATTTTTTAGCAAAGCATAAATGTGAAGCATCTTCTCAAACAAAAAAGTAATCAGATAGTACTTAATGTTTATATTTACCTGTTTGGCTTCTGTCTGAGCTTTACTTATGTCATTTTTACAGGCCATCATTTGACCAGCAAGAGTTGCTTCTGCTCCATCTTCATTACTGGACAGGCCAGCGGAAACTGCATTAAAGTGCTGTTGTGCAGCAGCCAAAGCTTCAGCGTCTTTATTACTTGCTTCTTGAAGGGTGTTCAGCCCATCTGTTATCTTTTTAACCTCTTTTTCCTTTGCTGCTAAAGTTTTAGAATCCTTTAGGAAGAGTTGGAAAGTGTTATAATTTAAAAGAAACATCTTTTCTTATACACATGTGCTGTTATGTCATCAAATTTCACAGCAATTTGAAGGTGGGCATGGTTACAAAGAAAATAATGTCGCCTTAAATAAAATAATTTAAACACTTGACTCCTATTTTAAATTCATTCTTATTTTTAGGATAAATGTGCTTCTTATCCTTTTAGAAATATTTCATATGTTATAGTCAAATCTGAGAGATAATGAGCTAAAACATAATTGCAAATTTAAACCACTTGAAGAAGCTAAAAATCAGTTTCTAAATCTAAATATAATAGCCATCCTACACCAATTTTAAAAGTAGAGATTTTAAGATTAAGAACATTTTTATTTTAGACACTGGTAGTTCACTTGGGTTAAACATCATCCCAGTATGCCAATGTTGTAGTTTTGATCCCAGGTCATGGTATATACAAGAATCACCCAATAAATGCATAAATAAAATGAGCAACAAAACAATGTTTAGCTCTCTCTAGGGCCATAAAATTTAAGCATTAAATAACTATGGGCAGCATTACTTAACACCTTTTTAAGTTTTATTAATTGAGCACTATGCAAATACGAGCCCTAAAAATATATATATATATAATTATATTGTTTATATGAAAGTGACCAGAAATTTTGGCCCATCTGTTTAACACATGATTGAATACTGTATTTACCAGATGTGTACTGTGTTCCAAACAAAACTATGTGTTGTTTTAGATTCCTCAGTGAGCCTATATGTTAGGGTGAAAGACATAGTCAGCAAACAAAGCAAAGTAAAGGGATGGAAGGTGATGGGGGCTATTATTTTAAGAAGAATGAAAAGGGAGAGACCAAGATGGCAGCATAGGTGAACACCTAAACTGCTGCCTTGCACAACAATTTCAAAACTACCACTAAAAGACAGAACAGACATCATCCAGAACCACAGGAAAGTTGGCTGAGTGGAAATTGTACAAATAGAAGTAAAGAGAGGGGCTCATAGAGACTCAGAAGAGCTGCAAAAGCTGAGGTACAGAGACACATGCATGGAGAGAGCGGGTGGTGGTGTGCCTAGCTGGCTTCCTCCGGTGGAAGGGAGACAGACTCTGGACTGTGAAAAGGGAAGGATGCATGGAAATTTAGAGGAGCCGAGAAAGGGCAGAAATCTGGGGCACACACACCAATGTGCACAGAGAGGACAGACTGCTGATTGTGCCGTTGGCTTTCTCTAGTGAGTGGGAGACAGGGCCTTCCAACTGTGCCACTTCTAACTGCACTGAACTCCAGCTTCGGGCGAGACCCTGTGGACCCAGACTCATATGGGTCCCGGAGTGCAAGGGAACTGGAAAGGCAGAGGTCTGGAGGCATCCTCGCATGTAAACAGAAAGGGCTGCAACGATTACAGAGACACTTGAGACCCAGGGGCTGTGTAGGGCGGGGCTGACTGGAAGCCAAGGCTGTCTCTGCTTAGCCCTGAGACTCCACCCCACCCAAGCTGAACAGAGGCTTTTGCAATTTTGCAAGTCTTGCATCATAAGGCTGATTCCAGCACAGAAGTTCTCCCAGCATAGTGAAAATGCAGAGACAAAGGAATAGATAACAAACGAAAGAAATAGAGGAAAACGAATGACTGGATACAGAGTTCAAAACCACGCTTATAAGGTTTTTCAAGAATTTCCTAGAAAAGATAGATAAATTTAGCGAGACCCAAGAAGAGATGAAAAAGGACCAACTAGAAATTAAACATACACTGACTGAAATAAGAAATATTATATAGAGACCTAACAGCAGACTAGAGGAAGGCAAGAATCAAGTCAAAAAGTTGAAATACAAAGAAGCAGAAAACACTCCACTGGAAAAGCAAAAAGAAAAAAAGAATCCAAAAATGTGAAGATAGTATAAGGACCCTCTAGGACAACTTCAAGTGTACTAACATCAAAATTATGGGGGTGCCAGAAGAACAGAGAGAGTAAGATACTGAAAACCCATTTGAAGAAATAATGATAGAAAACTTCTCCTACCTGGTAAAAGAAATAGACTTACAAGTTCAGGAAGCACACACAACCCCAAACAAGGAATCCAAAGAGGACTATACCAAGACACATCATAATTAAAATACCAAGAGTAAAAGACAAGGAGAGAATATTAAAAGCAGCAAGTGAAAAACAGTTAATTACCTACAAGGGAGCACTCATATACAGTGGTACCTCGAGATACGAGTGCCCTAACATGCAAGATTTTTGAGATACGAGCGATTTTTGCTTTGAAATATGAGCAACATTTGAGATAAGAGTAATCGCACGGATCGGCCAGCTGCACAGGACCCACCAATTTACTGCGACTCAAGCATCTCAGTTTCCCACGCCTCAAGGTTACGGAACTAATTAAACTCGTATCTCAAGGTACCACTGTAATTGTCAGCTGATTTCTCAACAGAAACTATGCAGGCCAGAAGCGAGTGATAAGAATATTCAAAGTGATGAATAGCAAGAACCTACAACCAAGATTACTCTCCCCAGCAAAGCTATCATTCAAGAATTGAAGGTCAGATAAAGAGCTTCACAGATAAAAAGCTAAAGGAGGTCATTACCACCAAGCCAGTATTATATGAAATACTGAAAGGTACTCTTTTAGAAGAGGAAGAAGAAAAAGGTAAAGATAAAAATTATGACCAACAAATACATATCTATCAACAAGTGAACAAAAAAATCAAGTGAATTAAATATCTGATGAACAGAATAAACTGGTGAATATAACAGAATCAGGAACATAGAAAGGGAGTGGAGTGACAATTCTCAAGGGGAAAGGGGTGAGGGGGGTGCAGGGAGAGACTGGACAATAATCATACACCTATGGATGAGGACAATGCAGGGGAGTTAAGGGTAGAGAAAGGGGTGGGAGCCATGGGGGGAATAAAGGGAAACAAATATAATAATCTGAACAATAAAGATTAAATTAAAAAAATAAAAATCTTAAAATGGAAGGAGGTCTTTTTGTGATAACATTTGAGCAGAAGCCTAAATTAAATAAAAGGAGTGGCCATGCTATACTAGAAGGAACTGTGATTAGAGCAATGAACAAGTGGTAAGAAGGAGCCAGGAATTAGACCATATAGTGTTGTAAACCATGGCAGACTTATATTTAATTATACTTACAACTTTGAAACCAAAGATTTTAAGCATAAGAATGATGTGATCCAATTTGTATTTTAGCTTTTGTAAAGAACAGACTATAGAGCAGGAGCGGCAACTAAATCAGGACACTGTTACAGTATCCTTCATGAGAGAGGATGCTGGTGATGAAAAGTGCTTGTATTCTGGATATACTTTTAAAGTTAACAGAATTTGCTGATGGATTAGATGCAGGATTTGAGAGAAAAGGGGAAATCCAGGAGGACCCTATGAGTTCTGGAATGTACCATTAGGTTACTAGTGGTGTCCTTTACCAGTATGAGAAAAATTTAGTAATATAGGCAGGCTTGGGTAAGCAGAGTAAATTTAAGAGTTTTATTTTGGATATGTTAAATGTTAGACTTTGTTAGCCATCCATGTAAAAGTATCAATTAAGAAGCTAGACTAATGAGTCTAGTTTCCCTGAGTCTAGAATTCAGAGGAGTGAAGAATTTGTGAAATGCCAACATAGTACTTTGATTTGTATTTCTAACCTAGATTCAACATCTCTATTTAGATGTCTAACAGGCATCTCAAGCCCATTAAATTCATACTATACTGCTTCCTGTTCTCCACTTTACTTATGGTAATCCTAGTTCCAACTGTCAAAGAAAAAAACCTAGAGTTTTCCTTCACTCCTTCCTTTTATATTGAACAGCCAATCTGGTTGGACCTACCCTTAAGATGCGCATAACATTTCACAACTTTCTCAATGCACTCCACTTCTATTGCATTTTTCCAAGGGCTAACACCTAGACAAGCTACCTTCCTCATCCTTCAGTTTGTTCTCAAAACAAGAATAGGAGACTTCTGGTTAAGATGGTGGAGCAAGTAAACAATGTGCCCACCTCCTCCCGTGTCAACATCAAAGTAACAACTAAATTATAAAACAACCATCATTGAGAACTACCTGAAGATAAGCTCAACAGAAGTCCTATGATATAAAGCAGTTGGTAGAAAGGGCAGAGAAACTGAATAGGCAGGTCCCAAATGCTGGCAATTAAGAATCAGGAGGCCTATCTCAGCTTCACCACATTCCCCAGCCTAAGGCTGCAATGCCAGGAAGAGGAGTCCTCATAACAAATGAATGTGAAAACCAATGGGCATTGTGTATAAGAGAAACCGAGGGTGGGGGGTGGAGTGGGGTGGGGCGGGGAGGGGAGGGTTCTGGAGTCCTACCCACTGCAAGTCTTAGAGGGCCTGGACATAGACTCACTCACAATCAACACAGCAGCTCAAAAGGCCAAGAGACACTCAGGGAAGAACTAGCTTCAGAGCAAGGGCTGGAAGGGCAGGGACAGTTCTCTCCCAGAGGAAAGTGCTGGCAGGTGCTACTGTTCCTGTGTTGAGCCCCCCACCTCCATTCCCTAACCCCCCAGTGCAGGCAGGCACCAAATCTGAGCCCCTCATTAATCTAACACCATTCACCCTAGTAACTCCCTGAGACTCCAGTGCACCCAACTCACTTACCTGGCAGAATCTCTTCTAGCAGCTCCTACACCAATGGTTCTCAACCTTTCTAATGCCACGACCCTTTAATACAGTTCCTCATGTTGTGGTGACCCCCAACCAATTATTTTTGTTGCTACTTCATAACTGTAATTTTGCTACTGTTATGAATCGTAAATATCTGTGTTTTCCGATAGTATAAGGCAACCTTGCTAGCAGTTACTAGCTGTCGCGACCCACAGGTTGAGAACCGCTGCTGTAGAACCTATGACCATGACGGTAATACAGTAACAGCGGAACTTTAACATCCCATTGACATCAATGCATAGATCATCCAGACAGAAAATCAATATGGAAAAATGGTGTTAAATGACACATTAGATCAGATTGGTTTAATTAATACTTTTAGGACATTTGATCCAAGAGCAGCAGAATATATTTTTTAAGTGAATATGAATCATTTTCTAGGATAAACCACATATTAGTACACAAAATAAGTCCCAATAAACTTAAAAGACTGAAATCATAAAAAGCATCTTTTCTGACCACATGGCATGAAATCAGAAATCAATAAAAAAAATTAAAAAACAAAAACATGGAGGCTAAATACAATACTCTAAAGAATAAATGTGTTAACAAAATCAAGGAAGAAATCTAGGTACCTTAAAACAAATGAAAATGAAAACACAATGAGCCAAAATTTATAGGATACAGCCAATGCAGTTATAAAAGGGAAAGCCACATCAATACAAGCCTACCTCAAGAAACAAAGATCTCTAATAAACAATCTAACCTTACAACTAAAGAAATCAGAATAAGCATTAAACCCCAAAGCAAGTAGAAGGAAGAAAATAATAAATACCAGAGTGGAAATAAAGTAGTCTTAAAAAAATGAATGAAACCAAGATCTGCTTCTATAAAAAGATAAACAAAATGAATAAACCTTTAGTGACTCAAGAAAAAAAAAAAAGGACCCAAATTAATAAAATCAGAAATGAAAGTGACAACTAACACCACAGAAATACAAACAGATCTGTAAATATTAACGAATTTGAATCAGTAATTAAAAAAATTCCTAATAAATGTAAGTCCTGGGTTAAATGGCTTCATAGGTGGATTCTACAGAACATTCAAAGATTTGATATCTATCCTCCTCAAAATATTCCAAAAAGTTGAAGTTGAGAGAAAGCTTTCAAACTCCTTTAAGAGACCAGCATAAGTTACCTATACTTATACCAGACAAAAACACTACCAAAAAAACAAAATTATAAGCCAATCTCTCTGATGAACTTAGGTGCAAAAATCATTAATAAAATATTAGCAAACCAAATTCAGCAATACTTTAAAAAGATCAGATAACATAATCAAGTGGAATTTATTCCTGAAACAAGAGTGGCATACCACATAAACAAAATGAAGGTTAAAAATCAGATGATCACATCAAAAGATATAGCAAAGGCATTTGACATAATCCAACATCTATTCAGAAACTCTCAGCAATGTGGGGATAGAGGAACCAGATCTCAACATTATAAATGCCACATAAGAAAAGCCCACAGCTAAATCATACTCCATTCTGAAAATATGAAAGTTTTCCCTCTAAGATCAGGAATAAAAAAAGGGTGGCAACTCTTTCACCACTTCTATTCAACACTAGAGGCCTGGTGCATGAAATTCGTGCATGGGGGAAGTCCTCTCAGCCCAGCCTGCACCCTCTCACAATCTGGGATCCCTCAGGGGATATCCAATTGATGGTTTAGGCGTGATCCCTGCAGTCGGAGATCCAGCAGTCAGACATCCCTCTGGCAACCTGGGATTGCTTGCTCTTAACTGCTCACCTGCCTGCTCACTCCTAACCACTCGCCTGCCTGCCTGCTCATGGGAAGTCATAGCGATCGGTCATTCTGGTTGTTCTGTTGTAATAGTTGCTTAGACTTTTATATATATATATAGATAGTACTGGAAGCCCTAGCCAGATCAATTAGTCAAGAAAAAGAAATATAAAGCATCCAAATTAGAAAGGACTAAGTTAAACTGTCATTATTTGCAGATGACATGATTCTAGAGAACCTCAAAAGATTCACTAAAAAATTATTTGAATAAATTAATTCAGTACAATAGCAGGATACAAAATTAATATTCAGAAACTGATTGTATCTTTATACACCATAATGAACTATCAGAGAAATTAAGAACACAATCCCACTTAAAATTATGCAAAAAACGAAACAAAAAACACAAACCAGGAATAAATTTAACCAAGTAGATAAATGACCTGTAGTCAGAAAACTATGACACTGAAGAAAGAAATAAAAGAAAAATAGACAAATAAATCAAAGTGTAGACTGTGCTCATGGAACATCATTAAAATGAACTTATTACTGAAAGCAATCTACAGATTCAGTGAAATCTCTATCAAAATTCCAATGGCATTTTAAACAAAACTAGAATAAATAATCCTAAAATTATGTGTAACTACAAAAGACATCAAATAGCCAAAGCAATCTTGAGTAAGAACAAAGTTGGAAGTATCAAGCCAGCTGATATGAAACAACTAGGTGTACTATTTAATAATGTGTATTTTTTTCAATAGATGGAGTTACACATATGTTGATATATATGCTATTTGATTTGTATGCTATTTTGTTGTATTAACAGCAACCTTCATGTCAAATTTTCTAGTTGTTAAACATTATAGATATTTTTACACTTAAAAATGTTGAATATTGTGCCAAAAAAAGAGCATTTGTGGGAAGTTTTAATTAATTATTTTATTTTGAAAAAAAGTGCTGCTGAATACTTTTGTTGAACATGCTCCTATCTCAAGATACTTGTAAGTATGGGTTAAAATGCTTTAAAAGTGATGATTTCAATATGAAAGACAAAAAACATCCAGATCAACCATAAAAGTTTGAAGATCAAAAATTACAAGCATTATTGGGTGAAGATGCATGTCAAACTCAAAAACAAGTTACAGAAAGATTAAATGTTGCTCAAAAAACAATTTCTGATTGTTTACAAGCAGTGGGAAAGATTTTAAAGGAAGGAAAATGGGTGCCACGTCAATTGAATGAGAGACAAATGGAAAATTGAAAAGTTATCAGTAAAATGTTGCTTCAATGGCACCAAAGGAAGTTTTTTGCATTGAATTGTGACTGACGATGAAAAGTGTATTTATTTTGAGACTTCCAAATGTACAAAATCATGGGTTGATCCAGGTCAACCATCATTATCGACTGCAAGGTCAAATCGCTTCGGAAAGATGACAATGCTCTGTATTTGGTGGGATTAGGAAAGTGTGAATGTATTATGAGCTTCTAAAACAAGGTGAAACCGTTAATACTGATTGCTACTGACAACAAATAATCAATTTGAACCATACTTTGATTTTAAAATGAACAGAATGAGCCAGAAGACATGGCATTTGTAATTTTGCTTCATAATGCATCACCACACACCTCAAAACCAATTACAGACACATTAAAAGATCTTCCCTGGGAAGTATTAACCCACCTGCCATATTCACTAGACCTTGCTCCTCCAGATTACCACTTGTTCTGATCAATGGCACACGCACTTGCTGAGCAGCACTTCAAAATATACAAAGTGAAAAACTGGGTCTCTGAATGGATTGCCTCAAAACAAGAAAAGTTCTATTGGGACAGTATCCACAAATTACCTGAATGATGGGTGAAATGTGTAGCTAGTGATGGCCATTACTTTGAATAAAGCACTTTTGATATTTCTATTGAAATTATTGTTTTCTTTGATTACAAAATCCACATTAACAGATACACCTAGTATATTACAAGGGTATATTAATCAAAACAGCATGGTACTAGTACAATGCTGAGACACACATAAATAGGACAGAAGAGGGACACCAGAAATAAACCCAGGCACATATGGTCAATCAATCTATGACCAAGGAGGCAAGAATACACAATGGGATAAAGACAGTCTTAATAAACAGTGTTGGGAAAAGTGGACAGATAAATGCAATATACACTGAGTGGCCAAATTATTATGATCTCTGAATCAGGTGCATGAATTAGTGCTAGGGTGGGGTCCAGCTAGACTGGCCAGGTTGAGGGGACATGGGTGGTTGGCCAGCCTGCCTGCTGGTCGAACTGGTAGAGAGAACAATTTGCATATTAGCCTTTTATTATATAGGAATATACACTGAATGGCTAATTATGCATTCAGAGATCATTATCATCTGGCCACTCAGTGTGTGTGTGTGTGTGTGTGTGTGTGTGTGTGTGTACACACTAGAGGCCTGGTGCATCAAAATTCATGCACTGGAAGAAGGGTCCCTCAGCAGGACCTGCACCCTCTTACAGTCTAGGAGATCTCAGAGGGGGGAGGTGACCTGGTGATCAAGGGAAGGCGACACCCCATCACATCTCTGTTGCTGCCACTGCTGGCAGCTCATGCCTGAGCCGGCCCTGGTTAACTGTACCTCAGGCCAGCTCTGGGCGGCTGGGGGGCTGAAGGGACTGGGGGACTCCGGAGGCAGGTGTGCGGAGCAGCTGGGCCAGCCTGGGGATGGGCTCGGCCTTGCCACGTGCCTGCTGCCCCAGAAAGCTGAGGGGACTGGGCGCCACCATCTTGTGGCTGTGGGTGCTGCCATTTTTGAGGGCATGACAGTAAATTAGCATATTCTCCGTATTGGCTATGGGTGCCACCATCTCTGAAGGTGGGACAGTCTATTAGCATATTCCATCCATATTCCATCTTTGGAATGGTGTGAGAATCAGTTAGCATATTCCCTCTTTATTAGATAGGATATATATGCCTAAGTGACCATCACAACGAAATAGACAACCAACAGGCTGCACAGGGCAACCAGGCTGGCAAGGAGGGCAGTGAGGAACAACCAGGTCAGCAGAGGGGGGCAGTAAGGAGTAACCAGGCTGGCAGAGAGGTAGTTAGGAGCGACCTGGCCAGTGGGGGGTTGGGGCATTGGGAGCAACTAGGCTGACAGTATGGGCAGTTGGAGGTGACCAGGCCAGTAGGGGGAGACAATTAGGGGCAATCAGGCAGGTCAGCAGTTAGGAGCTAGTGGTCCCAGATTGTGAGAGGGATGTCCCCCGTGGGGTCCTGGATTCGAGAGGGTGCAGGCTGGTTTGAGGGGACACTCCCTACCCCCACTTCCCCGTGCATCCATTTTGTGCACCGGGCCTCTAGTATAATAATAAAATTAGGCCACATTCTTATATCACCACAAGATCAAACTCAAAATCAATGGAAAACTTAAATGTAAGATCTACGAACTAAAAGAAAACAAAGGCAGTAAACTATTTTTAAAAAAATACTGCTAAGTCAGAATCCAAGATGGTGGCATAGGTAAACACCTACACTGCTGCCTCGTACAACAATTTCAAAACTACAACTAAAAGACAGAACCGACATCATCCAGAACCACATGAAAGCTGGCTGTGTGGAAATTCTACAACTAGAGGGAAAGAGAGGGGCTCAAGGAGACCCAGAGGAGCTGCAAAAAGCTGAGGTACGGAGACGTGGGCGTGGAGAGAGTGGGTGCCGGAGTACCTGGCTGGTTTTCTCTGGCAGGAGGGAAATGGAGACTCTCAAAGGCACTGAACCCCTTATCCTATGACACTAAACTCCAGATCCAGCCGAAACTCATAGAGGGGGAGTTTGGACTGTGAAAAGGGAGAAGGGCATGGAAATTAAGGGGAGTAGCAAAAGATCAGAAGTCTGCTGGCACACACGGCACTGCGCAGAGGACAGACTGCTGATTGTGCCGCTGGCTTTCGCAAGTGGGCAGGAGACAGAGCCTCCCAACTATGCAACTTCTGACTCCACTAAGCCCTTGTTTCGGGTGAAACCCTGGGGACCTGGACTCATGTGGTACTGGAGCGCAGGGGAGCCGGAAAGGCAGTGGTCTAGAGGCACTGTGCGCACATACAAGGACCGCTCCAGCTATTACCCAGTCACATGAGACTCAGGGGCCATGGCGGGCGGGGCTGACTGGAAGGCAAGGCGGTCCCTTAAGCCCTGAGACTCCACCCTCCCAAGCTCAATAGAGAGGCTTCTGCGGTTTTGCAAGTCTGGTATCATAAAGCTGAATCCAACACAAAGTTCTCTCAGCATAGTGAAAACGCCTAGACAAAGGAAGGAATCACAAACAAAAGAAATGGAGGAAAACAAACGACTGGATATAGAGTTCAAAACCACGCTTATAAGGTTTTTCAAGAATATCCTAGAAAAGTTGGAAAAAGTTAGCAAGAGCCAAGAGGAGATGAAAAAGGACCAACTAGAGATGCAGAAGATCCAACTAGAGATGGAAAAAGACCAACTAGAGATGGAAAAGGTCCAACTAGAGATGGGAAACGTCCAACTAGAAATTAAACACCCACTGACTGAAATAAAAAATATTATACAGAGTCCTAACAGCAGACTAGGAAAGGCAAGAATCAAATCAAAAATTTGAAATATAAAGAAGCAGAAAACATTCAACTGGAAAAGCAAGAAGAGAAAAGAATCCAAAAATGTGAAGATAATGTAAGGAGACTCTGGGACAGCTTCAAGCATACCAACATCAGAATTGTGGGGGTGCCAGAAGAAGAGAGAGCAAGATACTGAAAACCTATTTAAAGAAATAATGACTGAAAACTTCCCATATCTGGTAAAAGAAATAGACTTACAAGTCCAGGAAGCACACAGAACCCCATATAAAAGGAATCCAAAGAGGACTACACCAAGACACATCATAATTAAAATGCCAAGAGCAAAAGACAAAGAGAGAATATTAAAAGCAGCAAGAGAAAAACAGTTCATTACCTACAAGGGAGCACCCATACGACTGTCAGCTGATTTCTCAACAGAAACGATGCAGGCCAGATGGGAGTGGCAAGAAATATTCAACGTGATGAATAGCAAGAATCTACAACCAAGAATAATCTATCCAGCAAAACTATCATTCAGAATTGAAGGGCAGATAAGGAGCTTCTCAGATAAGAAAAAGCTAAAGGAGTTCATCAACTCCAAACCAGTATTATATGAAATGCTCAAAGGTACTCTTTTAGAAGAGGAAGAAGAAAAAGGTAAAAGACAAAAAATTATGAACAAATACATATCGATCAACAAGTGAATCTAAAAATTAAGTGAATTAAAAATTTGATGAACAGAATAAACTGGTGAATATAATAAAATCAGGAGCACAGAAAGGGAGTGGACTGATAATTGTCAGGGGGAAAGGGGTGAGGGGTGTACAGGGAGAGACTGGACAAAACCATATACCTATGGATGAGGTCAATGGGAGGGAGGTAAGGGCAGAGGGAAGGGTGGGAGTTGGGTGGAGGGTTGCTATGGAGGGGAAAAAATAGGAACAAATGTAATAATCTGAATAATAAAGATTTAATTAAAAAAATACTGCTAAGATTGATGTCAATCTCTTTCTCCTCAGGAAAAGCAAACGGATGGAATAAATGGAACTACATTAAACTAAAAAGGTTTTGCACAGTAAAGGAAACCATCAACAAAATGAAAAGCAAACCTATTGAATAGAAGATATCTGCCAATGATACATCTTATCACATGGTAGCAGTTAATAAATATTCAAAATTTATAAAGAGCTCAATATTGAAAACACAATCCAATTAAGAGATGGGGAGAGGACCTGAATAGACTCTTCTTCAAAGAGTACATACAGATTGTCAATAGACATATGAAAAAGCTGCTTAATGTCACTAGTTATCAAAGAAATGCAAATTAAAAATGGAGTTATCAGCTCATACCTGGGCTATCATCCATAAATCAATACACAAATGTTGGGCTAAGATGTGGATAAAAGGGAACCCTTGTGCACTGATGGCAGCATTGTAAATTGGTGCAGCTACTATGAAAAACAATATAAAAAGTCCTCAAAAATTTTAAAAGATAACTAACATGATACAGCAATACCACTGCTGGGTATTTATCCAAAGAAACCCCAAACACCTATTTGAAAAGATATACACCCCCAAGTTCACTGGAGCATTATTAACAATAGTCAAGATGAAAAAAACTCGTTTCCTTTGATAGATGAATGGCTCAAGATGTGATATATATATATATATATATATATATATATATATATATATATCAATGGAATATTACTCAACCATAAAAAGAATGAGATCTTGCCATTTGCTACAATATAGATAGATCTAGAGGGAATTATGCTAAGTCAAATAAGTCAGATAAAAACAAATACCATATGTCTTCACCTGTATGTAGAATATAAAAAAATAAACAAAACAGAAACAAACTCATAGTTGCCAGCTGGTAGAGGGGTTTGGCAGATGGGGGAAAAAGGTGAAGGGATTAAGAAGCACAAATTGGCAGTTATAAAAATAGTCACAGGGTTGTAGGGCATAGAGAATATAATCAATAATACTGTAATAAGTATAGTCAGATGGGTACAATATTTACTGGGCTGAATACTTCATGAGTTACATAATGTCTAATATCTATGATGTACGCCTGAAACAAATATAATTTAAAAACACAATACAAGTAGTCCAACTAAAACAAATGTTACGTTTCTGCTCAACCAACTCTAGTGGCTTCCCATGTCATTGGAAATATAGGTCAAAGTCCTTCACATTGCCTTGTAAAACTACATGAGAACCTACATCCCATTACCTTTCTGCATTCCTACCACTTAGTGCTAACCAACAACACTGATATCCTTGCTTTTAGGCCCTGGGAAATTCCTGTTCTACATAGACCATGTTTCCCCACGTAACTGCCCTCCCCTGCAGGCCTGGTCACCCCTAACTGCCCTCCCCTGCAGGCTGAATCACCCCAACTGCCCTCCCTTGCAGGCCTGGTCCCTCCCAATTGCCCTCCCTTGTCGGCCATCTTGTGGTGGCCATCTTGTGTCCACATGGGTGCAGTCACCTTGTATGTTGGAGTGATGGTCAATCTGCATATTACTCTTTTATTAGATAGGATAGAGGCCTGCTGCATGGCTGGTTTACTCTGAAGGGTGTCCCAGATCAGGGTGGGGATTCCCTTGGAGCATGGGGTGGCCCTGGCGAGAGGCCTGTGATGGTTTGCAGGCTGGTCACGCCCCCCAGTGACCCAAGCAGAGGCCTTGGTATCTGGGATTTATTTATCTTCTATAATTGAAACTTTGTAACCTTAAGCAGACACCTGGGTGTATGGAAAGCTTGGCTTCCTCCATTGCCAGGGCAACCCAAGTCTCCCCCCTGCTCTCTCTGTGGCTGTAGCCATCTTGGTTGGGTTAATTTGCATACCTGCTTCTGATTGGCTGGTGGGCATGGTTTGTGGGTATAGTGAAGGTATGGTCAATTTGCATATCACTCTTTTAGTAAGTAGGATAATACGCTATATATTTCATTTATTTATTTTATCATTTTCCTCACTAGAATGAAGACCCAGAAGGTATTGTCCATTTTTGTCACTTTGTCCTTCGCTATATACCCAACCCAAACAAGTACACTTGATCCATAGCAGACACTCAGTAAATATAAACAGATTGTATACTAGTAGTGACATAAAGTTAAGCTTATTTGCTTACCTCAATCATATTTTTTTCCAGCTCTTTGCGTTTGTTCTCTTCGCCTGTCAGATTTTTTTTCTTGAGATCAAAGGCACTTTGAGATTTAGTATTAACTCGCTGAGCTTCTGCAAGAGCATCTTCTAAAGATCGGAGTACACCTCCAATTTCCTGTAATCAAATGTACACAATTAAATCAAAATACTTAAAATTTGTTCATGTCATCATTTTCTTATATGATATGTACATAAATTAGTTTCTAAAAAGATTAGACTGACAATGCCCAGTGAATCCTAAATAACCATTGTATATAATTTAGTATTTGTTCAGGCTATATTAGGTATTCGTACATGTATGTCTAACCTTATCTTTTCTTTTTTCCAACTCTTCTATTTCATGATTAAGTGCTTTTATTTTTTTATCATTCTCAGACAATTCCTCTTGAAGCTTTAGAACTTTATCCTGCATTTCTTTTAAGTCTTCAGCTGAGCGTTCTTTGGTATCTTCAGCAAGCAAAAACTGGTAAGCAATATATAACCGACTCAAATGTTCTATTTCCCTCATTACTTTTTGATACTCCAAATAGGAAGATCTTTCCTGAAAGAGAAATCAACAGTAAAGCATAATTCAGAATTTGTATTTTTAAACAAACTTGGAAAGAATCAAACTACAGCAACATGTATAAAATTTCCTATGACATAACAAATTTTGTCTTAGACTAAGTGATCATGGACTATAAATTTTAGGAAACTTGAAATAACATCAGAACTATGCCTTTTTAAATAACATTACAGCAAGTCTAGTGAATCCTATGTGGCTATTTCTTTTAATAATCAGGCAGTTGTGATTAACAGAGAAATATGAATATCAACTGCTCACCTGCCTGCCTTCCTGACTGCCCCTAACCGCTTCTGCCTGTCAGCCTGATCACCCCCTAACCCCTTCCCTGCCAGCCTGATTGATGCCTAACTGCTCCCCTGCCAGCCTGTTTGCTCCTAACTGCCCTACCCTGTGGGCCTGGTCACACCTAACTGCCCTGCACTGCAGGCTTGATCATTCCCAAATGCCCTCCCCTGCTGGCCATCTTTGTTTTCCCATGGGGGCACAATCTTTTCACCACATGGGGCAGTTATCTTATGTGGTGGAGTGATGGTCAATCTACATATTGCTCTTATATTAGATAGGATAGAGCCCTGGTGCATGGGTGGGGTCCAGCTCGTTTGTCCTGAAGGGTGTTCTGGATCAGGTTGGGTGTTCCCTTGGGGCCTGGGGTGGCCTGGGCAAGTGGTCTGTAGTGGTTTCCAAGCCGGCCATTCCCCCCCTCCCTCCCTAGCGACCCAAATGGTGGCCCTGGTATCTCGGATTTATTTATCTTCTACAATTGACACTTTGTAGCCTGGAGCGGAGACCTGGGCCCAACAGGGTGTATGGAAAGTTTGGCTTCCTCCATCACCAGGGGCAACCCAAGCCTCTCTCCTGCTTTCTCTGTGGCCATAGCCAACTTGTCCGGATTAATTTGCATACTCGCTCTGATTAGCTGGTGCGCATGGCAGGTGGGTGTAGTAGAGGTATGGTCAATTTGTATATTACTCTTTTATTAGATAGGATATATACCTCTTTTAATTTCTGAATGGTTGGAGTAATTTCTTCTTCAAGTATCTGAAAAATAAAGGAAAATAAAAGTTTTCAGTATATAAATTATTATTTAAAAAATTTTAAAAAGGAGTAGTACAGAAGACTAGAAAACTGAAATAAGCTGGGGGGGGGGAGGAGTTCCTCTTTAGAGCAGAGAAAGTTAAAATACAAAATGACTCTTTTCTAAAACTGTTTTATATAAATTTAATTACCGTCTTAATTTCTTTCAGCTTAGCCTCCTTTTTTTCTATAGTTTTTTGGGCAGCTATTTTTTTGTATTCATACATCCTGGTTCCAGCTGCTTCTTCTATCATAGACAAAATCTAAAAAGACAATTGAACTGTTTTAAGAATATAAGACAATAAATCTCATTGAAATTTACATTAATTATATCATTTAAAGCCTTGACCACAGTAAGAGCTTACCAAAATAATGGATCAAATGGATCATAAAAGATAAGTGCATAAAAATGTACATATTTGCTATAACCCTCACATTTCAGAAACATTTCTGGCTGTTAGTCCAATTCTAACATCAAACCTTATGCTATACCAGAGTACAATTCATTTAAAATTGAAGTCAGTAATTCCTCACTCCTCTTTTCCTTCAAATAGAAGTTTAAAAAAGTAAAGGCTAACACCATTCAGCTTTCATTTTAGAAGTTTCTACTTAAAATTGTCCCAAGTAAGACTTCAGCCATTTTGTGCTTAGAAGGATGAAGCATGACATAACATCTACATCCCAACCATGGCACATGCTTCAAGAACTTGGGCAAATAATTTTCTCTGTGACTGTTTCTTCATCCAGAGTACTGATAATATCTCAGAGCACTGCTAATATAATTCATGTGAAAGGCACTCTGAAAAAGGCAAATATTAACCAATTATAATAGTATAAGAAGTGCAATTTTTCCAGCACTCCATTTTCAAAAGCTTTTACTCAGGACCAATCCCTACCTCAAGGGGATTGTTCCTCTGGAACTCACTTTGACTTCTATGTATTTGGCAGCTTTCAAATTAGAAGCTTTTCCTTAAGATGTTATCTAAAGGAAATAAACATGCTCCACAGTCAAACTAGAAAGGTATTAACAATTATCAGTCCTATTATCACTTCTCAATATCTAATGAGCCTGTGTTATCCAAAAAAACATTCATTCCTTCATACCAACTCTTCTTAAGAGGGTGCCAAGAGAAAATATGCCTTAATGCCCTAAGTAACCCATTATATGTAATGAATTAATTTCTCTCAAATCTTTTTCTGCAGGATTTTTCTATAGGGTTTAACTCTGAAATGAAACACCGGTTGAGAAAAGTTGCTTTATACAACTCAAAATTTATTTTAATATTGGGCACACAAAACTCCTATAAGAAAGCATAGATGGTTAGCTACTTGACATCCTTGCCATCGTTATGATTTCAGAAGCTACAAATATTACAGAGAAAACTTAATTGTCTGATTGAATATCTTTCATTTCCCCCAATGCCTTGAAATTAGTAATTGTAGTGATGGACCCTAGGATCCTAGAAGTTACTCACTCTACCAACAACAGTTACTGAGAATACTGTAACTTAGCAATGACTTTTTGGATTTGACACCAAAAGCAAGCGCAACAAAAGCAAAAATTAACAAGTGGGACTATAGCAAACTAAAAAAAAAAAAAAAAACCTGCACAGCAAAAGGCACCATCAACAATATGAAAAGACAACCTATGGAAGAAAATGTTAATTTTGTACCTGATAAGGTGTTAATATTCAAATACATCAAGAACTCAACAGAAAAAACACACAAATAATCCAATTCAAAGATGGGCAGAAAATGTGCGAACATTTTCCCACAGAAGACAGATGGCCAATAGATAAATGAAAAGGTGCTCAACATTACTATCGTAAGGAAAATGCAAATTATAACCACAATAATATGTAATCTCATACCCTTTAGGATGGCTATTATAAAAAAGTCAAGAGATAAAAAGTACTGGCAAGTACACGGAGAAAAGGAAAATCTTGTGTACTGTTTGTGGGATTGTATATTGGTGTAGTCACTGTGAAAAAAACTTCTCAGTTTGGAAATTCTTCAAAAAATTAAAAATAGGACTACCACATGATCCAGCAATTCCATTTTGGGGTTTATAAGCAAAGAAAAAACACTAACTTGAAAAGATATTTGCACCCCCTAACCCCCATGTCCAATGCAGCATTTACAATAGCCAAGACACTGAAACACTAAAGTGTCCACTGATAAATTAAACAATGAGGTATACAGGCATATCTCGCTGTATTGTACTTTATAGACGTTCTACTTTTTACAAATTGAAGGCAAGACCCTCCACCAGATGATTTGCTTTATTGCAGTGGTCTGAAACTAAACTCATAATAACTCTGAGGTATGCCTATATATATGATGGAACGTAATTTATCAATTTAAAAAAAGGAAATTTTGCTGTTTGTGACAACATGGAAGGACCTTGAGGGCATTATGCTAAAGAAAGTTAAGTCAGCGAGAGAAAGACAAATATAGTATAATCTCACCTTCTTTCTAAAAAGAAAACAAAAAACAAACTCATAAAGAGAACAGATTGGTGGTTGCTGAGGGAGGACAGTGGAGGTGGGTGAAAAATGTGGTCAAAAGGTATAAACTTTCAGTTATAACATTTATAAATCATGAGGATACAATGTATAGCATGGTGACTATAGTTAATACAGTACAGTATTTGAAAGTTACTAAAAGAATAAATCTTAAAAGTTCTCATCACAAGGAAAAATTGTAACTGTGTGGTGATACTAAATATACTATAGTGATCATTTTGCAATATATACCTATATGTTGAATCATTATGTTGTACACCTGAAATTAACATGTCAATTATATTTCAATTAATAGTTTAAAAAAAATCTGTTTAACATTGTCTCACACCTTTTGTTATACATTCTCATTTAATCCTGGGGTGAGGATTATTGACTCCAATTTATGGATTAAAAACTAAGGCTCAGCCAAAACCAGTTTGGCTCAGTGGATAGAGCGTCAGTCTGCGGACTGGAAGGTCCCAGGTTCGATTTTGGACAAGGGCATGTACCTTGGTTGCAGGCACATCCCCAGTAGGGGGCATGCAAGAGGCAACTGATCGATGTCTCTCTCATCGATGTTTCTAACTCTCTAGCTCTCTCCCTTCATCTCTGTTAAAAATCAATAAAATATATTAAAAAATAAAAAATAAAAAAACTAAGGCTCAGATGGTTATGTTATAAAATTAAAATAAAATATTGGGCAAATGCTGGAAAAAAAACTACTTTCTTTACTAATCATTCGTACATAAATGTTTTCAAGAAAAATGGAAGAGATTAGAGAATCCAAGATGGCAGCATAGGTAAACACCTACACTGCTGCCTCGCACAACAATTTCAAAACTACAACTAAAAGACAGAACAGACATCATCCAGAACCACAGGAAAGATGACTGAGTGGAAATTCTACAACTAGAAGGAAAGAGAGGGGCTCACAGAAACTCAGAGGAGCTGCAAAAAGCTGAGGTACAGAGACACGCGTGTGGAGAGAGCGGGTGCCAGAGAACCTGGCTGGCTTTCTCTGGCGGGAGGGAGACTCTCAACGGCATTGAACCCCTTATACTACGACACTAAACCCAAGATCCAGCCAAAACTCATAAGGGGGGAGTTTGACTGTGAAAAGGGAGAGGTGCACGACAATTTAGGGGAGCCGAAAAAGAATCAATTGGAGATGCAAAAGATCCAACTAGAGATGGGAAAGGAACAACTAGAAATTAAACGTACACTGACTGAAATAAAAAATATTATACAGAGACCTAACAGCAGACTAGAGGAAGGCAAGAATCAAATAAAAAATTTGAAATATAAAGAATCGGAAAACACTCAACTGGAAAAGCAAGAAAAGAATCCAAAAATGTGAAGATAATGTAAGGAGCTTCTGGGACAGCTTCAAGCGTACAAACATCAGAATTGTGGGGGTGCCAGAGGAAGACAGAGAGCAAGATACTGAAAACCTATTTGAAGAAATAATGACTGAAAACTTCCCACATCTGGTAAAAAAAATAGACTTACAAGTCCAGGAAGCACACAGAACCCCATATAAAAGGAATCCAAAGAGGACCACACCAAGACACATCATAATTAAAATACCAAGAGCAAAAGACAAAGAGAGAATATTAAAAGCAGCAAGAGAAAAACAGTTCATTACCTACAAGGGAGCACCCATACGACTGTCAGCTGATTTCTCAACAGAAACGATGCAGGCCAGATGGGAGTGGCAAGAAATATTCAACGTGATGAATAGCAAGAACCTACAACCAAGAATAATCTATCCAGCAAAGCTATCATTCAGAATTGAAGGGCAGATACAGAGCTTCACAGAGAAGAAAAAGCTAAAGGAGTTCATCAACTCCACACCAGTATTATATGAAATGCTGAAAGGTACTCTTTTAGAAGAGGAAGAAGAAAAAGAAAAAAGACAAAAAATTATGAACAACAAATACATATCGATCAATAAGTGAATCTAAAAATTAAGTGAATTAAAACTTTGATCAATAGAATAAACTGGTGAATATAATAGAATCAGGAGCACAGAAAGGGAGTGGACTGATAATTCTCAGGGGGAAAGGGGTGAGGGGTGTACAGGGAGAGACTGAATAAAAATCATACACCTATGGATGAGGTCAACGGGAGGGAGGTAAGGGTAGAGGGAAGGGTGGAAGCCGGGTGGAGGGGAACTATGGAGGGGAAAAAAGAGAAACAAATGTAATAATCTGAATTATAAAGATTTAATTAAAAAAATGGAAGAAACCATATTAAAAATTGAGTATCTAGAAGATTAAAACAATATGTATTAACTATTTTTACTGTCCATTAAGTAGTTCTCTTACCTCTGGAGGTTTCATATTCAATACTTTTGTGATTCGGCCCTGTAAATAAAATGGTAAACTTACCATAATGATAATAAAGGCATACATGTTTATCTGCACTCAAGCTACTGTATCCTAATACATGAATCTTTTGGGAGTTCTTTTTCTATATCAGGAGAGGGGAATGTCCAGACTGCGGGCTGTATAATTTGCCCATGAAATCATTTGGTCTGGCCCTACCAAGGTATTGGGGGTGAGTTAAATGTCTGACCAAATATAAATATAGCAGGCTAATTTTTTTAAGTTAACAATTTTGTATGGCTAGGGAATATTAAAATATCCAAAAGGCCCTTGACAGAAAAAAGGTTTCCATGCCGTTCTGCATACAATAGATGTTTCTTTTATTTGAGAGTGAAGGTATCTTTTAATTCTAGAGTGATATAAATTACAGAAGTTAATGATACAAAGTTAATTCTGACCAGATTTCTGCAACAGTTAATACTACTGATGTAGAATTTGCCAATTCAAAAACAGGCATATCAATAAACTTTTTGCATAATTATTAAGCATTTCCTGGTCTCCAAAATAATTTCTAGAAATAGACTACATACTTGTAGGCAAAGGGTAGGAAACTTTTTTCTACCAAGAGCATTTGGATATTTATAACAACATTTTCGGGCCATACAAAATTATCAACTTAATAATTAGTATGCTATATTTAGTCAAACATTTAATTAATTCATCACTAAAGCCTTGGCAGGGCCAGACCAAATGATTTCCAAAGCTTTATATAGCCTGCAGGCTGGATGTCCCCCATGGCTATTTTAGGCCTTAAATAGAATAAACTGTAAAATGTTTTCTTTCTATGCTAAAATCACCAAAATCATTCAGAGCCAAAAATAAAAAATAAAAAAATTCAAATAACTTCCCACCTCCCAACCTGCTAGTCAACTCTCAAGAGAATATTACTTAAGATTTAGTTTCATTTGAAGTACATTTTCAGTTTTGAGGCTGTGATGTATTGAAAATAATTTTATTTTGGTGTCATCAGGATCTTGCCATTGATTTTGCCTTAACTTTCTCAAAGGATAGCTGGATGGGTCAAGTGAGATAATATAAGGGCAAGATTAACATTAATTCTTATTTTTCATTTGGATAAGTCTCTAAAGAAGAAAATTATTTAAAATTTAATATATATTTAACATAAAATACTTAAATCCAATATTTTAAAAGGATATACTGAGACATTAAAATTTTTTTGGAGTGAACATATATTGTTCTTCTAGTAACAAAGTAAATCAATGAACATTACTTCTAGATGCTCTTCAAAATTCAAATGTATAAACATGTTAGAACAAATAACTTAAAACCTCATTTCTTAACAAGTGCCCAAACACCAACAAAATAAATAAAAATAAAATAAAATAAAAAAGTTCAAAAGGAAGCACATACCCTATTGTATAACTTAAAACAATAAAAAAAGGCAAAGCCATTGTGAAAGAGATCACAAACAGAATACCTGCATGATGAGAAAATGAGGGTTGTTAACGTTAAGGCCAACAGAACAAAAGAGATCCTGTACTCTGGTATTGTTTGCATTTACTCCATTGATTAAATATTTATTTCTGCCACCAATGACCACCTAAAAAGCAAAGTATTTTTAAAGATATAAATAAACACACACACCTTGAACTAAGATAATAAACTTCTAAATACATTATCATGCATTTGTTTCATTCAACTGATAAACAAAACCAATCCTGAGCAAAACTACTCCGCAGGAAATGTGACATGGTCAAGAAAAACATGAGGTTGAGTAAGGACAATTGGTTTCTAATCCAGAGACTTTTACTAACAAGTTATGTTACCACTCACAAATCTCCTAATATTCCTACACTGGAGTGGGTCTCTAAGGTCACTTCTTGCTTTGTTTCCAACATACTTTTATTTCTGATCATCCTCTTACTGCAATTTTCCACTCAGTTTAACCCCTCTTCCTCCACCTTTTTATTCCCAAAGAAACAGAAGTTAGATACGAAAAAACTAGAGATAAGCAGTTTGATATCAATCCTTAAAAGATTCTAAAAGGGATTAATAACGACGTGATTTGTTAATACTTGCATAAAAAAGAAGTAATATGGACTCCAGCATGGGTTCACTAAGAACTTATATCAGACACCAGTTTGTTTATCTTCTACTATAGCACTTACATTGTCATTTATTTGGTATGACCATCTAACTCATATTTTGAGGTCCTTAAAGACAACATCTGTTTCTTAATTCTCCCTGTTATTTCCTACTGCATTCAAGAATGCCCAGCATGCATCAAGCACTTAATAAATACTGAATAAAGTTAATTTTTATTTTCCTGAGAGTATTAGGCTGATACAACATATATTAATATACTTGAATCACAGACCTAGTACATTCATATTAGTAATTTAATAATCTTTTCAACAAAATTTTTAAGATACAGACATATGGACCACAGGAGGACAGGGATTTTAGATTAGTAGCAGACCTATTGAAAATTCCTAAAGAGTGATTATTTGATGTATGCTTAATGTAATAGAACAGGATTCTGTCACATCACAGTCAATGCTTTTTTAATTTGTTTTTAAACCAGAGGCTTTCATTAAAACAGAGAGGGATGTCTATAAGTTACATATACTAAGGTGGAGAATTAGTTAGAGTTAAGACCTTTAAAAATAAAACTTTGACAAACTAAAAACATTGACTATAAGAAAAAAGATTTTAAGGGAAAATATAAAGTCCTGCATAATTTCACAAACCTGCTTATATATAGAAATGGCAATAACCGGGCACACATGAAAAAAATTAGTGAAATTTTAAGTAAATCAAATATGAATTCATAAGGTGTTATTAACTCTCCAGGATCATAACATTTAGATATACCGAACATTTAAATATTGAAATATGGAATAAATTAGATTTGCTCTTTGTACCCTCAATAGAAGTAGGATTAATATATAAAACTTTAAGAGAGCATTTATGCTCAGATTATAGATAGAAAGCTTCTAGTTGGACTTGTCCAAAACCAGAATGGGTTACCGTAGAAAACAGTAAGATCACAAGCCCTGTTGAGTTTCAGCTCTGGTTCAAGACTGAAGCATGCCTGAGTGCTTATAATAAATGACTTTTCAAATTCCTTTCAATCCCCATGGTAAAAGGTAAGATTTGCATGGACAAGTTTTAACATAAGGAAGATATTTTTAAAGAATTCAGTCTGTATTGATTTCTCACATAAAACACTCTTCTCCCCAGCAAAGTCCTATCACCAAAAAACAGAACAGACATGCAAGTTCTTAGGTATCCAAATATTAGCCACGTACCTGCCTTGTTACTGTAATTTCATCATGAACTTCAAATCCTAAAGGACTTTGCTTTTTATCAGAATTGTCAAAGGTGATTGAGACTGAGGCTTTAGTAATACCAGCCTGCCCATTTTTGTAAACTAAATCTTGTAAATTAGAAGCCCGAACCTAAAATAAAAAAGTTTATTAATTTCAAAACCTCGTATTGCACAAAATGGCACTAAAAATTTATTTCTTGATATTTGGAGAACCACCCATATAGTATTATCCATCAAGTAACCAAGGACAGGCACCGTGGCCAAGAAAATAGCAACAAACTGAATGAATACATCTTTCCATAGAATTTTTCAACCTTAAATTGAATTGTTTTCTACTCATTTTTTTAAACCAAAGTTCATTTAAGGGATTCAGGGGTATACAGTACAGATCTAAGAATTTCAGTATTCATCCAATCCCATTAGCAGATCCTGAAAAGGCATTTTAACCTTGGGGGCGGGGTGGGAGGTGGAGATAGAGAATACAGACTCTGGAATGAGACTGCCGTAAAGTAAAAACACCTGTATTTGAGTGTTGCTCCAAATAACACAAGAGGATGAACTTAGGTGCAACCCACCTAAGTTTCTGTTTTCTCACCTTAAAAATTGAATAATAATCCCTACCTTTATGCAGTGAGATACAATTCACACACACAAAAATGCAAATATTGGCAATAGTTTCCGAGTTCAATGAGGATTCCCTTAACTTAAATTCACATACATCAGAAAGTTTACACTTTACCTGAGACAGATTAGAGATGCCCAGCAAAAAACAAATGGAGTCCAATATGTTGGATTTCCCACTGCCATTTAAACCAGTGATCGCATTGAAGAGGGGATCAAAACCATTGACTTCAGTCCTCTGAGCATAGGACTTGAATCCTTCGAGAATGATTGACTTTATATGCATTTTCACTATTGACTTGGACACAGGTAAACCTTTGCTAGGAATCAAAGAGGCCACAAAGGAAGTTCTGTAGGAACAGAAATAACACATATGTGGGATGGGAACCTGGAACCATATGTGTAGCACCTGCAAGACTAAAATAGAATCAACAGCTCCACAGAAACCCAACCGCAACTTGCCAACCCAAGCTACTTCCTCTGATGCCAAGACCTCTTTCCTCCAACTTAAAGACACACAGGAGTTAACCCTTACCTGGAGATTCATTAAACCATGAATTCAACCTGCAAGTCGACTTCTTTCCCAGGCTTATCTTCCTCCGTTAAAACATCCAGCTAACAAGCCACAAGATTATGTCACCTGCCATTCATTCCCTTTGCCCGGGCTGTCCTCGCCCCCACCGGCGGGGCTCTCTGCTTGACCACTCACGCCTCGGCCCCCCCGTCACCTTAAACTGGAGCTCTTTCCTGACTTCTCTGTTTAAAGTCACTTTGTAGCACCTCTACCCGTGCACCCACGCTGCTTTCTTTTTCCTTCACTGAACTTAAAGGCGACACTAGACAGTGTTTATTCGTCTCTCCAGAGATCCATCACGGATCTCTGCCTCCGTCCCTCCTCCCCCTCAACCCCCTGTCCCCCCCAAGAGCTCCAATATGCCTGAATCCAGGACGTGCATCAGTAAATGTTTATTAAACACACGAATCCCACATGTCCTCAGCCTCTTGCTTCCACTCGGGCTGTCCCCTTGCCTCAGCAGGCCTGTCAACACTCCCTCGCCCTACTCCAAGGCTGGAGAGGAACTGGCCATTCTGCCAGGGACCCCTTAGGGCTAACTTAAGCCTGAGGTCCCTTCTCGCCGCCCTCCCCGCTCCCGGCCCCCAGGCCCGCACCTGCTGCAGGACGGCCAGGCTAGGCCCCACGGGCCGCGCGCCCGCCGGCCTCGCAGCAGGCCCGGCCGCCTGCGCTCCGGGCCCCCACAACGCTCTTCCCGCTCACCAGGGCGGAGAGCGGGCCCACCTGGCCCGGCTTCGGGCGCTAGAAACCGCCTCCCACCATGGCAGACGCGGCGTCGGCTCGGGGTTCCGCGTCCCTGCCGGAAATATTTATCTCTTTGAATTTCGGCGCGAGCAAAGGACCCCGCCTCCCCGGCTTCGTTCATTGGCGGGTGCCTAGGAGATGCCTGACGGAGAGGGTTCCATTTCTCCTTCCCACCGAACCCTGCAAGTGAGAGGGAGGTAGGAAAAAGGGCGGCGACCATGTCAGCCCCGGGGCTGCGATGGCTCGGGCCTGCGGGCTAAGGGAGCGGGTGTCATAGGTGGAGGTCGGCGTCCGGCGCGTCTCGGGCAGCCCCCACCGCAGCCCCCGGGCCTGGCGCTCGGCTGGGCCCGCCCCGCTGCGGTCACTGCCCGGCCACCGCCCCCGTCCCCGAGGCCCCGCCCCTGCCCCCGAGGCCCCGCCCCCGCTCGGGTTTGGCGGGCTGGGCGCGCTCGCTGGTGCCTCCAGCTCCCGCCTCGGAGCGACACAGGGGCCGGAGGCTGGAACCCGGCTTGGCTCCGGAGCTTCCGGTCCGACGGGACGATTCGATTCGATTCCACCGGCAGCCGCACGGAGCCCGGAGGGGAGACAGTGGGGGGCGGGTAGGAGGTGCTGGACCAGTGGTTCTCAACCTTCCTAATGCCGCGACCCTTTAATACAGTCCCCCATGTTGTGGTGACCCCCCCAACCATAAAATTATTTTCGTTGCTGCTTCCTAACTGTAACTTTGCTACTGTTGTGAATCGTGATGTAAATATCCGTGTTTTCTGATGGTCTTAGGCGACCCCTGTGGTGGGGTCGATGGATCCCAGCAAAGGGGTCGCGACCCACAGGTTGAGAACCGCAGTGCTGGACGCAAAGGCAAACATTTCAGAGACTTCCTGTCGGAAGCATGCTGACGGCAGCTAAGGCTTCCTGCGCTCCGGACGCCCAGGGTTTTCCAAAGCCCCCGAGGCCGCCGTTGGAAACCGGTGATGCCGTCCTCCTCTTACCCAGGAGCAAACTGGGTCGCAAAGTTAAGCGCCTGAGTCCCCGGTGGTCAGGGGAGAAGTTGGGGCTCGCTCCCAACCAGGCTGCCAGACAGAGCGCGCTCTTTATCTTCTAGTTCCCCCGTCATCCCGGGGAACCCAGGGCCACCAGTACCGGTGTGTGTGGGTGTTTCCCCTTCTTAAAACAACAGCCCCACCCACGCCCGGTGACTCTGGTTCAGAGGGTGGACCAATGAACCTGAACCAGGAGGTCGCGGTTTGATTCCCATCAGGGCACATGCCCGGGTATCAGGCTCCCACGCAGCGGATGCTTGTTTCTCATCATTGATGCTTCTGTCTCCCCTCCTGTCTCTGAAATCGACTTAAAGAAGAAGAAGAAAACAAACAAACAAACAAAAAAACTGGCCCGTTTACCTAGAGTGGGGCACATTGATACCAATGTGGGCGAAAAGGGGCCCCAGGCTAACCTACGCCCGCGTGGAGGCCTCGCAAGTTCTGAGACCTACAGTCACCACCAAGCATGTTCTGGAATGAAAGCCTTTCATTGAAAAGCAGTTGACAGTGGGGAGTCGCATCCCAGGCCAGCATCTTCCCTGTTCAAACATCAACTTCGATCTTGTTCTTGACGGAGCCTATTTATGGTCTTTGTCTCTAAGATTACTTACCACCCGTGGCAAGTCAGGGTAACCCCTAACTGCCCTTTATCTGGGCCCCCCTCGGGGCACACCACCTGGCGCCGGGGCCGAGACCACCGATTCCCTGAGAATTGTTGGCTGTTACCTGGCCCGACCCTACCTGTGTGGAAGAAGCAGGTGTCTATCCTTTCTCTTTTGATCCAACCCCAGAGGTCTCCCAGCAACCAACCCTTTGGCTTTCTCCCCCTCCCTATTCTGTCACCAATAGATTGCAGGTAACCTACTTAAGTCTCCACAATTGGTGGTAATTTATAAATATACCACCATTCTCCAGAGCATTATCCCAAAAAGTTGAGATTCTGCTTCCCAGCAATTGGGCAATTGTCGACAGTTTGGCACCAATAAGCCCACAACAATTCTTTAGAGGTTGTAATGTTTTCTCACGTTAACACTCAGGAAGAGCTTGGTTTGCGAGTGCGCTGGGGAGCTATAGCCTAAGAAATAGGAAGAAGGTGAGGAGAGTATATTTTAGGCCATCCGTGGAGAGTTCCTTTCTGGCTGGGGAATGAATGGCTTTGCAGTATTTGACACCGGTCTTACATCTTACATACACTACCAAATTCTCCGAGAATAAAAGAATGTGTGTGTGTGTGTGTGTGTGTGTGTGTGTGTGTGTGTTTGGAGGTCAGTGGAGTTAAGAATTCATTTATTTACTCTTATATGTATCTCACCGCCTCCTGTAATGTCAACTATTACGGCCCTAAAACCAATTTAAGCAGTTACTTTTTGTTGACCTTGATTCCTGCATCCACTTCACTCAATAGCTATTATTCACTTATGTTGATTCTATTTAATCTTCATGTATTTATTGTGTACCATTCATTTCATCACTGTGAATAAAGAATCTTAATTTGCAAACTGTAATGTGAATTTTCTTAAGTTGTGAAATAATTCTTATTGGGTGAAAATACAAGTGTAAGACAGATAATAAGCCTTTGCACTTGTTTAATAAATAACTAGCTGATGTATTTAAGATAAAAGGGAAAAAAAACAAATGTATACAAATGCACTTTTGCCAAATAAAGGCTTCTAGGTAGTTACAAGAACGTACACATCTAACTCCCACTAAAAATATTTATTAAAATGAAAATTGCTTATAAAGGGAGAGATTTGTATCAATGTGAGTGCACACCAGAAATATTAAGGAACTGTTAGTACAGATGGCTTGAAGAAATCACTAATGGGTGAAGTATAACTCTGCCTCCTGAGATCACAGAAAAGGGAGGAAGACCAAGACATCCCTCCCCTCCCTTCCCCCCATTTGGAGAGGAGAGAATTGTTAAGTAAAGGTAGACTATCCAGTATATGTATAAATAGAGCACTATTTTATCACCATGGATCAAAAGCTTCAACTGTGGCAGGCCAGAGGAATCTTGTCCTTATTGTAAAGATATCTAATAAAAACGTAATATGCTAATTAGACCAGATAGACTGGAAGTCCTACTAAGCCAGGGGCGTGGCCAGCCTGTAAAGCACCCACAGCCCCTCACCCATGCCAGCCCCAGCCCCCAGTGGAGACCCCCCACCCTGGTTTGGGGCCCCTTTCAGGGCAGGACAGCTGGCCTCCACCCATGCAACAGGCCTCTATCCTATATAATAAAACAGTAATATGCAAATTGACTCTGAGGGCAGAATGACCAGAATGACTGCTGGACCAGTCACTATGAGGAGTACTGACCATCTCTCAGTCTCTTTCCCCAGCCATCAGGCACCCATCTCCCGATGGTGAATGGGGAATTGTGGGGAGGGGATGGAGAGGCGGGCGGGGCTAGCTGCAGGCAGCTGTGGAAGATGGCCCTGATCGCAGGCCAGGCTTAGGAATCGTACCTGTGCACAAATTTCATGTGCCAGACCTCTAATTAAAGTAATAAAGTGGAACCTAGGAAGATGTGGTCTACTCCTCCAGGACATTGTGAGGGGCCCTCTTTCCAAGAAGCACTTTCTTAACTTTGGAGTCCTAAAGCAGTTTTTGGGGGGACCTTCTGGAATTTAGAAGGAAAAATGGAAGGACTTTACTGTAGAAATAAGGTTGATTTGTTTTGTTGAGGTTAGTTTTGGCTTCAAGAGATGAAGTGATAATGACAGGAAGTTAGAATTGTATTGAGTAGCAGCACATTTAGAATACAAGTATAATCTGTCTGACCAACTTGGAAAGATATGCAGCTGAACATAATTTAAAACGAGGACTAGAAAAGGAGGTGATTATATTCACTCAGCTATGCGGTCTGCTTAGACCCATTCATTTTCATTCCAATGGCAATATTGTTTTCAATACTACATGTTTTGTGTGGTTCTTGAGAAATGCACCTGTTCTTTCATTTCTATTACTAGAGGCCCAGTGCACAAAATTTGTGCACTGGTGGGGCGTGGCCTGTGGGGATTGGCCTGCTGTGGAGTGCCACTTATCCCAGTCAGCTGAGTGGCCGCTCCCACTGTGCACAGCCACTCATGGCTCATCCTGCTCAGCCGAGTAGCTGTGGACCCACTCTCAGCTGCTGCTCCTGGAACAGCCACTCATTCAGATCAGCCCAGCAGCACTCTCAGGGTGGGAGAATCTGCCACCTGGTGGTCAGTTCATGTTATAGTAACTGATCAACAAGTCATTCTGGTTGTTCTGTTGTTGAGTTGCTGGGCTTTTATTACATAGGATTTTGCACCTTGGATCAAGTTAAAATATTGTTATTTTATCTTCTCTTTCAGGTTATTCTCCAGCTTTTGAGTTCCTAACTCTACTGTTTACAACATTTGCTGAATTTTTACTCATATTGATTTATTTCTTCCCATGGTGCTGTTCTGGGACAGCATAGTCTTGTTTACGGGAGTCTCTTATGCCTTAACTTGTAAATGAGTCCCTACAGAGCAGTTATGTATTTGCCTCTGCCAGAGTTATTAGCTCTTAAAAATCTCAGAGCATTGGTAAATTATTATTTCTGTTTGTGGTTCCTGAATTATGCAGATACTGTAAATTTATTATCAGTTGCAAGCCTGAGAATTTCCTGTTTATTGTTGTTTTCTATTGTTGACCTTGGTATGTAGTTAACATTTACTTTATAACTATAATTATAAAGTAAATAATTATATTTTACTAAGTATATCTCTTGAGTTTTAAAAGGAACTTCAGTCTATTGAAGAACATACAAGACTTGGTTGGAAAGTTTGTAAGGAAGACATTCTGATAAAAGGAAAGTGTGGGGAAGGCCACCTGCCCTGTTTAATGGAATTCCAACTTAGGGAAGTGTCTAAGGCAGCACCCCTAATTATTCCTTCACTTTTGCAAACAAGTCTGTGCATATGTAGACCCCGGTGTTTACTGGAACCCTTATGCTTAATCCCTGGATGCCCGTGCCTTGAGGACAATGTAAAAACATGTGTCCTCCCAAGATTACTCACCCTACTGATTGTATCTAAAGATTAAAATTCCAATAAAAGCCCAATGAGGCAGGCAATCAAGGTTGCCTAGCTGCTATAGCCAAGCCATCCCTTAGCCTTCTCTTCCACAGTGAAACTGTCTTGGAATAATCTGTACATTCATCGTTCAAGGGCTGCTGGTCAGCCCCGGCATCCATCAACTATGTTGGAGGAGGCCTTCTCATTTACTTTTTATGAAAAACATCAGTGATGTTTGTTTTACGCTTGCCAAGCCTTTCTTTCAGAATCCCACAGTCCACATTCAAAGTAGCTTTTAAAAAAGAATTCTGACACCAGCTCTTAAAATATTTTCATTCACTACTTATAAAATCGAGTTTCTTCTTTTCTTATATTTGTTCTTTCAGTTTTCCCATATCTCCTTGGCTTTTATACCTTCATGCTGGTTCATGGCCAAAGCCACTCATCTCATCTCTCTTCCTCTTTGCCACATCTCTTCCCTTATGGGGTTGATTACTGGCTTCTTTTTCTCAACTGGTCTTCTCATTTTATTGTTCTCCCTGTCATCATGGATGTTTATTATCTTTTACTTGAAACTAGTGGCCCGGTGCATGGATTCATGCACATTGAAAGGAAATTGATTATAAGGTGGCTGGTGGGGCAGGACTGGGTGAGAGGGGCTGGACACACCCTGGAACCATTCTCCCTTAGTCCCTCCCCACTGGCTGCACCTGGGGCAGCACCGCGACACAGCAAGAAGGGTGTCTGCAGTCATCGCAGCTTGGCAGTAAACCAGATTCTGGCCAACAGTGCCCCAGCAACAACATAACCCATAGCTGAAGGTGGAATTGTGTGGTCCCAAGAGGAATCAGGCTCCCTCTTCTCTGGTTCTGGGGGGCATCATACAAGAACCAGTGCTACCAAGTCACTGCAGCTTGGCAGCTCCTGCATTAAGCTTTTGCTCCCTGGTGGTCAGTGTGTTTCATACATACTGGCTAGTTGGCTGGTCATTTAGCCTTTTATAGACTAGAGGCCCGGTGCATGAAATTTGTGCTCAGGGGGTGGGTGTCCTTCAGCCCAGCCTGCTCCCTCTCCAGTCTGGGATCCCTTTAGAATGTCCAACTGCCTGTTTAGGCCCAATCCAGGATCAGTCCTAAATGGGCATTCAGACATCCCTCTCACAATCTAGGACTGCTGTTTTCCAACTGCTCACCTGCCTGCCTTCCTGATTGCCCCTAACTGCTACTGCCTGCTAGCCTGATCACCCCCTAACCACTCCCCTGCCAGCCTAATTGATGCCTAACTTCTCCCCTGCTACCCTGTTTGCCCCTAACTGCCCTCCCTTGAAGGCCTGGCCCCTCCCAACTGCCCTTCCCTGCTTGCCATTTTGTGGTGGCCATCTTATGTCCACATGGGGGCAGGATCTTCTGACCACATGGGGCAGTCATCTTATGTGTTAGAAGGATGGTCAATTTGCATATTACTCTTTTATTAGATAGGATAGAGGCCTGGTGCACCAGTGGGGGCCAGCTGGTTTGCCCTGAAGGATGTCCCAGATCAGGGTGGGGTTTCCCTTAGGGTGTGAGATGGCCTGGGCAAGGAGCCTGTGGTGGTTTGCAGGCTGACCATGCCTTTTGGTGACCCAAGCGGAGGCCCTGGTATCTGGAATTTATTTATTTTCTACAATTGAAACTTTGTAGCCTAGAGGGGAGCTAAGCCTCCTGCTGCACAGCCATTGAAACTTTGTTGCCTTAAGCAAAGACCTGGGTGCTTGGCTTCCTCCATCACTAGGGGCAACCCAAGCCTCCCTCCTGTTCTCTCTGTGGCCATAGCCATTTTGGTTGGGTTAATTTGCATACTTGCTCTGATTGGCTGGGGAGCGTGGCTGGTGGGCGTGGCTGGTATGGTCAGTTTGCATATTACTCTTTTATTAGATAGGATCCTTACATATCTGCTTGATCTTCCTATTGGTTTCTGTTATTACCAACTCAGTTTTTACTAAATCCAAAAAGACCAGATTTTTTTTCACAAGCTCTGCCTCTTCTGTACATCATTCCGTAGTCCTTTACAATCATAGTCTTCAAATTCTAACTTAAATTCCTATTTCAAAAATACTTATTAGCCACCTGTTTCTGCCCCTCTAAAGGTTTAATCTACAAATATCTGTTTCTATATCAGAAGTATGTTATCTCATCACTGGGTAAACCCTTAGTGAAATCTACTTTCAGAATTTTAATTCTAACCTTTTTAAGGTGGCATGCTTGGTCTTGGACAATTTATTTTCAACCTATTTTCCCAGACTCATCTCCTGTTTTGTTGTTGTTTACTACTGTGTACCAACAACCTACCAATGACAAAAATAATGTTAGCTAACTTTGTTAGGGAATATGTGAAAGATAGGCACCTATAGAATGCCTACCTTATGCTAAAGATTGTGTTAGGTTTTGGGATACCAAGATAAGTAAAATATGGGCCTGTCTAAAAGGAGCCTATAGTTGAGTAGAGATAACACATATAAAGACATAACCAGAACAAGAGAAGAATGAAAGGTATTATAAATAGAGAAGCTTGCACAGGCAAGGACATAGAAGATAAACACAATATATGAGGCAAGAAGGAGCAAGATTTAGTGTAGAAGAAGCTCAGAAACCAGACTATGGAGCATTTTATTTGTCATCTTAAAGGACTTTTTGTCATTCCTAAAATATTGATGTTCTCTTCTCCGTCTCTTTGTCTTTGCACGTGCTGAACTTGAAATGATCACCCCCTCTCTCTATTTCTCCACCATGTGTATTTCTATATTTCAAAACCTGAATCTGGTCTGTTTCTAGAAGAATTATTTGCAACCTCGTCTATCATCCCTTAATCTTTATCCAGATATTTCTTCTGACCTCTATTCCTTTGTGACATACCTCAGTACCTAGCACATAGTATACAATAAATATTTGTTGAATACGAATACATTTAGGGGAGTTAAATTGCTGCTTTCTGATAAAGGTAAAGGTAATGAATAGATTAAAAAAAGAAAGCACTGCTCATAGGGAGTGAATTCTTAGTGGAGAAGCAATGGCCTACCCATAATAAATGCTATAAAGGCTAAAAAGTATATTTGTAAATATTTATAAAGAGCAGGTAGATGTAGTATAGGTAAAAGAGCTGGGCCAAGGGAACAGGTGGAAAAGTTCTTAATAGTGGTGGCATCTTCTTTTTAATAGAAAGAAATATTGCCAGCAATGCTGCTTGTACAACTAATTGGGGGTAATTCTTATTTTGTATATTTTTTATTAGTTAATGGGATCTAAGTGTAAAAACCTGGTGAGAATTTCTCTGCAAATGGCAATCAAATTAGTCTTATTCATGCAGCTCATAAATAGGCTATAATTTAGCGTTTTATGTCTAGGGAAAAAAACTAGGGTCATGCTGTTTAAAGGATAAGGGAATTTCCCAGAGCACTGGTGGATTTGTGGCAGATTTATGATAAAGATACATTCTAACTGGAACCTTAATTGTGATTTAAATTACAGGTCAAGCTGTGCAATGTATTCCTTTTTAGGAGAAATCTTTGGTGAGTCAGAGTGTGCTTGTTTAAGGGAGAAACAGAAAGCAAATGAGAAAACAGATTGCATTTTTCAGTTTTTCTTTTAACATTTCAAGCTCCTTTTAGCCAAATTGCCCCTGAGCTCCTGGTGATGGCTGATGGGGAATTTCTTTGTTTTATTTCTTTGTGTTATTCTCACCCTTAGTTCCAGAGCAGTTATTTCACTTGACAGCAACACAAAGATGTTAGCAGCATATCTGCCAGCAAACTAATATGGAAACCGGAGATAAGGTATGCTCCACCTTTCTAGAGTTATGGTATCTAGGCTGACTCACATAAAATCAGTAAACCCTGCAACTGGAAGAGACCTTGAAGAATTACAGCCGCTCCTTCTCCAATGGGAAAATTAAGCCTTCTAGTGATTTTCCTAAATTTACTCTTTATGTCGAGTAAATTAAGAAAGATCTAATAAGGTAGTAAAATGTATGTATGATTACTTTTAATTTAAAGTATAAAGAAATTGCTTCCTTATAAAATGAAAATGAAAATAATTCCAGTCAGAGCTTGGCACTGTAGGGAGGATTTCTACTTGGAAAAAAACAGTTAGACCTGACAGCCAGGCTCTCACTCTGATATTTGCCTTGCCTGGGGGAAATCCCTCACAAATGCCACTACGTTCAGCCATGAATGGGGAATAGAGTCAGGGGTGGGACTGGGAACAGAAGGCCTGAGAAGGAATTGAAATGGTCTACTCTCCCTTTAAGGCTCTGAAACAAGGCTAAATAGAGAATGAAACATTTAAACAATCTTTTATGAAAGCCTTAGGAACAATAATGGAAGAATAATCCATAGAATATAGTAAAAGAGAGAAGAAGCTAGCTTACAAGACACTGTGGCAACAGGATACTTTGGGATTTAGGCATTTAAATCCACTTGTTGATTTCCATCCCCACCCCCACCCAGCCCTTTAGACTCTTCTATTTATAAGTATTCTAATTTTTTCCTATAGTCCTACAATTTTTTCCTATAGTCGTTATATGGTTAGGATAAGCTTTTGTGAACGAAAAGCTGAAGTCACTGTGCCTTGAAATCAGGAGTCGTGCTTTTTGGTATTCTGTACACTATCCTTCAAGTTAATGATGATTTATGGTGATAATTATAATAAATTGCACCTCTAATGCCTCTTGTAGCTTATAAAGCAAGTGTACATATACTATTAAAGTTATTTCCACAATATGCTCATGAGATTGGTTCCGGAAGTTTTAACAAAATTATTTCCATGCCATAGATACAGAAATTGAGGTTGAAAAAGTTAAAATAATTTAATTATATTTGCAGTTATTTATAGCTGTGAACAAACCACCCTAAAACAGTGACTTAAAATAATAGCCCTCATTTATTTTGCTCACCTGAGGGTTAGCGAGGCTCAGCTTGTGGTCTCTCATGAGTTGCAATCACGTGACGGCGGGGGCTGAGGTCACTCAGAGGCTTTACTCACACGTGCGATGTCTGGGCTGGGAAGACTCAGACATCTGATGTGACAACAGTTGGGGCTCCTCAAACATGGCTCTCTCTGTGGTCCCCACACACAGTCGTTGTACATTGGACGTGCCACCACCCTTCCTCAGGAGCATGGACTTGGGAAACATGGTTCTCTGCTGCCGAAGCAATCCCTGAAGGTGGTAACAGCTGAACACTGACAGCTAAAAGGACTCCTCGCTTTGGCTTTGCATCCAGTGTCCTCCCATTATACCGCACTACCATATCTCCACTAATGTAACATCACTATTCTGTAGACATTCATAGAAGTTAATTATAAATTAAGTTATACGATGAAAATGAATCATCACATCGGGACATTGTTAAACAATCACATAGCACTTTTGCATGTATATCACCGAAGCATGCCAGACCTTACTAATTTGTAGGTATCAATGAGATCATAGCAACATTGCTCCAATCTTGCTGGTTCCACCACTCCCACCTGCTCCCCAAACAATTCTGGCTCATTTCTTTTCAGAGTAACCATTATTAAACATTTGTGGGAACAGCCCTAGGTGGGATTTATGGATTGTGAATTGGCCCAGCCTTTATTTATGCTCCAGGCTGCACCACCAATGCCCCTGCCCCTAATCCCATGCTAGTTACAATGGAGATTCATTGTTGTGTTCCAACCTATCCACCAAGCTCCAGGCTCTCATACCCAACTGCCTAATCAATATTTCTGCTAATATTGAGGCTGCATTTTAAAATTTACTTGTCCAAAACCAAACACTTGATTTTGCCCACCGAAACCCCTATGCTTCCACATTTCAGTAAATGGCATAACCATTCTCTAAAACCTAGAACTCATCCTGGGTGTGAATACTTGAAATTATGTTACTTACTTGCTCATCTACTTGTTTATTTTCTGTCTCATCCTCCTAAAATTTTAGCTCCATGAGAACAGAAAGAGAAGTTGCTTTATTCCCCACTGTGTATCTAGCACCGACAAAAACTTAGGGCTATTACTTGGGGTAGATGTTAAAGAAATAGATGATGAATCAATTTGTGAAGAAGTTAATTTCTTTTAACTAACTCACCATTCCACAGCCACTGGCCTCAACAATTCTAAAGAAGACATCTCTGCTCTAAGCAGCGATAGTTTTCACTGTCCTTAGATCAGTCTGTTTCTACCACTATTTATTAAACTAGCCACTTACAAGATTTGCTGATGTCACAGCTAGGGTTGCTAGTCTGACAGGGATGTCCTAGCTGCTGGCTTCCAAAATTGCTTTGCCCTTACTTTAATGATACTCTGTCCAGTGGCCTAGGATAGCATGAACCAACATCGTTGCTGCCAATATGCAAATATCTCTGCACTTGTGAAGTGTGTTATGTTCATTTGTAAACAGAAGCATTCCAAAGCACTTGTTTAGGTCCCAAATCATTACTGAGCTTAGTGAAATAGACATTGTAGAGAGCGCCTGGGAAGGCACATGGGCATTTCTTTAAATTGTCAGCTGAATCCAGGGCGGTAGGCAAAGCCACGAGCGAGCTGGATACACATTCTGCGAAAAGGCAGAAGTGCTATCAGCTTGACCTTCATTTCTGTCCAGATGTTGGGGAGTGGATTTTATTATGTAAATCCAGCCAAGCACCAGGAATGAATATGACTCGGGCCCACCCAAGAATGCAAATAATCTCCTTTGTCGTGACTTTTAGTAAAACTTCCTGGTATGGGCTCTGGGTCCCTGTCTCTCCATCAGAGGACAGTGGTCCCACCCAGTCCCAGCTTTCCCTACTATATCTGTGTCTACCTCTTTCTTTCATTTTCTCAATCCCCGATGGCCCTACTCAGGAACTGATCGCCTTCTATTGTGCTGGACTCAGAAAAGGGACCCCCCTCTACAGACATTGCAATGGACACAGAGCCTCTTTTATTCTCCCTGGATCTATACACAATCATAATTGGAAAAATGTAACACCAAAAGGGGCCAGTTTCTTTTCATTCTAATTCTTTTCATTCTTCAAAAAAAAATTATCTTACAGAATTCCCACTGTCCCTGACAACAGTCTGGCTCCAGTTTATCCAAGTCCATTCTTCTTTCCCTCCTTTGCTCTCTTTCTCCTTCCCTACCTATCTTCAACAAATATTCCCAGAGCACCTGTTCTGGGGAAACAAAGATGAATTAGGCAGACTCTGCCATCCCAAAGAACAGACATCTACTTGGAAGGTACAAAAAACTGTTTCAGGCTTATAACAAATACATGTTCAAGTTACAATGGGTCCTAAAGATGGGAGAAGTCAATTATTAGTGAGTATTTAATCAAGCCTTAATTCAGAAGGAGAAACAAGTTGTACCTGGAGATACAATTAGGTCCTTTTTCTTCTTAGGCTTTTGATGGAGTGTAAGAAGCTAAAAGACAAAAGGGAATTCAGGTGGTTAGAGCATCATAGGCCAAAACACAGAGGGGTGCCCCAACTTGTGACATATTGTAATGTATTAAACCAGTCTAAGTTGTACACCCCAAAATTTGTCTTTGTCTTCCATTAAGAAATGTATTATGGGTTCAGCTATAATTAATTCATATGGGAGAGAAGGCATCCCTTTATTTCCTTTTTTGACAAATTTTCTTATTATAAAAGTATTCTAACTCAGTGGGAATTCAAAAAAATATGGAAAAGTATATGATTTGGGCATATTTTCTCCAATTTAAATATATGTTTGTGTTTTATATATATATTCTTAATGTTAATACACAATTTTAAATGAAGCATGGTAGCAACCATGCTTGGGTAAACGTTACTGTTAAATATTTAACCCTGCTGTTTGGCTTCTGTACTTATTTGCTTGCTAAAACAACAGGAGAGTTATTTTGATTTTCTGAACTTATGTATGCTATCCCAATCGATTGAATACTCCATTGATGGTGGTTTGAATATCCCATTGATTGTGAGCGCACTGGTTATTGAAGCACATTCTTCTGGGAACCAGGACAGTTCAATTACCCTAAATTGTCTCAGTAGCTACAGATACTGCATTCCAGTTGACTCAGTGGTCCCGGAATCTGGATAGCACAATTATTCTAAATTGCCTCGGTGGGCCCAGATAAGGTGTTTCTGTTGATTCAGTGATCCATAGACCCCAAACTATAGATAACAAACTTGCTCAATTTCACTTCTGTAATTGCTTTGTGCAAATCAGGTTCCTCATCCCAAACCCAAAGATGTAATCAATACCTTTGTGATATTCTGCCAATATAAGCCAGATGTGGCAAGCTTTTCGTCACTGCAAGATCTGGAGCACTTTTGCCCCTTGTATGCTGCTGGCCTTTAATAAATGACTCCATAATTCAACTTCTTGAGGCGTCCTTTGTGAGATTCAGGTTACACTCCAACATAAATATATAACTAAGATGATATTTTATATAGCTTGTTACTTTTTTCTGACCTGTAATGCACGTATGAATTAATTGTTCCAGCCCAATCTTCTTTGGGCCTGTGATCTAAATGCTTCCACTGATCTGACTGTCAGTTCCAGGACATGACTAGTTTTTGTGAGTGACAGAGGAGGATGCCTTCCTAAGATAAAATTATGCCCAACACAGCTCAGGTTTCTGATTGCTCTCATCTCTCTCTCTTTTTTAAACATATTTTTTATTTTTATTGATTTCAGAGAGGAAGAGAGATAGAAACATCAATGATGAGAGAGAATCATTGATTGGCTGCCTCCTGCATGCCCCCTACTGGGGATGGAGTCCACAACCTGGGCATCCTGCCCTTGAACCAGAATCAAACCTGGGGCCCTTCAGTCTACAGGCTGATGTTGATAGATCTCTTTTTAACAAAAGAAAAGCACACAGGCGTCATTAATAGAGTTTTACATGTATAACTATGTATGTATACAGAATAGTATACATGTAAATGTAAAAAATATCTGTCTTATTATAATGATGCACAATATATGCTTTCACTTGTTTAGACAGAATAAAAGCTGTGCTTTTCAAGCATGGGTTATTGGCAGTTACTGTTCTCTGTTTTCTCATGTGTTACATGTAATCCTCAAAACTATTTCCCTGTATGTATAGACGGGAAATTGAAGATCAGGGAAATTAAATATTATGGCCCAAGGTCACACATCTAATAAATGCTCAAATTGAAATCAAACCCAAGAGGACTGTGTTAATTACTATGGCATTAAATACATACCACAATTTATCTATTCTCCTATTAATAATATATGCCAAAACAAGGGAACATATCATATACAATAATATTTTAATAGTAGTTATCTCTGGTAGGATTTTGCAGCTGAGTTTTCCTTTATTCTCTACTCTTACAATTAGAAAAAGTTAAGATGATACGGGCTCTGCCACTTGCTAGCAGGTTGACACTGGGCAAATATCTCTTTACGTTTAATTTCCCACCTTTGACTTATCTGAAAATTGACATTGTTCAGCCAACATTTGGAGGCTCCCTTCCTGCTCTGAAATTCTGTGACTGTTAAACTTGTCAGGGGATGGAATATTGTATGCAGGGGACCTATGTAATATTGAGACTAAAGTTTATGTTTACATAACATTATTTCTAGAAATACATTACCAAACCCAATTATGTCTAGCAAATACCGATAAAACTCAGAGGAAAAACCAGGGAAACTAAAGGGAAGAATCACTTGGGAAGAATGGCTTAGTAGGAAGAACATCTTACTAAGAAAGCAGGCCTGAGTTACATTTCATGGTTTGCTACTTACTGGCTGTGTTGAGAAAATGCTTTCCCTCTCTGATTCCCAGTTGCATCTCCTGTAGTACATGAGGCCACTGGGAATTGAACAGGTTAATGTATTGTTATGTCTGGCAAACTTTGTGCTACATGGAAGATTGAAGTCATAGCACTAGGCAAAACAGGCTTATTACCTTCTGGCTCTTGGACTATAATACAACACATGGCACAGGTGTCTTATTCCAGACAGGATGAGCTTTCTGGGAGAACTTGGGGGTGGAGAGGGAAGGATGCTTACCTACTGATTCCCATGCTGCAGAATACCTATGGCCTTGCCCTGTGAGATCTGTGTGCTTATTTGCAGGGAATTCACATAGAGGCAGACAGCCTTTACCTATTCAAACATTCCCTCCATTCTCAACATTCCTGATACTTCCTCCCACAGAATAAACCACTTCCTTGGGGCAAACCATGGTGGTCGAACTAATATGGTCTCTCCCTACAGTGTAATTATAATCCATGGTCTTGATGAGGAAAGCCTAGCAGTTACCATAATTGATTACAACACTGAGGTCTGAGGAAAGAGGAAAAAGGAATCACCGGACATTTTAGGTGTCATTCTATGATATGAAGAAAGCACCTAATTTATTTTAGAAAGGACATGTGGAGAAAGGAAACTCTCATACAGTGAATGAGTTGTGAATTGGTAACAGCTAGTAAAGTTGAAGGTGTATATTCCCTAAAACACAGCAGCTTCTTTGCTGGCAGAGAAACTCTTCCATGTGTAAAAAAGGAGACATGGCCAAGACATTATGACAGTATTGTTTGAGAAAGGGAAGAATTGGAAGTAATTGAAGTGTCCATCAACTGGTGGATAAATAAATTGTGTGATATCGTCAGAAAATGGAATATTATAAAAACAATACAGCCAAAATAAACCAACAGAGTAGAAGGTAGAATGATATGGATAAGGCTCACAAACGTAATGCTAAATAAAACAAAGTAATTTGAAAAGTAATACCATTCATTGTTAAAAATTCTGCAGAATCATAACATACATTGTTTAGAGATAAATGCAAATGTAGAAATATTAGAAGACTTAACCATAAATGACAAAAACTGAATTAATGTCAGCAGTTTACCTCTGAGAGGGAGTGAAGGCAGTAGAAATATGAAAGATTTTAGAAAGAACCTCAATTATAACTACAGCCAATATGGACTAATGTGAGAGTATAATAAAACCAGGTGCTAAGCACATAATTTTTATTCTATTGTCCCATAGTTTTGAGCTTTTTGAACTACTTAATAATTGTGAAACTATAATTTAAAAAGCTTAAATGTCATATAAAGTACATTTAAGCTTTTCTTTTTTTCATACAAAAAATTGCTCGTGCTCAACAGGTGTTGCTTAGTGGTTGAGCGTCGACCTATGAACCAGGAGGTCACTGCTCAATTCTCGGTCAGGCCACATGCCTGGGTTTCAAACTTGACCCCAAGCTGACATGCAAGAGGCAGCCAACCGATTCTCTCTCATCATTGATGTTTCTATCTCTCCCTCTCTGAAATCAATTATCTGTATATATAAACACACACACACACACACACACACACACACACACACACACACACGTAATGTGCAAATTTGTCCAGGACGCCTTTACAGTCACGAGCAGCTCCAAGCCTTAATAGTCACAACTTACACAGCTCAGAGCACACCCCCACTCCAGCTCCACTCCAGCGGGCACACACGGGGGGTGGGGGGCTGCTCCCAGCAGACACAGCATGGCTTGGAGCACTCCCCCACCCCAGTGGACAACACTGGGTGCCTCTGCGTGTGAGCTGTAGAGGAAACCCCTTTTTCTGACTGCTAACTGGCTAAGCTCCCTGAGCGCCACCACTTGCAGTGATCTTGGTAACTTGGGTAATAAGAATCCAAGAAGGTGATCTAGGGTTTTTCCAGCACTCTCCTGGAGGAAAAAATGAAGGTCCACTGCTGGAGGGGCTAAGAAATATCATATTCTGCCCTAGCCAGTTTGGCTCAGTGGATAGAACCTCGGCCTGCAGACCACAGGGTCTGGGTTCAATTCTGATCAAGGGCATGTACCTAGGTTGCAAGCTCCTCCCTGGCCAGGGCCCAGGTCAGGGCTCATGCAGAAGGCAACCAATTGAAGTGTCCTCTCACATTGATGTTTCTCTCTGCCTTCCCCTCTCCCATGCTCTCTAAAAATCAATGGAAACATATACTCAGGTGAGGATAAAAATAAAAGGAAGAAAGAAATGTCACATTTTATGGAAGAGACATCTTGAAAATGCCTAAATAAAGTCATTTTTTTTGTGGTGAAGGAACTGGAGTCCGTGTTGATGAAAACACCTTGATGACTGGGCAGCCAGCAGTGGCAGCAGCAGTGGAGTGATGGGGTAGCACCTTCTCCTGATCAGCCTGACCACCTCCCGCAGAGGGAGGCCAGACTGTGGCTTAGGTCTGCTCCCCATCAGTAGGACATCCCCCAAGAGCTCCAAGATTGTGAAAAGAAGCAGGCTGGGCTGAGGGACTCCCCCACCAAGTGCATGAATTTTCATGCACCGGGCCTCCAGTATACATATATTTAAAAAGTCATTCTTGCTGATAAACTTTATAAAAAAATTGTCTTTGACATGTATAAAAGATAAAATGCCAATCAAATGTTAGAAACACTGAAGTCCACATTCATAGGGTCTGTAGAAACATATGAACCTGTAACAGGAGATTAGCTTAATTAGGGAAGTTATGGATTTCATTGTTATAGGGGATTATATTCTGTTATTGAGTGAGAAAAATTGTACTTATTTTCATATGACTCAAATCCCAGCTCTGAGTTTTACTACATATACAAACCCTTGTATAATAAAATATTTTTAGACATACTAGTGTTTTTAGACTACGGTTTCAAAGCTCTTTGATAAGTAACTTTTAATATTGTTATGTAAAGTCAGCACATTTATTTGGTTACTAAATCCAAGTTGTACTTCATTTCAGCAAGTAAAGCTCAAGGGGATGCATTCTCACCATGTCTGTCTAAGACACATTGAGGCAGTGAAGTTCTAAGGTGGATTTCTATTATAGCAAAAATCCTTGAAGCATGAGAATTGTGTAGCCATACTGATTTTCTCCCCAGCATGGGATGCAGAATTTATATACTCTATTTTGCTGCCATGAAAAAATCTATTGCCAAAAATAATGGTCCTGAACAAATTATATGTTGAAAATGATCAAACACCTCCTTTAAAAATTCCTCTTTTTATATGACATAAAAATATAAGTTAGGAAACAGGAATTTGAAGAAAAATGGTTTAAGTTGTTATGGCTTTTAGCATCAGTTTTTATTTTGCTGTATATGTTATATAACTTGAATTAAATGTAATTTTGAGACAACAATGCATTTATTTAATTGCATATTTTTGTTAAAACTTTTAAATATTTTTCATAAAGTATTCTAAATTACATATTCCTATAATCCACTCATTTATTATTTCTTGAGGACTTATTATGTACAGGATGTGGCACGCCAAGATGTATAAGGGACAGGTAATTTAGCATGTATTGAGTATATATTTAAAGCATTTGTTAAGTATTTTTAATCAAATATCTCTATATGTAAAACCCTAATATGCAAATAGACTGAACTGAACAACCAGTTGCTATGACGTGCGCTGACCACCAGGAGGTGCATATGGAACATGGTGGGCTTCAGCAGCAGGTGGCAGAGCACTGAATATGGTGGGCATTGGATGCGGTGGGATTTTTGAAGCAGGTGAGCAGGGTTGCCAGACCAAGGCAGGGTGCTGGTGGTTACTGAAAATTCTTTGCTCCCTTGCACAGTGGTCCTGCTTAGCTCTTGCACCTGCTGCCAGCCCCAATCACACCTGCTTCCTGCCCCAGAGCCACTGCTTGTACCCAGCTGCTGGCACCTGGCACCGGCCCAATCACTCTGTGTTGTCAGCAGGTGTGAGCAGGGCCAGTGCTGTCAAAGCATGGTAGCAGTGGCAAGAGCAGGGCTGCTGGCAGACAGGGGATCAGGGCCGTGGAGGAAGGGGCCAGTTGGGGGTGCAGAGGATGGGCCAAGACCCACCCCTGTGCTCATCTCCGCCTCGTGGCCCAAAGTTCCTTTCAAGGTGCATGAATTCATGCACTGCGTCCCTAGTTATTTCATAATAGCTCCAAAATGGATATTCCCATTATGCTGATTTTGGCAGCTCCTTCCTTCACGAGGTGGAGTCTATTTCCCACCACTTGAATGTGAACTTTCCTATATTTAGTTTTTGGCCAACAGAATGTGTTAGAAGTGACTGTCATTACTGAGCCCAGGTTCTAAGAAACCTTCCACTTGCTTCTGCTGCAAGTCTCACTGCCATGTGCAAAAAGCTCTGACTCGCTTACTAGAGGATGAGAACTGATGTGCAAAGAGTGTAGCTGTCCTAACAGACTTTCCTAGATCATCAATTGCCAGCCAACCACCAAACATGTAATAGAGCCCAGCCAACATCAGTAACACTGCCACAGACTTTGTCATTGCAGATGCACAAGTAAGCCCAGCTAAGACCAGAGGTGCCACCTACTTTATGCACAGATTTGAGAGGAATAGGAAAGCCTTACTGTTTTAAGCCACTAAGTTTTGGGGTGATTTGTTACACAGCCATAGTTATCACTGATCTTTAGGAAAAAACATAATTTGGATGAAAGCTGAATATTGAATCACACCTGTACAACATCAAAGCCCACGCATTTCCATACACTGTGTGGAATACAAATAATGAAGTAGAAGTCTATGGAACAAAGTAGTAGAGTCAATCCAAAGGTAGGAGTTTCTCTGACTAAAGTGACTAAGAAAGTGATCACAAGGAAGATATCCTTTGGTTGGGCCCTTAATAGCTGCAGAAGAAGGTTTATAATAGAAAATAAGCTAAGGTGCAAAAGCAAGACGATGATAATGATGTTCAAAGAATGGCAAATGAGTATGTTACCCAGAAAGTACAGTTGGTATAACAGAGCACTGGAAGATAAGACTCTTAAGCCAGTTTTAATTCATACTGTTTTTTTTTTCTGAAGAAGATTTATGTGAAAAGAAATATTTACTGATTTATAAGCAGAGATAGTAACTGGAATGAAATTATACTGAAGTTAAAGAATAATCTACACTAATAAAAGAGAAATATGCAAATTGACCAGACTTTACAATGCCTACCAGCCAATCAGAAGTGAGTATGCAGATTAACCCAACAAAGATGTTAATTTGCATAGGCAGGTGCTGAGCCGCCAGGGGTGGGATGCAGGCATCCGCACCTCCCAGCTGCTCCAGGCCTCTGGGCAGGGTGGGAAGGCGGAAAGGCGGCTCTGGACTGGAGCGAAGGTGGAAAGGCAGCTCCCTGGAGTGAAGGCAGTGCTGCCAGCCAGGGGAAGGAAGGCCCATTCTTGCATAGATCTTCATGCATCGGGTCTCTAGTTTATAATAAAAAATTAAGTGTTTAAAGAAACAAATATATTTACCTTTTTAAATGACTTAGTATAAGTGAAAGATCATAGATGTTAGAGAGAGAAAACATTTGGATATGAAATTTAGCTAAGAGATAATAGACACCTATTTCACAGGAAAATTAGATATAAGGTATGTAGGGATGTCAGGCACCTAATAAGCACTTGATACATTGTAGCCATTTTTTACAAAATCATTTAATACAATTGAAAAAAATGTAAAGCATCAAAAAGTCCCCTTAGGATAAAAGTGTAATAGTGACTTTATTGTGACACAATCATGAATTCTTAAGTGCAGGTATTCTTCATATTTTACTTATATTATTTCTTAGAATATCTGCCAAATAGAAATAGCTATTATGCAATTATAGAGCTTGCAGCTATTCACTTTTCCATCTTATGGTTTTTCAGAGATAGAAAGAAAGTGGGAGAGGGAGAAATATTGATGTGAGAGCAAAGTATTGATCAGCTACTTCAGCACAGCCCCTACCAGGGGGATTGAGCTCTCATGCAGGGCACGTACCCTGACCAGGGATCGAACTGGCAACCTTTCAGTGCATGGGATGATGCTCAACCAACTGAGCCACACATCCCCATCTTAATTGGTATTCCTACTTCATCCACAAGATGAAATACAGAATGAACTTTTCCAACATCAGGAAATGCTGAATTAGTGATTAGTGGTATGAATAAAGTATGAAATGAATCCTTAAAACACAGCTGAAGGATAAACCAGCAGATTAGAAAGGGCCTACAAGAGGGGTAGGCTCATTTTCCCTTCCGAAGATTATCATTTTCCTTTGTAACCTTGTCACTGTCATAATCCTTATATCAGGGAGCTGCAAACGAGGAGGGGGATAATGAGTACACATACCAACAATCACATAATGGAACAAAATTTAATGTGACTATTTATTAAAGAAGTAAAATCAATATGTATCTTTTTAAATCTATTAAATTAGCATAGAGTGAGTTTTTGTTGAAATTAGTGCATTAATGTATACTGCTGAGACTATAAATGGTAGTAATCTTTTGAAAACACAATAGCAAAAATTAAGTTTTCAGGTTTCTTGCATGTTGCTATTGTTGAGATTCTATAAAATAAAAGGAAAAATCACATTGCTAACTTACTTATAATAGTGAAAAGTTAAAAGCAGCTTAATGTATGAAAACTAAAAAACAGTTCAGTAAGTAACAGACTATCAATTTGTAGACTATAAACCAGCCATTGAAAAGCATTATTGTTAAGAACAGCTACTTGTAAAAATGCTTATACTATAATGTCAAGTGAAAAAAAGTATTAAAATTTATACTATACTTTAAAACACATACATTAGTTTTCTTATGATCAAGGAAATATAAAAAATAAAATAAGGATTTGTCAGCAAGGTAGGATTATAAGAGATTTTTCTTTTTTTTATTATTGATATAATGCTTCTTGTGCTACAAATAGAAAACAGAATTAGAAATTAATAAAATGGAACTAATCACTCTGGTGTCAGAACTTGAAGGCTATTTACAGGTTGATTTTCTATAGCTTACCAATATCAGTGTAATTTCCTATTTCCAGAAATGCTTCATCTCCTTTATTCAATAGATTCAATTAAATGTTCTTGAAGCAGTAAACTTAACATCAACCTGAAATAAATACTATGAGAATAATAGGTTTGTATTTAGGTAGTCTGCGTTTGGGTAGGGTTTAGGATAAAGGATACAACAATTATTCTCCAATTCCTCAATATTTCAATACCTCTTGGACCGGGAAAAAGAAAATAAAATCTTGAAAATAGTGTTTGTTAAATGTCTTTTGGAATATTTTTTTGAAAAAAATGATAACACTTACTTTTCAATAATAACAGCTGTAAGAATTTTAGCTAATTATATCATTCATATTCCACTTTAAATTACATACTCTTTATAAGAATACTAGTAGCCCGGTGCACACAATTTGTGCATAGTGGGGGAGAGGGAGTCCCTCAGCCGGCTTGCACCCTCTCCAATCTGGGACCCCTCAGGAATGTCCGACTGCCAGTAAGTACAACATAGATGAGTAAGAGCCTATAACCTGATAAATAAAATTATTGGGAGATATTATTTTGAGGTATTATTACATATTCCCAACAGTTTCCTTTGTGTTTTTTTTTCCTCTCTCCAAAATAAGTAGATGGTTCTGCCTTTATTGCTAATGGAGAACGATTCAACAGAACATTCTAGATGGTGGCTACCTGGGTGTAGACATAGGTAAAGATTTATTGAGCTGGACAATTGAGATTTCTATATTTTACGTGGACATTTGGCTCTTGTGTTTGCATAAACATAAGCAGTGGCTTCTAACCCACAGGTTAGAATCACTTAGGGACACTTAAAATTTACCATTGGCTGGATACTCTCCAAATCAACAAAATCAGAATCTATGGAAATCTAACAAAATCAGAACACTAATTTGTGAAGGGGTAGACTTGTTTGGAATATTTTACACACACACACACACACACACACACACACACACACACACACACATTCAAGTAATTCCCATGAACAGCTATCATTGAAAATTAACCCTCAAGGGAATTTAGAGTCCTTGTAAGGGGCAGAAGAATTCAGGCACAATAAATAGACAATTGTGTTGCTAGAAACAGCAGGAAATGTGGGCCTTCCTTCATGCCATACAGCAGCCTAAAAAGCCTTGAGCTGCCCGTCCTGCCTCCTCAGGCCCCTGATGGAACTGGACCCCGAGGTTGGGGCCTGGCACTGCCTACCCTGACTCCTCCCGAGGCCCCCCAATGAAATAGAACTTTGCAGGTGGGGCCTGGCACTGTCTGCCCCGCCTCCTAGGGCCGCTGATTGACCAGGGGTCAGGCCCTGGTGCTGCCCACCCTGCCTGCATATGCAAATTTAGCTGCCATCTTGGTTGGGTTAATTTGCATATCACTCCTGATTGGCTGGTGGCATAGCGGAGGTATGGTTAATTTTCATATTTTTCTATTATTTGTTTAGGTAAGATAGAGCTCTTTTTTTTTCTATCCACATTGCAGAACCATCATAATACTGAATCATTTTTATGTGCTAAATGCTGATTTTTAGGAGATTTCTATCTGAATGCTGGCACTAATTTCTGAAAGAGATGTTACTTGCTTTGAGCTTCAATGATCTGATCTGTAAACTGATGGTAATTTCTCTGCTTTCCAGGAAAAGTTATGACAAACTTTAAATTAATGAAAAGAACTGTAAATTCACTGGAAATGTATAAAATATTAAAAATACATTTGCTATTCATTACAGAGGTATTAATAAATATTGAAAATATTCTACTATAAACACAGAAAAATACATGTATCCATTCTACATAATAATTCCTTCTGTCATTCAATAAAAATATGTGGTTGTAGCCCATGCATCACTATACTAGAGGTATAGGCTACAGCCATAAAACTGACAAAGATCTTGTTCCATAGTCCAATAGGAAAGTCAGAAGAAATCAACAGGCGATTACAGTGCAGTTTGATAAATTTTGTGGTAAGGTATCATGGCAGTGCTATGGATTAAATGTTTGTATCCTCCTCAAACTCACATGTTAGATTCCTAATCCATAATGTGATGGTGCTGAGAGATGAGGCTACTGGGAAGTAATTAGGTTTGAATGAGGTCATGGGGTTAGACCCCCAATCTCAATGGGATCTAGACCTAAGACAGAAATTAGTACTGAGAAGTGGGGTTCCACTGTAACAAAAATGTGGAAGTGGCTTTGGAACTGGATAATGGCTAAGAGCTAGAAAAATCTAATATTGCTATAAAGGGATTTTTTTTAAAAAAGACAATTCTGGTGAGGGCTCAGAATGGAAAGAGGAAAGCATTGGAGAAAGCATCTCTCTTTTTAAAATATACATTAATAATCACATAGAGAAGTTAATTGAAATATGAATAGTAAAGGCCTCTGATGAGGTCTCCAATGGAGATGAGGAATATGTTACTGGACAATGACGACAAGACAGTTCCTGCTATAAAACAGCAAAGGACTTGGCCGAACTGTGTGTGAGTGTGTGTGTGTGTGTGTGTGTGTGTGTGTGTGTGTGTTTTCTCCTGTTTCCTGAAAGATTTTGAGCTGAGGAGATTTCTAGGTAAAGTATTAAAAAGCAGTTTGGTTACTTTTGACTAGTTATAGTGAAATATGACAGGAGAGAGATAAATTGAAGATGGGATTGTTTAGCAAGAAGAAATCAAAATTGGAAGAAATCAAGATGGCGGCATAGGTGAACACCTAAACTGCTGCCTCGTACAACAATTTCAAAACTACATCTAAAAGACAGAACAGATATCATCAAGACCACAGGAAAGCTGGCTGAGTGGAAATTCTACAACTAGAAGAAAAGAGAGGGGCTCACGGAAACTCAGAGGAGCTGCAGAAAGCTAAAGTACAGAGACATGCACGTGAAGAGGATGGGCAGCGGAGGGCCTGGCTGGCTTCCTCTAGCAGGAGGGAGACAGAAACTCCTAACTACACTAAGCCCCAGTTCCAATTGCAATGAACCCCAGTTCTAGGAGAGACTCATACAGGAGGAATCTGGACTGTTGTGAAAAGGGAGGAGTACAAAGAAACATAGGGGAGCCGTGAAAGGCAGAGGTCTGGAGGTGCGCGCAGGGTATGTGGAGAGGACTGACTGCTGATTGTGCCATTGGCTTTCTCTAGCGAGAGGAAGACAGAACCTCCCAACTGTGCTGAAATACACTTCCCACTGCACTGAACCCCAGTTTTGGGTGAGACCCTGGGGACCCAGACTCATACGAATCCCCGGAGTGAGTGGAAACTCAGGGGAGTTGGAAAGGTAGAGGTCTGGAGGCACAGGAGTGCAAGTGCGGGCAGAAAGGTCTACAGTGATTACCTAGGACACTGAGACCCAAGGGTGGAGTAAGGCAGGGCTGATGGGAAGCCAAGACTGTCTGCTCAGCCTTGACACTTCGCCCCATCCAAGCTGAACACAGAGGCTTTTGCAATATTGCAAGTCTTGTATCATAAGGCTGACTCCAGCACAGAAGTTCTCCAAATGTAGACACAGCTGATCCTGACAACCAACTGGCTTGGAAGTCAATTCTCCTCAGTGATACACAACAACAATCAAGACTTAACTACAACAAGGCTGTAACACAGTCCACAACGGGGTGCAAGAGAGAGTCTATCTCAGGTAACTGGGGAGGTGGAGCTACTGGGCCATATAGGACACCTAGCACAGAAAGCTACTCTACCTACTCAGAGAAGCAGCGAAAATGCAAAGACAAAGGAACAGATCACAAACAAAAGAAATGGAGGAAAACAGATGACTGGATATAGAGTTCAAAACCACAGTTATAAGGTTTTTTCAAGAATTTCCTGGAAAAGATGGATAAATTTAGTGAGACCCAAGTGGAGATGAAAAAGGACCAACTAAAAATTAAACATATACTGACTAAAATAAAAAATATTATATAGAGACCTAACAGCAGACTAGAGGAACACAAGAATCGAGTCAAAAATTTGAAATACAAAGAAGCAGAAAACACTCCACTGGAAAAGAAAAATGAAAAAAAGAATCCAAAAATGTGAAGATAGTGTAAGGAACCTCTGGGACAACTTCAAGCGTACAAACATCAAAATTATGGGGGTGCCAGAAGAAGAGAGAGAGCAAGATACTGAAAAACTATTTGAAGAAATAATGACTGAAAACTTCCCACATCTGATGAAAGAAATAGACTTACAAGTCCAGGAAGCACACAGAACCCCAAACAAAAGGAATCCAAAGAGGACCACACCAAGATACATCATAATTAAAATGTCAAGAGAAAAAGACAAAAAGAGAATATTAAAAGCAGCAAGAGAAAAACAGTTAATTACCTACAATGGAGCACCCATACGATTGTCAGCTGATTTCTCAACAGAAACTATGCAGGCCAGATGGGAGTGGCAAGAAATATTCAAAGTGATGAATAGCAAAAACCTACAACCAAGACTATTCTATCCAGCAAAGCTATCATTCAGAATTGAAGGTCAGATAAAGAGCTTCACAGATAAGAAAAAGCTAAAAGAGTTCATCAACTCCAAACCAGTATTATATGAAATGATGAAAGATTCTCTCTAAGAAGGGGATGAAGAAAAAGATAAAAGATAAAAAATTATGAACAACAAATACATATCTATCAACAAGTGAATCTAAAAATCAAGTGAATTAAAAATTTAATGAACAAAATAAAGTGATGATTATAATAGAATTAGGGGCATAGAAAGAGAGTGGACTGACAATTCTCAGGGGGAAAAGGGTGAGGGGTGTACCGGCAAGACCGACAAAAATCCTACACCTATGGGAGAATCCAAGATGGCAGCATAGGTAAACACCTACACTGCTGCCTCGCACAACAATTTCAAAACTACAACTAAAAGACAGAACGAACATCATCCAGAACCACAGGAAAGCTGGCTGGGTGGAAATTCGACAACTAGAGGGAAAGAGAGGAGCTCACAGAGACCCAGAGGAGCTGCAAAAAGCTGAGGTACAGAGAGGAGCACGTGGAGAGAGTGGGTGCCGGAGTACCTGGCTGGCTTTCTCTGGCAGGAGGGAAATTGAGACTCTCAAAGGCATTGAACCCCTTATCCTATGACACTAACCTCCAGATCCAGCCAAAACTCATAAGGGGGGAGTTTGGACTGTGAAAAGGGAGAGGTGCATGGAAATTTAGGGGAGTCGCAAAGGATCAGAGGGCTGGTGGCGCGCACAGCACTGCGCAGAGGAAAGACTGCTGATTGTGCCACTGGATTTTGTAAGTGGGTGGGAGACAGACCCTCCCAACTGTGCTACTTCTGATTCCACTAATCCCCAGTTTCGGGTGAAACCCTGGTGACCCAGACTCCTGTGGTCCTGGAGCGCAGGGGAGCCGGAAAGGCAGTGGTCTAGAGGCACTGCGCACCTGCACAAGGACTGCTCCAGTGATTACCCAGTCCCATGAGACTCAGGGGCTGTGGAGGGCAGGGCCGACTGGAAGGCAAGGCGGTCCCCTAAGCCCTGAGACTCCACCCAACCCCAGCTCAACAGAGAGGCTTCTGCGTTTTTGCAAGTCTGGTATCATAAGGCTGAATCCAACACAGAAGTTCTCCCGGCATAGTGAAAATGCCGAGACAAGGGAAGGGATCACAAACAAAAGAAATGGAGGAAAACAAACGACTGGATATAGAGTTCAAAACCACACTTATAAGGTTTTTCAAGAATATCCTAGAAAAGTTGGATAAAATTAGCGAGAGCCAAGAGGAGATTAAAAAGGACCAAGTGGAGATGCAAAAGATCCAACTAGAGATGGGAAAGGATCAACTAGAGATGGAAAAGGTCCAACTAGAGATGAAAAAGGACCAACTAGAAATTAAACATACACTGACTGAAATAAAAAATATTATACAGAGTCCTAACAGCAGACTAGAGAAAGGCAAGAATCAAGTCAAAAATTTGAAATATAAAGAAGCAGAAAACACTCAACTGGAAAAGCAAGAAGAGAAAAGAATCCAAAAATGTGATGATAATGTAAGGAGCTTCTGGGACAGCTTCAAGTGTACCATCAGAATTGTGGGGGTGCCAGAAGAAGTGAGAAAGCAAGATACTGAAAACCTACTTAAAGGAATAATGACTGAAAACTTCCCACATCTGGTAAAAGAAATAGACTTACAAGTCCAGGAAGCACACAGAACCCCAAATAAAAGGAATCCAAAGAGGACTACACCAAGACACATCATAATTAAAATACCAAGAGCAAAAGACAAAGAGAGAATATGAAAAGCAGCAAGAGAAAAACAGTTCATTACCTACATACGACTGTCAGCTGATTTCTCAACAGAAACGATGCAGGCCAGATGGGAGTGGCAAGAAATATTCAATGTGATGAATAGCAAGAACCTACAACCAAGAATAATCTATCCAGCAAAGCTATCATTCACAGTTGAAGGGCAGATAAAGAGCTTCACAGATAAGAAAAAGCTAAAGGAGTTCATCAACTCCAAACCAGTATTATATGAAATGCTGAAAGGTACTCTTTTAGAAGAGGATGAAGAAAAAGGTAAAAGACAAAAAATTATGAACAACAAATACATATCTATCAACAAGTGAATCTAAAAATTAAGTGACTTAAAAATTTGATCAACAGAATAAACTGGTGAATATAATAGAATCAGGAGCACAGAAAGGGAGTGGACTGATAATTCTCAGGGGAAAAAGGGTGAGGGGTGTACAGGGAGAGACTGAAGAAAAATCTTACACCTATGGATGAGGTCAATGGTAGGGAGGTAAGGGCAGAGGGAAGGGTGGGAGTTGGGTGGAGGGGAGCTATGGAGGGGAGAAAAGAGAAACAAATGTAATAATCTGAATAATAAAGATTTAATTAATAAATATTAAAATACAAAAAAAAGAAAATTAAAAAATTAAAATTAAAATAGGAAAAACAAAATCATACACCTATGGATGAGGACAATGTGGTGTTGGGGGGGAAGTAACGCCAGCGGGAGGGGTGGGAACCGGGTGGAAGGGAGCTATGGGGGGAAAAAGAGGAACAATTGTAATAATCTGAACAATAAAGATTTATTAAATAAAAAAACAAAATACATCAAATCCCAGGTTTAAAAAAAAGAAGAAGAAATCAGAAATTGGAGATATAGAAAATTGTTAGTCTGTCCATTTAAGAAAAAATGAGAAAACCAAGAGGGTGTCTGACTGACATTTTGATAAGTAGATTAAATGTGAGTGGGAACCAGGAATCTAATCAACCATCTCAACAGAGACCAGGAATAGAGATAAGATGATACCAGCAAAGACACTTCTAGTTTAAACTGATGAGAATAGAGAATGTGAAAGAAAATAAAGGAAGGTTGTAGAACTTCTTAGATACTACAGACTGTCCTATAGTTATTTGGCTGTGAACTTGGGCTATCCTTCATGAAAAGAGAAGAACTGAATGGGTGATTCAGACATGGGTTCCAACCAAAGACGTGAAGGTGATATTGCCAGCCTGTAATCTTGGAGAGCAGAACCTCATACCAAAAAGAGTTATCTCGGGGCTTTGATGGAATCTGTCTTGGTAGGTTTTGGACTTACTTGGGATATTCTACTCCTTTCTTCATTCCCATTTATCCCTTTTGGAATGGGAATGTCTATACTATGTGCATCCCATCTTTACTAATATTTTGAAATATGATTGACTTCTATATATAGACCTTGCATCATATGCCCTTGTTAAACTCATTCTGTTTTCTAAATAGATAAGCATGTTTTTGATGAATACTGTTTTCCAATTCAGTCTATCAGCCTCTTGTTTCTATTTCTTGCTTTTTTGCACAAGTTGGTACTTATAATTCCATTAGAGGCCTAGTGCATGAAATTCATGCATGGGGGTGGGGGCGTTGTTCCCTCAGCCCAGCCTGCACCCTCTGGAGATCTGGGACCACTGACTCCTAACCACTCACCTGCCTGCCTGATCACCCCTAAACACTCTGCCTGCCTGCCTGATCAACCCTAGCCACTCACCTGCCTGCCTAATCACCTCTAATGCCTCTGCCTCAGTCCCTGCCACTGTGGCTTTCTCTGGAAGGACATTAACTGTTGGTTTTATTAGGAAACCAGACTATTTTTTGGTCAGAACACCCCATGCTAGCTTTTACTTTACCCTTTGCTTACTCTCTTTCTTTTACAATAACCACATTGAGATTTGCAAGAGGAAGAGTTTCTTTGTCAGGATTCCATGGCTCCTATATCCTGGTTGTAGTCATTTATGTAGTCTGTCACATTTCAGCAATTAGAGAATCTAGATTTACTTTCTTAAAATCAGTACTGAAGTCACAACTAGTGCTTTCTTGTAACTGGAGTGCACTCAATACATTAATTTAAAGGCTTGTATGAAAGATTTTTATCCAGAGTCTTTTCTTCTCACACCCATTTTGTGATTCAAACATTTTGAGTATGTTGCATTACTGTGTGCTATTTTTTTAAGTAATAAAAATCCACACCTAATTTGACATGATTCCTTTGGCAGTTAATAAGAATACATTGTAAAGCTTAATGAATCTGCAAACTAAATAATTGTTATAGTGGGTGTGAAAATAGGGATATTTAAATGCATAAGGAAATTTAGCACACATCCCAGTGGCCGTGTAAATAGACCTCTGATTCTCTTATAAATTGCAAATACTTTCTTGTGCAGAAACACAGTGAAAAATATAGTCCTGCATCCATACATAGAGCTCATTATCACACCTCAGAATGCTCACTGCATGCCTATTATCCACTTAAAAGCTCCATTAGAACACCCACTCTGCTTCAGCAGCAGCTAAACAAGTAAAAAACTAAGCCTCATTTGTCACTATTTATCCCCAGAGATTAAAGACAGCTGTATAGATGAGGTGTATTTTAAGATTACATCTCCAGTTATTTTGATAAAAAGCTCTCCAATATGACCTTGTGTCATATAAAAATCAGTATTCAAAGCTCCTTATCAGCATAAATTCTATAGTAGACAGACCCAAGAGGAGTGTGCATGAAGAAAAATTATTGGGTACCATGGACATTTGGTGGATCATACTGTTAACTTGTTATAAGACACTTAAGCCTTTTTATGTAATAGTTTCTTGTTGTTATTTACAATCTATGTATAAGGATGTCTAATGTGTTCAATGCTTTACATGAAAGGAAAATAATTAACAAGATAACATATTGCTGAGAAACAAAAATTGAGTTACAGCTTAGGACCAAATAAAGAAACTATAATACAGAAGTTGTTGACATTCAGAATATTCCATAGAGAATATGCCATTTGAAACTTGCATTTTTAAAAGGCTGTGATATTCTCTTCCTTTTCATTTGGCCCTGTCTATCTTCTATCTGGGTACCATAGTTTTAAAATCACTGTGCAGGTGTTAGCAGTATATGCAAACACAAATCAGAATGTGGTAGATAGTCCTTAAAATAAAAACAAAATGAGTGACTATTCATGTGGAAATCAAATAATTATATGCATTAGGCTTGACCTTTGATGTATGCCATGATATAAACTATGGTCTCTATTTAGGTGAGTTTAAATCCATGCATATACATGTGCTTTCTATGTTTAAATCTAAATGATGCATTACTATCTTGACCTATTTCTCTATATTTTTATGCAAATATAATTATTGGGAATGCAATATATATTTTTCAGCAATATAAAAACCTCGTTCAAAAAGTGTTGGAATAACCTCCCTAAAAATACAGAGAGGCATGTCACTGTGTAACCACTGTAGTCTAAGCATTTATTTCACTTCCTTTTCATTTATTTACTTTTAATCTGGATAGAAGCTACCATTTTGCTACTTCTTGATTTCTAGATGCAGCAAATGTTGTTTTTTGTTTGTTTGTTTGTTTTTAACCATGGTCCTCATCCACTCTCCTTTTTCTCCTTTCATTTATTTATTTATTTTGACATATTGCAAATAATTAAGCTGAGGATCTAAGAGCTTGAGTGTCATGTCATTGGTTACAGGCTAATTTAAAGAAGCTTGGTTTTATTTGGTAGGTAGCATGGGAAGTTTATGAAATTCGGCATCAATAGTCTGAGCTAAACATTTCCTTATTATGGGATGAGTGAGCATGTCACCTGATGTTGGCCAATAAAGCTGTTTGAAGGGTAGAGCTCCTTGGAGGAAATCTCCCTGATCAAAGGGTGAAGCAAGGGTGGTTCTTTCCTGACTAAAAGTGCTCTAGAGGTAAGGACCTGATGCTAGAAGCCAGGTTGGAACCATGATATTACCATGTCTTCTCTGAACACTGGGTGGGAGATGTTAGAGTTACTATGGACACAGACATGACTGATCAGCCCTGTGTAAGCCTGACCCATTTGCACGCTTCTAAGTTCATCCCAGTATTCCAGTCAATATGCCTTTCTATTTCCATTGTCTTCAGCTTGCAACAATTATCCTTGTAAAATAAAAAATTACAAGCAAAGAAAAATTGATAAGAATAATTATGCTTAGTAAAAAACTCATTCATTGAGTATATAACACTACCCTTATATCACAGAGTTAAATGCAAAAAGTAAAAGAATCATATTGATTACTAGGAGAAACACTAAAGATGTGCTTTTCAAGTTTCTTCAAACAATTTCATGTTAACTGAATAAATCTGGAGGATTTATGGCTGAGTAGAGCCAGAATTATAATTAGAGGGAGGAACAGAGCCACACAATATTCATAAGAGGTGCCTTTTAGTCTTTGTAATGATTAGGATAAAAAGACATTAGAATTTGCCATATGAAATAAGCAATAGAAACATTAGTGGTCAGGTAATGAGACACTTGGAGAAAGTCATCAAGGGGTGGTAAATTTTTATATCATTCATTCCTTTAAATGCACAGGGTAACCAAAGAAAAAAAATAAACAAATGGGACTATGTTAAACTAAAAAGTTTTTGCACAGCAAAGGAATCTGTCAACAAAACAAAGACAACCTTCTGAATGGTAGAAGATACTTGCCAATAATATATCTGATAAGGGGTTAATATATAACTACATAAAGAATTCAATCAGATACCTTAAAACAAAACAAAAAACCCCCATAAACAATCCTATTAAAAAATGGGCAGTGGATCTGAAAGACATCTCTACAAAGGGAACATCCAGATGGCCAACAGACACATGAAGACATGCTCAACATCACTATTTATCAAAGGCAGATTAAAACCACAAGATATCATTTCACACCTGTCAGAATGGCTATCATCAATAAATCAACAAACAACAAGTGTTGGCAAGAATGTGGAGAAAAGAGAATCCTCATGCACTGTAGGTGGGATTGGAAATTAGGGCAACCACTATGAAAAACAGCATAGAGGTTCCTGAAAAATTAAAAATAGAGCTACTTTATGACTCAGCAATTCCACTTCGGGGTATTTATCAGAAGAAATCCAACATTAATTTGAAAAGATTTATGTATCCCTATGTTTATTGCAGTGTTATTTACAAAGCTAATATATGGAAGAAAACTAAGTGTCCATCGATGATTGGATAAAAAGATGTGATATATATATACACAGTGTAATATTATTTAGCTGTAAAAAAAAATAAAATCTTATGGATTAGTGAAAACATGGATGGACCTAGAGGGTATTATGCTACGTGAAATAAGCCAGACAGAGAAAGACAAATACCATATGAAATCATTAAGGGTGGAATCTAGAAAACAAAACAAACAAACAAAATGGAATCAGGCTCATAGATGCAGAGAACAGGCTGATGGTTGCCAGATGGCAGGAGTGTTAGGGTAAAAAAGATGAAGGGATTAAGAAATATAAATTGGCAGTTATAAAATAGTCCCAGGGATGTAAAGCACAGCATAGGGAAGATAGTCAATAATATTATGACTATGGATGGTGCCAAGTGGGCACTGGACTTATCAGAGGGATCACTTTGTAAGTTATATTATTGTATACCTGAAATGAATGTAATGTGAACTGTAATTGAAAAATAAAAATAACATAAAGGCACAGGGTTTGCATGGCTATGTTTCTCTTGCTGTGCTGTAGTTCATGAGGGGATTCTAGTCCTGACTTAAATAATATACACTGAGTGTTTATACTTTCTTTTCAAACAACTCTATAAAGCCTGCAATTTCTTGATGTTGAGACTTAACATAGGGCTTTTGACATTTTATTCTGATAATGTTGTTTCATGGATGGTTATATGTATACTGCTGGAAACCTGATGAATTGGGTAGAAGCATAATTAGTGACAAATCGAAATTATCTCTCTATATAAAAGCCGAAGCGACCCTTATGACCGGTCAACGGGTCAACCAGTCGACCCATTGCTATGGTGGTCAGTGTATTTGGTGGTCAGTGCACTGGTGTTCAGAGTGCTCCCACAGCCAACCTCTTGCAGTCCACCAACCTCCCATGACCCCTCTCTCTGGCTGGCCTGTCCCAATTGGGCCCCAATTGCCAGCCAAGATGAGGGACTGAACTTGTGGATGAATTCATGCACCGGGCCCCTAGTTAAGTATTAAAAACCACTTGTTTTATTTTCAAGGAAACAAGATGATAGAATATGAAAATGTAGTTTAAGAGAATGTTTTTGAGAAATGGTTTCAATGGATAGAAACAATTGTAATTAGCCTCTCATCCCAGGTATTTTTATGTAAATGATACTTATAAAGTTCTTGAGCTTGCTTGAAAGGAATTACTTCTTTGAATTACTTATAAACTTTCAGCATGGTTTTCAAAATGGTTTTCCTCTATTATTTTGCCTAACACACCATTTCCTCCTCATTAACACAAAAGTAAACTTCAACATAAGGAAATTGCAAACTATGGTAATCTACATACAGGCATACTACTTTGTCTTATTTCACTTCACTTTCTTGTGCTTTGCAGATCTTGCATTTTTTACCATCAGAAGGTTTGTACCAACCAGGCCTCGAGCAATCTATCAGCACCATTTTCCCAATAGCATTTGCTCACTTTGTGACTTTGTGTCACATTTAAGAATTCTTGCAATATTTCAAACCTTTTCATAATTGTTATATTTATTATGGAGATCTGTGATTACTGATCTTTGATGTTGCTATTATAATTATCTTAGGGTGTGACAAACTCACATAAGACAGCAAACAATTGGTAAATGTTGTGTGTGTTCTGACTGCTCCAATGATGGACAGTTTCCAGCATGTTCCCACTCATTGGGCTTCTTTAATCCCTGAGACATAATGATATTGAAATTAGGCCAATTAGTAACCCTACAATGATCTCTCAGTGTTCAACTAAAAGGAAGAGTCATATGCCTCTCACTTTATTTATTTTTATTTTTTAAATATATTTTTACTGAGTTCAGAGAGGACAGAGAGAGGGAGAGAGCCCATATATACCTGGGCTTATGCCCTGATCAGGAATTGAATCATGACCTCCTGGTTCATAAGTCAATGCTCACGCACTGATCCACATTAGCTGGACAAAGCAGGTATAATTTTTTAAAAAAATATATTATATTGATTTTTTACAGAGAAGAAGGGAGAGGGAAAGAGTTAGAAACATCCATGAGAGAAAAACATCAATGAGCTGCCTTCTGCATACCGCCTACTGGAGATGTGCCTGCAACCAATGTACATGCCCTTGATGGGAATCAAACCTGGGACCCTTCAGTCCACAGGCCAATGCTCTATCCACTGAGTCAAACAGGTTAGGATAGGTATGATCTTAATGTCAGAAACAGGCATTGGCAATCACGTGATCTTTTATTTTGACTGCTGATCACCGAAGATCCAGTATTAAGTGTCAGGTTTACCTAGTCTTGCTGGAAAGACTCCTTATGATATTAAAACAAAGGACAGTGTCCCTCTCTAAAGACTTTGTATCTCCTAGTTCCAGCCAGCAGCATCAGAGGAGAATCCTGTGGCATATCAGGCAGAGGAGTGAGTCACAGGGAAAGTTTAGTGGTGATGCTAAGGACACGAGTGATTGGGAGCTGCCAAGGGGAATCAGCCCCGGTGACAGATACGCTCAGTTTAAAGAAGTAAATGCAAAACTATAAGAGAAATAACTTTTCAGCACAAAAGGCCTAGAGGCCCTTGAGGATAGATGTTGCCAGAAAAATGTGAGATTATTGTGCCTGCCAGAGTATATTAATACTATAAATATAGATGATTTCCTGAGGAAAAAGATCCTTGAAAATGTACCAAATGTATGCTGCTGAATATCAAGTTAAACGGCAAAGACACAGTGTCAAGAGAGCATCAATTCCCGCCCCTCTCCTTCCTTATTGTACTGAAACATGGCTGGGATGGCTCATAGGTACCTCGGATTCAAGTGAGCCCTACACAGAATTCATTAATTCTTTTCTCATTGCTTCCTTTCCTTTCAGATTCTCCATCTTCATTAAATGTAGAGCGAGCTATCCAATAATTCAAGAGCTGGATAAGATTCATTCTTTCATTCAACAAATATTTATTATAATACTCTAAAGTGCTGGGCACTATTCTTAGCATTTAGGATACAACCTTGAACAAAATAGACAAACAGTCCTGCCTTCCTGAAACATTCTAGTGAAGGTGAGCAGTATAGACATTAAACAATAAATATAACAAATAAGTAAATTATATAGTGTGTTAATAATTGCTATGCAAAATCGGTAGATAAAATAAGGAGGAGTTCAGAATTGTGGTAAGGGATGGGGGATGGATGGCTTGCAGTTTTAAATTAGGTGGTCATACTAGCCTGAAATGGAATGAAACTCAATTCTACTTCCTGCTTCTTCTCCTCACCTCTTGTGATACCCAGCTGAGTTAAATTCTGTCTCTGCTTCAATACCCCATTCAAATGGGATCTCATCTGTGATGCCTGCCTTGATTCCTTCAATATCCCTTAAGTATTCTCTCCTTTACATCCCCACATATGGCTGCGTTGTTGCTCATCCTGTCTCTCCTCTGAGTTGTGGACAGTTCCTGGCACCGGTCCTGTGCATTCTGATAGTTGCTCACCTCAATCTCCGTTTCTCTCCTTGGAGCTTTCTCTGGTGCTAGTGCTGAAAGTACAAGGAACCCCTGATGTGCTGGGGATTTAATGGCCTCAGAGATAATCCTCAAACAAGGAGAGATGGGAGTGTGTAGGTAACTACCCCAGTTTCCCAAGCCCCTGAGGGAAGTAATTTTGAAGTTCATTCCACAAAATTCCTCCCAATGGAACTAAGCATCAGTTGCCCATCATATCTGTTTTTTAATGTTCCATCTACTGGTGTTTTGCCCTTCCCTGCACCCTCTAACTTGTGCTTTCTATACTCACTTTGTCAATAACCTATCCACACCCCAATCCTTTAGGGAAATCTAAATTCAAACACTTTTGCCATTTCAATTCTGAACTCCTTAGGATCTTACTGGATTTTTAAAAATATATTATTTATGGGCATTTGCCACTTCTACTAACTGGTGAGTCCCCAATTTACATCCTAAAAATTCTATATTCCTAAATATAGCTTTTCATCTTTAAGCCAAAGTATTAACTTACCTATATATTTGGTGAAGGCAACTTTGGTTTAGTTAACCAATACCTGGATTTAGATTCTGGCTCTATCATTTAAAAATTGTATTTGTGAGCACAATTCTCTGTCTCATATTTGTCATTAGAAAACTGGTGATAACCTTGTTGTTTGTTCTGAGGATAAAATGAGAAAATGTATGCAAAAGTCTTAACATATTATCTGGCATATATTAGACACTCAGTCAGTATAAGTCTTTTCATGCCTCTCCCTACCTTTTTCTCTTGCTAAATTTATTTTTTTAAAACAAAGGAACTAGAACAGGAATAGTCGAATTTCAAGTCTGTTTTTAATATTAGCATGCTAAATCAGAGGGATTTCATCTGAGTAAGAAGTATATCAGAAACTGATCATTTTTCTTATTCCTTTTAATTCAATAAAGAATTTGGCATGCTATGTGACAAGCTTTCATTTATCTCTTCAATGTATGTGGTATGTATATTGTAGAAATACTCTAACAACAAAATAATCACTTTAGCCAACTACTAGTAGTTACCTAGGGCAGATGTGTGCAAAGATGTATCGCATTATTTTTAGCATGTGTTAGCCAATCAAAAAATGTGTTAATCATTAGATATTCATTTTCTCCCTAATCTTTATCTTAAAATAATGAAGTCAGGACAAGATCCCAAGTAAGTTTAGTACCTAGAAAATTGTAAGAAAATATTGCCAACTCACTAATAACTACAGATAGTGAGTTATTTTCAGAATTTTAACTTAAGAAATAAAATCCTGTATCAGGTGCTTAAAGAACACAGAGAAGAGTTAAGTGTAGGGGCGATATTCAGAATTGTACATAATACTATTGCGTGGGGTCAAATCCACGTCATGAGAGGAGTATGACCTCATTCCAATATGAGTTCAAAAGAGAAAAGCATATGAAAACTGTTTCAGGAGTCAGGAAACCCTCATGAGGAGATAAGATCTGAGATGAGTGTATCCTAAGAATTTTAGCTTGCAGAATAAATAGAGAGTATTTCTGAAATGAAAGGCAGTTTAGACAGATATGATAATGAGAAATAAAGAAATACACTGAGTGGTCAAATTATTATGATCTCTGAACGTATAATAATCTGGCCATTTAGTGTATATCCTATATAATAAAAGACTAATATGCAAATTGTCCCCTCTACCAGGAATTCTACCAGCAGGCAGGCCAGCCAACCACCATGTCCCCTCCCCCTGGCCAGACTGCCCAGACCCCACCCATGCACGAATTCATGCACTGGGCCTCATACACACACACACACACACACACACACACACACACACACACACTGAATGGCCAGATTATTATGCATTCAGAGATCAAAATAACCTGGCCACCCAAACACAGATTATAGTCTTCCAGTTTGGATCAAAAGTAAATTGTATTGAAACAGATTGTAGATGGGGAGGAGGGGGCAAGAAATAAGGTAAAAAATCTTAAAAACCAGAGAGAGATATATTTGTATTTAGCTTCTATAAAGGGGAATGCTTTCAGCAGAAAGTAACTGAAAACTCTGCCTTAACTTATTTAAATAATGAAGAAAATTGATTATCTAGCACAAACAGAAAAATAAACTAAGGAGGTGAATAAAGAATAAAAACAAACAAGCCTCTGGAGACACATAGCAGGACTTGTAGGTAAGTGAATATTTATTAGAGGCTGGTGATCACAGTGTTCATGAATTTAAAGTGACATTAATTACTTCAATTTCCCCAGTTGTGTGATTTTCTCAGTAATTCTCATTATTTATGTTGAGATTATAAACTAAAATGGCTCTGGCCTGTGTGGCTCAGTTGGTTGGGCATTGTCCCATGCACGGAGAGGCCACCTGTTTGATTCCTAGTCAAGCACATGCCCAGGTTGTAGGCTCAATCCGAAATAGGGAGTGTGTGGGAGGCAATGGACCAATGTTTCTTCTCTCATTGATGTTTCACTCTCTCTCTCCCTCTCCCTTCCTCTATTTCTAAAAAACACACAATAAAAACATATTTAAAAAAACTAAAATGTCCTGTATGTACATATCATAAAAATGAAAATTATAATGCTGAAATGGGTTATCAGTTGCTCCTAAGATCTCTTACTGAGCACCTATTGTGTCAGGTACTCAAAAATACCTCAGGTACTCAAAAAGTCAAAGATACCTCATGATCCCTGCTGTGAGACACCCAAAATATAGTAGTCCACAGGCATTTGCAAAATAATTGCAAGCCACTCACATCAGCACATATGAGCATGCTGGTCTAGGTCATGTAAACACAGGATCTTAAAGAATTCTAACAACTCTATGATAAAAAACACACACCAAAAAGCAGCATTTCTGACATTTACAGGATTATACAAGCTAGCATTTATATGCTCTAGTCCCCTCATTACATGATAAATATTGGATATATTTCTTTTAAATAATTGTCAAAACAGCTTGATATTCTGTTTCCTACATGTCAAAATCTCTGAAGGTAAGTGACACATGCCCGGAAATTAAAAATACAAATTCTATGTTTTATATGTACACTAGAGGCCCAGTGCATGAAATTCGTGCAGGTGTGTGTGTGTATGTCCCTCAGCCCAGCCTGCACCCTCTCTAATCTCAGACATCTCTCTCACAATCCAGGACTGCTGGCTCCCAACTGCCTGCTTGCCTGATTGCCTCTAATTGCTTCTGCCTGCCAGCCTGATCACCCATAACCACTCCTCTAACAGCCTGATAACCCATAACCACTCCCCTGCTGGCCCAATTACCCCTAACTGCCTTCCCCTGCCAGCCTCGTTGCCCCTAACTGCCCTTCCCTGCAGGCCCAGTCACCCCCAACTGTCTTTTCCTGCAGGTCTGGTCCCTCCCCAACTGCCCTCCCCTGCAGGCCTGGTTACTCTCCTAAAGGCCTGGTCACTCCCAACTGCCCTTCCCTGCTGGCTTGATCACCCACAACTGCCTTCCCCTGCCAGACATCTTGAAGTGGCCATCTTGTGTCCACATGGGGCAGCCATCTTGTGTGTTGGAGTGATGGTCCATTTGCATATTACCTCTTTATTATGTAGAATTCTGCCTCAATTTGTGCTACATTATATGCTAAGCATTTGATACACACTATGTTATTGTAGCATCATACATACAAGAAAAATATACATGTCATCATTAATTTTTTTTAGATAAGGAAATGAATCCAACAGAAGTAGGTAAATTATTTGGTGCCACAGTTTGAAACTGACAAAATTAAACTAGGGTGTACATCAAATCTGTCTACCTCAGTAGTTTTAAGAGATGTCTAATTCCACTTTGACAAATATTTTTAGAAATTGTTTAAAATGTTATACATTCTTCACTCCTGCTTCCTATCCACTGCCTCTGCTCTATGCCAACAAAGGCAGAATATTTTTTGTACCTTTTATCTCCAAATAAATTCCTACTGTGCTATTCATTTCCATTAAAATGAGCTTACAGTGTGTTTTCCAGTAGAATTTCTGAGGACAGACATCTTGTCTTAATTTTCTACTTACCCTTGTTTCCTGATTTAGTTCCTGACAGAGTTAGAGCTGAAAGAGAAAAAAAAGACTGATTGTCTGAACTAAAAACTGATTCTAATATCGTAGTGAGAGTTGAAGTGGTTGTGGCTCTAGGCTGAGACAGAGCATGATGACGTCTGGAAGCTCCGACCCAAACCCTCAACATCACCTCCAGGATACTCTAATTAATGACAGAATGTCTTGGAAAAATGGTGAGCTCAATGAGTAGGGGCGTTCTGTGACTGTCATTTAAGGTCAGGTTTTTCTGAGTAGAAGTGGCAAAGATAAGTGAGGCTGTGACTCTCCTGTATGTACTTGTATAGCATAGTAGTTCCACCACTGATAAGGCTCTTATCTCATGGAAGTGGGAGAAAGATAGAGACACAGGGAGAGAGAAGAGAGAGAGAGAGAGAGAGAGAGAGAGAGAGAGACTAAAATCTACCAGCTGTTTCCAAGGGTAGCAAGTTAGTTCTAGGAATCTTATATTCCTGATAATATGTTTTTCTCCCAGGGTTGATTTCAATGAAAAAAATATTTATATACTTTGTAAAAACACCTGGAGTTCTTCCCATTATGCAGAAAATGTCAAATTAATGGTACTTGTTGATATTGTGACATTTTAGAACTAATCAGAAATTATGCCTCGTTTACTTGTATGTCTCTGATGACAAATCTGAGTTCAACTTAGATTAGTAAATCAAGAAAGAACTAATAAATGTGATAGAATTTTTCTATTCTTTTGTTTTTCACCTTCCAAGGACTTTAGGAATCTGAAGTTATGCATCAGCAGATTTTTCTAATCATCTATTGAAATCATTGAGAAAGCTCTGCAACAAGTATGGCTAACCAATTACAAGATACACATTTATAGTTTAAATTATTAATCACATATATTTGGTGAATTGACTCTTTTTATTTACTACTTGTCTAAATGACAGTAAACATAATCATTCTCATTATAAACTAATTTGAGAAGGTAATTTTCCAATTAATAAATATACACTCAAGTAAACTGTATTATTTTGATAAAATAATTATGGTAGCTGTCAACAACTTTGGGGGAAAAAACAAAGGCATTTATTAGTGGCAAGATCTAATAAAAAATCTGATGGGCTGTAAACTAGAAAAATTGATAAGCACAGTTCCCCTCACAAGAACAATTTGTTACTGATGATGAGAAATAACCAGAATGAAATTTAGAGATTCACAGTGAAAGCCCTCAGGATAAAATTAATTTTTTTATAACACAATTTAAAGGCAAACAAAAGGAAATTGCTTGGGCCAGATGGAATGGGAAAAATACTGTGGATAAAAATGAGCATCTCTTTTCTGCTTACAAATATCTGCATTAAGATGGTACCAGCATGTCTAGTTACTGGACTAAGGTTTGCTGGTTGCACAAGTTTTAAAAGGTTTTCTCCTTTTTAAATGGACTTTGTCAACACAACAAAGTACTTTAAGAAATATATTAAGCCTGGAACTTACTATCTCAGCATATTTTATTCTCTTTGAATGATCATTGCAGGTGAAATAGGAAGCATACAATGGATAAATCACTGGATTTTGAGTCAGAGAACCACTATGTATATGCTCTTTTTTGGACTCTACCAATGAATGAAGGAGGGTAGGCAAGTCAAACTCTCCAATGGACAATTTATTCATTAGTAAATTGAGACTAGGAATATCTGCCTGTCCACTGTCTAAATTCCATGAAGATTAAATGAGATAATGAAGGTAAATATTTATTGAAAACCATAAAGCATAAGCATGTAAACTGATTTTGTGGCTTATTTTTCTGGAAATGGTCTGGAAATGATCTCCAACACTGTCCAGTATTCTATCTAAACTGTGAGTTCACAGATGTTAGCTTTCTTCTTGTTGTAATCTCATGCATTTTTATGCATAACGTTTCAAATGGAATCACTGAGGATGCATTTGATGATCTTGCTCTGTTCTAAGCACCCATACTAGTTGCTTAGTATTTATTACATACCACTATTTATCTTCATATTCCTATGTCCTCTCTATGTGTCTGTAACCTAAACTCTTGAATATTAATACTATTACTACTAATAGCTAACACTTATTGTTTACTAATGCCAGGACCGGACTGAGCTAAGCATCTTAAATAGATTATCAAATTTAGCAAGAAGCATAAAATGCATCATATTTTTCAGTGGGGTCGCATCATACATCTATTATATAATGTGAATTAACATTTCACACTCAGCAGCTCCCACTCTCCAAAAAATGAGAGACTAAAAAGTTATAGACTTACAAATTTATGTAGTGCAAACATTTGTCCTACCTTATCATTCAATGAGCTTATGCCCCAGAATGAGAGTGGGGGGTGGGTGGGTGAATATGCTCTGTCCCCTCCTGAAGTCACTTCCCATATATGTCTCATAGTGTGAGCATCTAATTGAGGAAAGCATGATTATAATGTCTAAAGATAGATTGTTTTGTACAATATGGACTTGAATGTAGACTATGTAATTTATTGGATACCATACTGACAAAAGTGTCAATCCCACAGGAACACATGGTTGTACTTGATTTTTCTTAAGAGAGGATCTGTCAGTTTCCAATGTGGAACCTTCCACGAAATTTTCAAGACTCATTTGACTCCATGCAGGTTTTTCCATACCATGTTGTCTCATCAATTAAGTGGGAAGTCAGGGCATCAGCTGGAAGTGAGAAGAGAAAGGGGCTCTGAAAGTTTCAGCAGAAAGAGAGGGAAACAGAGGACAGGTTTAGTGGTGTGACAAAATGGGGGAATATATGAATGAGAGAAATGCTGTAGGTTGGGCCAGCTAAGTAAGAGTATTCTATGAATTTGTGATTTTAAGTTCAAAGTGTGAGAAATTAGCATGAATGTGCTTTTCCTCCCAATACATTTAGCTGCTCAAGTACAGAGTGAGAAGTAGGTAGAGGATTGTGATTAATAGTTCTTCAGAGGGAGAAAGAAAGAATGGAAACATGAGATTATTTGATGCTGGCCCATGGACCTAAGCTGGGTAAGAGGAAAATAAGCACATGGGTTGGGGGTGTGAACCATGGAGTAGGGTCAATGTATGAAAATCCTAATGTGGACAAAAAAATCCAAGAGTGGGAGTAAAAGAAGAGATATGCTAGAAAGTTAAGAAGTGTTTGTCCTAGAGTAGAGTGCTAGAAATAAAACAATTCAGAGCTGACTAAGGGAACAGGTGGTTGAAGTGTGATAGACAATAAATGTGACAACAGCTATGACAACAGCTTTATTACTCCAGTCCCTCCATTCAAAGACAAACGTTAAAGAGCTATAAAACAACATTTTCATCAAATGTCTATTTGGAATCTGCAGCAAAAGTTTCAAATTAATCTCTGAGCTAACACTTTTTTCCTAGACCAATTCTGTCTACCATTGTGTCCAGAACCTCTTTGGCTGTTGTCATAGATAATAAACAAAATCTTCAGAGCTGATTGAGTCTTTTGTGATCCACCAACATCAAAGGCTGACATTGGGTCAGTATTTACAGGTATGACCGTACCAATAGTCAAAGGAATACAATAAGTGCATACAATTTGAAACACACTTGCTACTACAAGGCTTCCCCATGCCCCTTGCTTAGCTAACAAATTCTTTTATTTTTTTAAACCAAGCCATTTTTGTGAGAACACTTTGGACTTTCGCATAATATAAGAAAGTATTAAAAATCTTGCCCAGAAAGAGCTTTCAGGACCAAATTCCAACATTCTTTTAAAAATTATTTATTTATTTATTTATTTATTTATTTATTATTTATTTATTTATTATATTGATTTCAGAAAGGAAGAGAAGTATCTACATTGGAGAAATCAAGATGACAGCATAAACACCTAAACTGCTGCTTTGCACAACAATATCAAAACTACAACTAAAAGACAAAACAAACAAACAAAAAATAAAAGATAAAACAGACACCATCCAGAACCATATGAAAGCTGGCTGAGTGGAAATTCTACAATTAGAAGGAAAGAGGAGAAAGAGGAGCTGCAAAAGGCTGAGGTAGGTACGGAGATGTGCAAGCACATGGAGAGGACAGGTGGCAGAGTGCGCAGCTGACTTTCTAAAGCAGTAGGGAGATGGAAGCTCCCGACTGTGCTGAACTCCAGTTCCGGGTGAGTTTCTGGGAACCCAGATTCATTCAGGGAGAAACTGGATTCTCAGGAAAAGAGAAAGCACACTGAGACTCAGGGGAGCTTCGGAGGCAGAGGTCTGGAGGCACACGTACGCACAGAGGACTGACTGCTGAATGCACAGGTGGCTGAGTGTGCGGCTGGCTTTCTAAAGTGGGAGGGAGGGAGATGGAAGTTCCTGACTGTGCTGATCTCCAGTTCTGGGCTAGTTTCTGAGAACCCAAACTCATTCGGGGAGAAATTGGAATGTCTGATAGTGGGAAAAACTCAAGGGTAGCTCTCTCTAAGAAGTGCTTACAGTGATTACCAAGGGACATAAGACCTGGGGGCCTCACAGGGCAGGGCTGATGGGAAGCCAAGACTGTCTGCTCCACCTTGAGACTCTGCCCCATCCAAGCTGAGCACAGAGGCTTTTGCAATTTTGCAAGTCTTGTCTCATAAGGGTGTCTTCAGCAAAGAGGTTCTCCCAGTGTAGACACAGCTGATCCTCACAGCCAATTAGCCTGGAGGTCAATTCCTCCCAGTGGTACCAACAACAATCAAGACTTAACTACATAAAGGTATGCACACAGTCCACAAAGGGGTGCACCTCAGGTAACAGGGGAGGCTAAGCCTCTGGGCCCTATAGGACACCTACCACAAAAAGGCACTCTACCAACTCAGGGAAGCAGCAAAAATACAGAAACAAAGAAACAAATCACAAATGAAAGAAATGGAGGAAAGCAAACGACTAGATATAGAGTTCAAAACCATATAGATTTAGATTTTTCAAGAATTTCCTAGAAAAGGCTGATAAATTTAGCAAGACTCTCAAGGATATGAAAAAAGACCAACTAGAAATTAAATGTATATTGACTGAAATGAAAACTATTATACAGAGTCCTAACAGCAGACTAGAGGAATGCAAGAATTAAGTCAAAGATTTGAAATACAAGAAGAAAAAAACACTCCACCGCAAAAACAAAAACAAAAAACAAAACACACACACACACACACACACACACACACACACACACAAAAAAAAAAAAAAGAATTGAAATATTTGAAGGTAGTGTAAGGATCCTCTGGGACAACTTCAAGCACACCAACATCTGAATTATGGGAGTGCCAGAGAAGAAAGAGAGCAAGATACTGAATACCTATTTGAAGAAATAATGACTGAAAACTTCTCCCACCTGGTGAAAGAAATAGACTTACAAGTCCAGGAAGTGCACAGAAGGTTGGCAGGCAGAGTGGTTAGAGGCAATCAGGTAGGCAGGCAGGCAGGCAGGTGAGTGGCTGGAGCCAGCAGTTTCGGATTGTGTGAGGGATGTCTGACTGCTGGTTTAAGCCCGATCCCTCTACACCAAAGTAGGACATCCTTCAAGGGATCCCAGATTGGAGAGGGTACAGGCTGGGCTGAGGAACACCCTGCCACCCCTGTGCATAAATTTTGTGCACCAGGCCATTAGTTGAAACAAAATGATGAGAGAGAATCATCAATCAGCCTGCTTCCCTCATGCCCCTACTGGGGAATCTAGCCCACAATTCAGGCCTGTGATCTGACCTGGAATCAAACCCTGACCTCCTGGTTCCTCAATCACTGAGCTATACTGGCTTGGCCCAATTCCAACACTGTTGATTGTGTGCTGTCCTCTTTGACTGACTGGATCCATTCTGAATCAGTTAAGTACTTTCAATATCAATTCTTCCAACATCCAAAATAAAAGATTCTCATCTTCTCTGTCTACTTGTTACTCCCACCCCATAGAACTCTACACTTCTTTCCCACCAATCCATTTCCGCTTTTCAGTGTCACTTCTTGCCAAATCCTTCCTGTTGTACCCTCCATTTTATTGAAGACATTGAGAGCATTGGGCAGGAATTTCCTCTGCTGTCTCTTACAAATTCATGGCATTGAGTTTTCCATTGAACAATTTTCCTTCATTTCACAGTATTCTACATGAAACAAAAATTTTTTCTACCTGTAATTTGGATCCCATGTCTTTCTAATTCTTCAAGAATCTCATTAAATCAACGATTTTCTTTCTACTGGTTGTACCTTCCAGCAAATCTACATTCTCTATTCTGCCATGTTAAAATAAAAATACCCTCCCTTTGCCATGCAGCCTATATCTCACTTCGCCTTTATAGCCAGACCCTTTGAAAATTAATCTCTTCTCACTGAAGAACTGGCTTCCTCACCTGCCAGTTCCACTTCAACCTGCTAAAAACTGCTTCCCGCCTGACACCCAAATGAAATTGCTCTCACAGTGGTTCCAATAATTTCCTAGGTGTCAGATCCAACTTTTTATTTTTAGTTCTTACATTACTTGAACTTTCAGAAGCACCTGACACTTAACTATTTCTTCTTTCATATACTCCATCCTGTCTTGGTTTGGGGTCATTAGCCTCCCCAGTTTATTTTCACATTTCTGAGCAAATCCTTCTCAATTTCCTCTAATTCTCTTCACGTCATAACTCTGGTATTCTCTAGGATTCTATTCTCATCTTCCAGTTTTTCTGTGACTTAATCTAAACTTTCCATTTGATACCTTACATGTGCTGATTCCTTTCAAATTGTATATTCGCTTCTCTTGTTCCAACCTGTACTAATCCTTCCTTTATGATATACACTGAGTGTCCAGATTATGATGATCTCTGAATGCATAATAATCTGGCTACTCAATGTATATCTTATATAATAAAAGGCTAATATGCAAATTATCCCCTTGACTAGGAGTTTGACCAGCAGGCAGGCCCGCCAACCACTCATGTCCCCTCCCCTCAGGGCAGGCTGGCCCGACTCCACCTATGCATGAAATTAATGCACTCGGCCTCTAATATATATATACTCAGTGGCCAGAATATTATGCGTTTAGAGATCATAATAATCTGGCCACTCAGTGTGTGTGTGTGTGTGTGTGTGTATACAGAGAACTGCTGTGGAGTTTGAATAAAATCTATCAATGAAAGGTCTTTGAAATTGTACATTATCATTTCCATTATATTCATACCTTCTCTATATGTTGTGTTTCCTTCTCTTCCTAAAGAGAGAAGGTCTTTGTTGCAAGTAAAAGTCACAAAGCCTCCAAAAGTCTTTGCTGGAGATACCCCATGGATATCTACATTGCATCTTCCATTCAGACCTTGATATTCTATGTACATAAACTGCATGATTTATCCTCTGTCATAAATTTGCATGCTCTACAGTTTTTTTTTTGTTTCAGAAAATGGTACCATCTTTTTCCCAAACCCTGAAACAAGAAACCTAGGATCAATACTATATCTTTACATCTTACTTGACTTTCTCCCCCACAACAGTATTCACTCAATGACCAAAAATTATAGTTTCTATATTCTGACGTCTCATATCTATATGATCCCATATCTAATATATCCCATTCTATCATTTCCATTATTTCCAGGGTGACTTAAGAGGAAAATTATGCCATTGCTTCCAATCGATTTCAGGAGTAAGAAAATATAACTTTCATGATCTGCCTTTTGCCTGCCTCTCCATTGTTGTCACTCATTCCCTCTCCCAACTGCACTGCCACTCAGTTGCTCCAGCCTTACTTGCAGTTTCCACAATCATTCCAACATTTGTCTTATTTTCCCTTGGCATTTTCCTTGGAATTATATCTAACAACTTCAGTTCTCAATAATTACCTGCACAATACTTTGGAATTTGATAGTTTTGTTATTATTTTTATTTCAAAGGGCAGCACAAGATTTTTCTAGTCTCTTAAAATCAACTTTAAGAAACCCAAGACTGGATTGAATATTATATTTGATTTTCTATTCCCTACAGGACCTAATGTGGTTTGCAAAGCATAGGAGCGCTAAGAAGTATTTGTTGGAAATGGTTCCTAAATAATTAAATAAATGAATCAATAAAATGACTGTCTTTGAAGCAACTCTCCACTTTCATGATTTGTAAGTGATTATTTCCTTTCTGATAATTGAATTTAAAAATCTGAATTAAAGCATAGAAGAGCATTTTAAATATCTTGTGAGGATACATGATTTTTCACCATAAATAGATTTGAAATAAAAAATTTTTCAAAACATTTGAAAAGTTAGAGATTTGGAAGTCCAGATTCACTTTAATGATTAGTATTGAAGACTATGACTCCATTAATTTATTCATAAAATATTATTGAATATGAATAATAAACTATAATGTGGGAAGTGCTGGAGATAACAATGGTGAGCAAGAATGAATAGAGTCTATACTCCAATAAAGTGTACAAGCTTGTGGAGAAGACAAATTTATTTAACCTAATCATACAAATAAATGCAACTGTAAATGCTATGAACATATAAAGGAGAGGAACATAGTGCTATAAATATTCGTAAAAGAGAGACTTGACTTGGAGTGGTTGTAGATGAAGTGGTCCTGCAACAGAAATACTCTTAGCCTTTTTGAACCTCAGGTTCTTCATCTCTAGATAGAAATAAAACCTTCCTTTTATCCCACAGAGAGCTGTTGTGGATGGAGTTTGAATAAAATCATATCAATGAAAGGTCTTTGAAATTGTACATTATCATTTCCATTATATTCATACCTTCTCTATATGTTGTGTTTCCTTCTCTTCCTAAAGAGAGTAGGTCTTTGTTGTAAGTAAAAGTCACAAAGCCTCCAAAAGTCTTTGCTTATTGAATGAAATATTTTTCTATTTTATTTTTTGAAGCAAAATAAATATACTGCCCCATCTTTTAAGTGTTCAGTGTTTTTGTTTGTTTGTTTGTTTGTTTTTTGTTTTACCTCATACTTTCAAGTTTTCCACAGATGGGTCTCAGATCAAGTTGGCAGAAATAGTTAATCAATGGATTCAATAACCTTTGGCAATCCTGTCCCATCTTAGATAACAGCTGTTCTGGAAGAATAGGTGATTATATCAAACCTCTCTGTGACCGCCATACCCCACAACTGAGGTTTCCTGGGCAGCTTGCTCTGTCTCTATGAATTCTCTCCTCAAAGTTTCTCTAGCAGGGGGCACGGCTAGCTGGACTCTTGGCAGCTCAGAGCTTCAAAGGTTCATGTCCTGGGAGAAAGACAAAGCCAGGTAGAAAGAGAAAGCCAGGGAGAAACCGCTCATGGCCTAGCCTTGGAAGTCATGTAACATCCTATTCATCAGAATTTGATCATGCATTTCGGTATTAGTAAGTACTACATAAATGTAATTCTCAGTGTATATTTTCTTTCAACACAAATTAATTTAGAGTTATTCCCAATAGAAGGAATAGCTTTATTTCCATAGCTCTAAATAGGGACACATTAGACTACAAATGACATTTTTTCCTTAATTATTTTTTACATGCAATGTCTTACAAAGGAATTAACTTAATTATACTATTCCATTTAATGATTTGTCTTTATTGAAAGAATACATGAAATTTGATGCCTTAACTAACCACACCAATAGATTCCAACTGTAAATTAGAATTGTGGGGGAGAAAAAAATACCAAGGATTTGAGCAGACATAGTAAATAGACTGAATATTCTAAGCCTCACAGTAAACTTTAACATCTCAAGTAATTCCTTTCCATATCTGAAAAAAAATTTCAAAACTCCATGGGAAAACACATATTGACTTCTAAAATAGTATTTACTTATTAAACATAGAAATAAAAAATCTAAATGTTCAGAAGAATTGGGAAATATTAATTTCTTATAACTTAAAAAAACCCTGATTTTTTTGTAATCATAGAGAAATGAATAAATGATGGGTTTTGGTGAAAATAAATATTAATTGTCTGTAGAAATATACATTCTTTCCTTTTTTACTTAGTAACAGAAACTTCAACTTTAGACTTGAAATAATGTCTATTCTTCTTGGACTGCTTTACACCTAGGTTGCGTTATGTTACTAACTAAAGCATGCCATTTCCGGGAATTTGACAATGGACGGAGACATGTTTTTCTTTATCCCTTACTCCCAAAGAACGTTTAAAATATGAACATGATGGAGGAGTGTGAGCAGCCACCTTGGCATACTAGTATGTGGCACCATATTATGGTGGGCAGGGAATGACCGGGCAGGGAACATCCAAGTTGCCAATGGATGTGGCGCCCCTGATGCTAGAGCTCTCTGCCTGTTTAGGCTTTTATGTGAGAGGAAAATAAGTATCTACTTTGTTTAAAACCACTGTTATTTTGGCTTTTTCTGATATTTTTAACAAAACCTAATCCTAATGATAAATATGTTCTTTTCTGTTTTTAAGCAGGTGGTTCTTTCTCCTCTCTCCTTCCTGCTTCTCTCCGTTGGATTCTCTCCTCTTCCCTACTGTCGCCCTCTGATTCAACTCATCTTTTTCTTTTGTCTATTTCTCTCCTTCTCTGAAATATCAATAACTATAATAATTGTATCTTTGTTATTGTTATTGTTGACTCATCCCATAGCAATGCGGGTTAAAAAATACAGGTTCTATACTTCTTGTTCTTAGTTTCATTGTTAGAAATTACAATATTTTATATTTATTTTTTTTCCCTAAAAACAAACACAAAAACACTTCATTGTATGAACTTTTCTTCTTGGCCCTGGTATTCTACTGAAGGATTTTACCCTTCAGGGAGTCAGTGTGTTTAATAATTGACAGTTGTTTTCCCACCCTGGCTAAGGTCACACAAAGTCTATATTTATACATTCAGAAATTTCAACAAATCAATGTTCTCAAGTTTAGATTTAAAACTCTCAGTCTCGAGGGTATGTTCTGGACTGGGCAACTCTTAATTGTGAGTCATGGCTTGGGAGTGAAAAGTCTGTTAAAAACAAACATAAAACTCTTCACAGCTGGGAGTTGCCCTTTCATTTTTAGAAATTCATTTCTTGTTTCCATAATGTGATGAAGATTTAGCCTCTGATCTCTGGTCACATCTCACAAGTTTTTGCTAAAAAGTGGCTGGCAGAAAATGTACTCCTTATAATTTCAGCTACATTAAATTGTCATTTTAAGGTATTCAAAATGCAATAAACAGCATGTAATAAAACAGAGTACTTAACATCCTTCCCTACTGAACACTTCAACATTATCCTTGAACTAGCCCAGATTTCTGTTTTGCATTTCTATTAAAAGACTAACTACTTCAACCACACAGTCGAGTAATGTACTAAATGTAATTGTACAAGGACCTCTTTCTACAATAGGATTTTATGCTATCTCTCAGTTTTCTAAAAATTGTTCTTTTCTTTTTTTCCTCAATAATTAATTTGGTATAAAGTCTCATCTAATAGTTTTGGAGATGTGAATGAAACCCTTGTGATATCCTTAGAAAAGGTTAAAAGCACTATGTGTTTCACTTTTCTGGGCTTATTTTTAAATGGTTATGGATTTTAGTGTGTCTATGTCTATGAGGGTTTTTTTTGTGTGTTTATTGTTGTTGTTACTTAATCTCTTCACCTATTTCACCCAGCCCCTCCCCTATAACTGTTCTCTATTTATGAGTCTGTTTCTATTTTACTTGTTTATTTTGTTAATTAGATTCCATATGAGTGAAATCATGTGGTACTTGTCTTTCTCTGACCGGCTGATTTCACTTAGCATAATTCTCTCTCCAGGTATATCCATGCTATTGAAAAGAGTATTATTTCCTTCATTTTTATGGCCATATAGTAATTCATTGTGTAAATATACCACAGCTTTTTAATCCACTCATCTACTGATGGGCACTAAAGCTTCTTCCAAATCTTGGCTATCTATATATATAAAAGGCCAGCAACCGAATGGAGGAACAAACGGTTTCTGTGACATGCACTGTGGTGGCCAACTGCCTGATCTGGGTCTGATTAGCACCCCCTCAACCCTGATCAGGGGCTGGATTGGGGGCAGGGCCAGCCAGCCAACTTCCTGCATCCCCTTCTTCCCCCACCAGCCCTGACCCTGATTGGCCCCCATCAAAGCAGGCTGACTGAACCTCACCAGTTCATTAATTTGTGCACCAGGTCCCTAGTTGTAAATAATGCTGCAATGAACATAGGGCTGCATGTATTCTTTCAAATTAGTATTTTGGATTTTTTCAGATATATTCCCAGAAGTAGAATTTCTAGGTCATAAGACAGTTCCATTTTGAATTTTTTGAGGTTATTCCATACTGCTTTCCACAGTGGTTGCACCAATCTGCATTCCCACCAATAGTTCCCTTTTCTCCATATCCTTGCCAACATTTGTTTATTGATTTATCGATAACAGATATTCTGACAAATAAGAGGTGATATCTTGTGGGAACCTCTTTCCACATCCCGCGTGGTTCAGGGTTCCCTGTTCAGGGTTCGGGTTCTGAAGGAGGCCGCACGCAAACGAAATGAGAGACCAGAAAACATTAATTTGGCGATATTGGGGGGCCAGGCGGGAGCCTTCCTCTAGTGGAAAGGACTGCCACTTGCTCTGGCCTTTTTCTCCCTTTTATTAAGGCTTTGGGACACACCCCTACCCTTTAGGCAGGAAATAACAAAAACAGAAATTACCATGAAACAAACAGATAGAGGTTGCTTCAACCAATAATGTTTCACCTAAACAGTGAGTAATTAGCTCTGACCTTTCAGAGCAGTTAAGGTTGGCCAGCCTTCTGGCTTCCTGTTTACATCCATTTAGTGAGAACAATATTTGGTTTCAGAGATCTCCCCCGTTTTCTTTTCTCTAAAAAATCTTGCACCTACAGACTAGAAATAAATATTAAGAACACCCCTTTCCACGATATCTCACTATGGTTTAATTTGCATTTCTCTTATAATTAGTGATGCTGAGCATCTTTTTATATGTCTCTTGGCCATCTGTATGTACTCTTTGAAAAAGCATCTATTTGGGTTCAAACCTGGATGTCAGTGCTGGGTCTGAGGCCACTCAGCAAATGTCCCCGGGTATACCAAATCTAGCTGCCACCCATTGGGTGCTCACACACCTTTGTGTTGGGGCAGGCTCTCAGGGAGTCATCAGGGTGAGGCCAGCAGAGTTTATCAGGTCCAAACAGACCAAGTTTTGGCCATATAAAAGGAGGGCTCTGTATTGGTTGGTTGTTTATGGCCCCTGTCCTAGAGCCACACAACTCACTATGCCCCAGATTGGGATGTAGGGATGATGGGGCTAATGATCTCTCTCTCTCTCTCTCTCTCTCTCTCTCTCTCTCTCTCTCTCTCT
>JAAGEH010000226.1:6457530-6570414 GCA_011751065.1 Lasiurus cinereus
TCTCTCTCTCTCTCTCTCTCTCTCTCTCTCTCTCTCTCTCTCTCTCTCTCTCTCAGTGGGTTCTTATACGAGGAAAATAACTGTCAGGCTTCAGGAAAGGTGGGGGAGGGTGTCCTTACCCTAAATCTACACAACTCAGTCTGTTCCGGATTTTTGCAAAGCCACTACAAGTTCAGCAGGTGAGACCTCCTTAGAGGGTATGGCTAGTGGATCACTTGTGAGGGGAAGCACCAGACAGGTTCACAGGAAAGTGGGGAGAAGAGCCGCCACCCCAATGCCACACAACTCAGCCATTGATACCTGCCCCCCTCCCCCAGAGCAACCTAAAACAATAAACAAAAAAACTATAACCATAAAACAATAATAACAACAATGAAAGCAATAACATCCATGCAGTGGCATTGATTCTGTAGAAGGCTAAAGGTAATACGTTTAAAGTCTATCAGCTGCTGAAAATGATTCATTTCTTTAGGTCCCGTACAAAGACACATTCAATCACTGCATCCTGTGGTAGCAAACATCGGACCAACACTCAGCAATTTCTGATGTGTGCAATGGGAGTGCTTAATAAGTGCTGAGCCCAGCTTTCAAAGTACCCGAACTCCTCCTGGGTTGTAAGTATTGCACTTTTGAAGGCCGCTATCTAATAATCTGGTACTTCATTGTGCTCGGCCTGATTCCGTATTGACTAAGTTCTTGGCCTTTCTGAGTTCACCACTCTTTTCTGTCAGTTGAGCATGATTGCCTCCATTTCTGTGCATTTTCCCTGGAAATGTATCCCTTTCAAAATGTTGCCTGAACCCAATTCTTAGCATCTTAAGGCAGAGCAAAGTTATGCTATAATGAAAAAGGGATGATCTATAACACAATTTCTTTTACTCAAACAAGAATCTGTGGATTTATAGATTTTAGTTGGAGAAAGCCTATAAATGAATTTTACCATAGAAAAATTATACCTGAAACCATGGAGAAAATTCAGTTGCTATTATAATCCATGATTAGAAATGACTCTATACTCAGCTTCTTGCCTTCTCCATTGAAATATAGAAAAAGAAAAACAACCACATTATTTTTATTTTAGTTGCATGATTATTGAATTTTAAATTGGTAAACATAGATTTTAGAAAGGTTGTTTTCTCTAAAATAGCTGTGGCTTCTCGGATAAATATATTAAGTTTTTCACAGTGAGTCTCTATTTCCACAAAAAATACCTCAATAAACTGAACTAGATCAGTGGTTCTCAGTTTTATCAGGGCCAACATTTCTTTATAACAAATATTTTAATACTCGTCTTAAAGTGAAATTCACATATAATAGAAACTACCATAATATAATTCCCAGCAAAATAGGTATAATGTTCTAATTAAAAAGAAAATAATGTACCCCCCAAAATGTATATAGACTGAATAATTATAAAGGCAGTATTTATTAAAATACATTTCATTTCAAAATGTAATAGAATCTACAAAGTGTGTGTGACTCTACAGAAGAAAATATTGAAGAGATCAGAAATTGTACTGTCTTAAAATAAATGCTTGGATTTATTGGATACAGGATGATCAGAAGCTATTCTATAGAAAGTAGTATAGGAAATAGAAGAATAGATATAAAGGTTTACATTAAAATAAGAAATTAGTTTTAGAGTCAATTAAAAAAGGTCAGACTTATTTGGATATAGCAGGAAAAAAAGAGAAATAACCTTATCTAAAAATCAAGTTTAACACATCAAAACAAATCAGAGATGGTGAAGTGGATACAATGAGAGAATATGTTAAAACTACAAATAAAGTGGGCCCTATATTTAAGAGTAATATCAAAGTGACTATTTTATGAGATAGGAAAGGGGAGTGATAGAAAAAAACACACCCTACCTTAAAATTCTTCTATAGGTCTCTAATACTTAAGTGATCCTTAGAAACTGTTTTCTTTGGCATGTGATAGGGGATAGTAGATGGATTAGAAAAGTAAACAATAACGAAGAGGATGTAGAGAAGTTGTGGGGCCGATTTCTGAGAACAATATCAAAATAAGATTGAAAATTCAAATGGCATCTGTAAAAACAAATTATTTCAATATGTAATTTTTATATCTGTGCTCTAATAGTACAGTAATGGTATATACATAGTTTGAAATAACTTACACGGATGAAATATTGAGAAAGCTCTGAATTTCACATTTCTAGTAATTTAATAATACTTGGTTCTGTTTGTTAAAATAGTTTCAAACCTCTTCTGTTATATATTTATGTGTGAAAGCAGGCAGACAGAGGTGTGGTACTAATGCTATCACTGGCACTGGTAATGACTGGTAATAAAATGTTACACAACACTTGTTAAACTGAACACAACACAGTTCTTTTAAATTATATATGGTGGTTGCAGTACCAAAATATTCAGTGTATATTCAGTGTAAGAATAACTTTTCTACACATCAAATGGCCCTAGTTTTCTGGCTTATTATAAACAGATTTTCTACCTACAGGCTATCTATCATCTAGACTTATAGTCCCAAGGTGTGGTCCATGGACCAGGAGCATTAGCATCACCTGGGAACTTGTTAAAGGTTCAAATTCTCTGGCTCCAACCTCGTCCCCCTGAATTAGAAATTGGAGATGGGGACCAGCCCTCTTATATTATGACAAGCCCTCCAGGAGATTCCAATGTAGGCTAAAGTTTGAGAACCACTGACATTTGAGGGATATTTGTCAGTAAGATCAAATGTGAGATAAGTCTTCAGCTGGGGCAGATGTCCCACACCTGATAGGACATCTCTGACTCTCACTCGCTAAACACCAGTTAGATCATCAGTAATTGCAACAATCAAAAAATGCACCCACGAATTTCTAAAACACTCCTAGATGGCGATACCACTTCTGTTAAGAACAACTGGGTTAGACAATGGCCAAAGTCCCGGCCTATGATTCTATTACTTTCATGGAGGCAGCAAGAACCTAAGGTTCAGTGCAATTCAAAGCTGATAAGTTCAAAACTCAAAAGATTCATGAGACTGCAATAGGACATCTGTCTAGAGGCTAGACTTCTGTTCAAATGTAGGTGTTGTTGAGTCTCATTCTTCAGAGGTAATTTTAAAATATTACTTAGAAGACAAGTGGAAAGGCATAAAATGAAGCAGAAATATATTCTACGTCAAAACGCCCCATGGTATTTGTTCTACTTCAAATTTCTACTGAATGCCCTATTAGTTATATACTATTGGTTAGTTATGAATGAGCAGATCATTAATTTGAATGATGGGGATTTTGGGGTGAGGGACGGAAGGGGCTGTTAATCCTTATTGCTTTGCCAGTTCTATAAAGGATATAGATATCTATAGATATTCTAATCTATAAGGATATCTTAGTTCTGCCTAATATAAGAACTTCAGAATTTTGTAGTCAGACTCATGACAAATATTGAAAGACCCACCCCAGATTTTGTAAGCATGATAGAGTTCCATTATTAGCGGAAATGTAAACTAGCCATCACCACAAATAAAGTTTAAAATACCTAAAAGCACAACACATAGAGAGGTAGCAATAAGTCCCACATTACTTTTATCATATTAGTCAGGGTACAGATTTACAACTGGAGTTTTGAGGTGAAATACTAACGCAAGCCCAATTTGAGTTCCTGATAAATAACAGGAATAAATGGCCTTTGGAGTTTTAATGATTGGTCAATGTTTTGTCTGTTTGCACCATTTTTCCTCCATTTTGGTTCATTTCCTTCCCTTCAGAAAAATTAACAAAGAAAAAACAATTAAGTGAAAATGCAGTCATATGACTTTAATCTAATCAAACGACCTGATGATAAGAGCAGTCTAGTTTTAAGATCAATTGCCAGTGTGACAGCTCTTTAATTGATCAACTGACCTGACAAAATCCAAGAAGGAAAGAGATCCTCTTTCAAACATGTGTTCAGAGCTTCCATTATATGAATTTTCAATAAACACAACTGATGAAATCAATATCAGTTTTCCTTTTTCTTTAGCTCTTTCTTCTTTTTCATGTTTTTCAATCCCAAGAGTTCCCACTTATGTGCAAACTCCTCAATTAACCAAGAAACTTGTTCTGAGTACATGATCTGAAGTCAGGGCTCTGTCTCTATTTTATGCATTCAACAAACATTTTATGCTCTGTGGGATAATCTCAGTGCTAGTGGTTGGCGACACCAAGGCAAGTAGGACACAGCAAGGTTAGAAATAAGACAGCACCACAAGCATAATACAATCTAAATTCAGGGCATAGGTGAAGCACAAAAAAGAATGACTTGATTAATTTTGACTGATAATCAGTGAGGAGGTGGCTTGTATGTACGGGTGAAGAACAAATTTACTTGACCCAGGCAAGTAATATCCTCAACCTGCAAAGACTGCACAGAGCATGTTCTATGTCTAACATGCCATGACCTTACCAGACTGATGCAATCTGAATGCTTTCCCCACTGTTAAGTATTTCTTGAAATTCTCTCCTTTGGTAACTGACAATAATTCACAGTATAGCCTGATATACAATTATTCACCTATTTCTAAAGGTTTAGGGTGTTTCCATTTTAGAAAACCTATTGAGTAAGCTTTCTTAAAGTTTTTTTTTTTGCAATGATCTCACCTTGGAAAGTGAGGAAAAAGAAAAAGGTGTTAGTCGATATAAGATATTGCTTATAGAATATTGTGTGTCCTCTTCACACATTGGAAAAGAGGTAAAATCATACAGAATATGTGTTTTTAAAAGATACACATAGATTCAGAGTTACTTTTTATAGAGTACACAATTTTATAGTTGGGGAATGCTATCTATAACAAATAAAATTATATTTATTTTTAAAAGTTTTAGATTAAAAGCAATTCCTCATATTAAATTCCCCTACACATCTTGTATAAACAACATATATACCAATATTTAAAGTTTTTTTAATGTGAAAAAAATCTGGATTTCTATATGTTAATTTATTAATGTTGGATTTATGACATTATTTGCACTGGATAACATATACTTAACTATATTTATGTTTTATTTGGATGATGCCCTTAGTAACCAATCTCACAGAAGTTATGTTAATAGAAATGAAAAAATGCATTTTAAAAATCTTTCAGCAAACTCAGTAAATATATCTTTAACTTTTATTCAAACTTATGTAAGTGATGCTGTAATTTTCAAAATCCATTTTCAATTCTCATTAGTAACCAGTTTCACCAATTTTCTTATAAAACTTGTAGCTAAATTTAATTATTTTTCAATGAAATAAATAAAATCTAGATCCATAAATTTCCTATGTATGGATTTTTAAGATGAAAAATGAAATCTAAATGGTATATCTGTCTATCTATATATATTTGGTTTATTACAACTAATTTATTTTTACTCTGATTACATTTTTTTATGGTATAGTAACACAATTATTCAGAAGTCCACAGAGGAGGATTAGTGCCATGTCTATAATGTAATCTCTATTTTAAGCTGCCATTTAACCTAATGGCAGAGAACCTTAATTTGAGCAATTCTAGGTAAAATTCAGAAAATTCAGGTTTGCTTTCATTATGCCAGTGTTATTCCATCCAATGACATTTCCCTTCTTCCTGTAATCCCAAGTCAGTGCAAGGGGAATGCTGGGGTAGGGAGAGGTGCATATGTGGTTCCAGGATATCAGGAGAAGCTATTACAGATTCCGGGCTCACATCTGCTGAAGAGCAAAGCCCTGACTGGCCTTGGCCATTACCAGTCCTTCATCCAGTATCTGCTGAGGTGTCCATGTCTGTAGTTAGGTTGAATACCCTGCTTCTGGGAAACCTTTATGTAGGACACATGGTGTATGGCTGTCTATCCCCAATTAACTTCCTGTTTCTCTCAGGGGCCTAGAGGAGGTAGGCTCCCCTGGGGCCACAGAAATTAGTAGGGCTGCTTCCAGCACTTGAGGCACTGAAACCCCAGGCAAGCGCTCATTTGTGGCATAGGAAACTCCTGCTGTGGCCTCCCATGGTCCCAGCTATACTCTCATTATTGTTACCTTGAAGGGATTTTGTAGTTTTCCTCTATGATTCGGTCACCAAATATCTTGTGTGTCTCTCCTACTGTTAACTGAAGCGAGTTCAGGACTCTGTCTTATTTTTTTTATTAATTTTTTTATTGTTAAAAGCATTACATATAGTAGTACATATATCTCCTTTTTTTCCCCAAAGACCTTCCCCCAGCCTCCCCTACTCCCTGTCTCATGCCCTCATCCTACACCCCCCCTCCCCAGTGTCTTGTGTCCACTGGCTGTGCTTATATGCATGCATACAAGTCCTTTGGTTCATCTCTAAAGACTGCCTTTAGTTGCCATCTTTGACTCATCTTCCACCTACAGCCCAGGGAAATTGTCAGTTTTAAAATTTCTTCTTAGGTGAGAAATAACAGTTCAATAATCATTCTCCCATATTTTTCTGTCTCATAACATAACCATTAGTGGTTTTTGTTTGTTTTATTTCAGAGAGGAAAGGAGAGGGAGAGAGGGATAGAAACATCAATGATGTGAGGGAATCATTGATTGGCTGTCTCCTGCATGGCCCCTGCCCCCCCTGCCCTGCTCCGGGATCGATCCTGCAACCTGGGCATGTGCCCTTGACTGGAATCGAACCTGGGACCCTTCAGTCTGCAGGTCAATGCTCTATCTGGCTAGGACACCATTAGTTTTTTTTAAATACTTTTTGATTTTTAAAAACTAGGAGTTTGACACCTTTTCTAATTCTTTCCTCTGGCGGAAGTGGAAGCTTCAGGTCCCCAAGATACTTTCTCCCTGCTCCTCCCACTAAGTACAACTGTAAGCCTGGCGATGATGCAAAGGCAACAAAAAGAGAACTCTGGAAGGCCGGGAGAAGAAGGTGAATTGGTTGGGAGCCTAGGACTGGATGAGCAACACAGAAGCAGGGACTCGTACGATTCTCAGCCAGCTGAAGAATCTCAGGCAGTCTACGGCTGGCATTTCCCCCCGCAGGCTAGCAACAGAAGAGGGCCCAGCTGGGCTCATTCCACACCCAGACGGAGGGAGTCCCACAGCCAGAACAGGCAGCACTGAAACAGGCCGCCCTGCAAAGGATGCCTCCAGAGAGCCCTGCTGAAGATCAGCGGCCCTGGAGGCAGCACCCCTTTCCTCCCCCAGGCCTGAAACTCCCTCCTCCCACCCAAGACACTTGGTAGCGGGGGCACTGGCCAGGGGATGAGTCTCTTCATCCCATGGCTCAGGGGACAGTGACTGTGGGGATCCTGCCATAACCGGGGCTGCCTTAACAGTGCCCTGTGGGCTTCAGACTACTTTCCCAGAACCCAGGGGCTGCTGGGAAAACTCCTTCACCTTGGACAGCGCCCGCTGGAAGGGACCAGTGGGAGTCCCACTGGCAAGAAATCAACCAAGCCAACCGACATGGTCCTGCAGGGGCTCTGAGCACGTTATTGTCCTTGGAACCACAGCCCACGAAAGTAGGACAGGACTTTTGTGCTAAATTGAAACAAGGTCACTACATGCTAAGTAAAAGAAAAGATTTAAGTAGGAACCAGAGTCTCCTAACATCCTAGATAAAATATTCGGTATTTAATTAAAAAATTCTGTGGTTTGCTGTCACGCCAAAAAATGAATTGTGAGGAGTCAGGGATAAAGGAAGTGTGTGAATAAACGCATCCGTTCACATCTCACAGTATCATTAATGAAAAAAAATAATTTTTCTGTTACATTTTAGCTATCCTGAATATAAGCAAGTGAAACAATTGAGTTTCTCTTAATGAGGCCTAAATGGTTCTGAACAAACCATAGGAGGAAAGAGGCCAATGACAAATGGTTCCCTACTAAATCTCATCTGCACTTCACTGCCTTCTCACACGCCAACTTCTGAGGCGATGGCTTCGAGAGAGAAAGGACAGGGAGAAGTAGGCCATGCTCTAATTACGAGAGGGAGAGGCCGGCGGGGAATGGATACTGAAATGCTCTGAGGCTTGAACTCTGACAAACGGGTTGTCTCCTTGGCATTGTGGCCATTCTGATCCCCGCCTCGCTGCTCCGGCTCTCCCAGCACAGAGGCTTTACCCGAGACCCGTGGTTTTACACTGTTCTCGTTTCTAAATTTAGGTGTTTGCATTTTATCTTGTGTTGTCATCGCTGAGTAGACAAGCTGGCAGTGTATCTTAAGTTTGTCCTAACAGGAACATTGGATCTCTGGTTGATGTGTCTTTCAGATTTTTAATGGGCACAGTTGCCTTTTAAAGAACCGCATTCCACTTTTCTCAGCATTGATTCTTTTGTCTTTTAACTTCTAGTTAGATGTTTATTTTATTTTCATTCTTTCTTTTTTTTATTTCTAAAAAACAGGGCTTTAGGAATACTATATATTTTGCTTGACAGTATTCTAATTATTACTCCTCTGAATAGAATGTACTATTTTCTATGCTTCTTTTTGATTCTCATTATTTATTTACTTTTATTTTAAAGGGGTTGGGTTTTTAGGACTGTTACTATTTTAAAAAATTAATTATGGTCATAAAGCATTTATACTACTTATTCAAATTTTACTAGAGGTCTGATATGTAGTCTTCTGTGTGGGAACCAGGCAATAATATATAAGGTATCTAATAAGATGCACCCTCATTTAGAGGGTAAAGTATTTACTATACTTCTAAATCAACTTGATCGTATTACAAGAGGCCCGATGCACAGAATTTGTGCAAGAGTAGGCCTGCCTTCCCCTGGCTGCCAGCACCAGCTTCCCTCTGGCACCCAGAACCCGGGCTTCCCTCACAACCTCAGCTTCATCTTGAAGGTCTTCTGGAAGGACATCCGGTCTAATTAGCATATTGTGCTTTTATTATTATAGATATTTCTCTATGCTCTTATGTAACATATATCCTTAACTCCCCTGTTTTTCTGGTAGTCTAGTCTGGTCTGAGTCCTATATGGCTTGATGAGCAGGAGTTCATATCTTTTATTGGATTCCTGTTTTCACACATTGTTGAGGATGGCGAAGGGATGGCACTAGGAAAGGCTTATATGCACCTCAGTCCACCCTGTGAGCTGGCCACCTCAGCCAACACCCTTGCTTCTGGCAAATGTTATACTCTATAGATCATCGTTTCTCACTAGTCGTTTCTACTGAAGCGGTGAGAACCCAAGCATTTTAAAAGCACTTTGTCTAAGGTGAACACAGGCTCCTCTCATATTCCAAAGTTCAGCTAAAACCAAATTGTAACAAAAAAGAATGGTTGTTGCATTCTTTTTCTAGGGCAGTCACCGTAAACTACTACACACTTGGTGTGCTAAATAAAAAAGTATTCTCTTACCATTCTGAAGACCGGAAGTCTGCAATCAGAGTGCCAGGGGGCCAATCTCTGAAGCCCCAAGCAGCGAATTCTTTCTTACCTCTTCCAGCTTCTGGTGTTCCTTTGTTTATACACACCTAACTCCAATTTCTGCCTCCAGAGATTTCCTCTTTGTATATCTCTGTGTCCTTTTCTGTCTCTTAAAAAGCACTCCCATGGGAGTTAGGGCCTATGGTAAAACCACTCTATTATCTCACCTGAGTCCTCACCTTGATCAACCTGGGAATACCCTATTTCCAAAGAAGGTTGCAGTCTGAGATTACGGGTGCATGTGGACTTTTGAGGACACTATTCAACCCACAAACGTTGGTATTAATAGAAGAGAAAATGTATAAGAAAGAAAAGGAATGAAGTGTCCAAATATACATATTTATGTATAATGCACATAAAATATATTTCCCTCCAAATTAGCTGAAGGCTCAATTAAGATGGATATATGAAATATAAACAGCAATAAAAAAGCACAATGGAAGGGAGAAATACAGGATAGGGCATAAGTGGGATTACTAGGCACTGTATCTTACCTATGTTTATACTACTTTTGCCTTAGATAATTGTTATTTATATATTTAATTTATTCCCTTTCATTTTTCATGTTCCTCTAGGAAAAATAGAAAAGATGCGTATATGAATGGTTTCTACTGCAAATAGAGAAATGAAGCTTAATCAGTTTAATCATAAATCCATCAATGTGAGAGAGAAACATCGATCAGTTGCTTCTAGTATGCCCCCCAACTGAGGATGGAACCCGTAACCCCGCTATGTGCCTTGACCAGGAAATGAACCCACAACCTTCGGTGTATGGAAAGTCCCTTAGCCACACCTGACAGTGCTTCCCTTGGTTTGCTTTTAAACCAGCTCATTGCTCTCCTATCTACTCTTGGAAAGGGCTAACCTCTTTTCCACCCAAAGGCTTCTGAAAGGTAAGCCTCATCCATTCTTCACTTTACTTTTGCCCACGTAACTCCTCATCATCTTGAGGTTTCAGCTTCAACATCCTTTCTTCAGAGAAAGCTTTCCTGATCTTCCAATATAAATTAAACCTTCCTTGTTGTAATCTCTGATCACACTTTTATTTTCTTGGTAGAATTTGTCATAGCTAATGATATAACATATTTAATCCCTGTCTCCTCTACTAGATTAAAGATTCTTGAGGGCAGAACCCATGTGTATTTTACTCCTAGATATATCCTTGGTACCTCATCCAAATGTTGGAGCAACATCCCATGCACCAAGCGGTCACCTATTTGATTTCTGGTGAGCATATGCTCAGGTTGTGGGCTCAATCCCCAATATAGGTTGTGTAGGAGGCAGGCAATCCATATTCTTCTCTCATCGATGTATCTAGCTCTCTCCTTTTCCTTCCTTTCTCTCTGAAATAAGTAAAAAGCACATTTGAAGGCATGCTGAACACTGTGCAAATTCAAAGCTTTAGAATTATTGGTGGCCCTTCTAAACTATGCAAATGTCCTGGGGGAATGTTATCAGCCTTCCAACTGTGGTCCTGACTGAGAATGCTGCAGCTGGAAGAAGTGGTTTACAATGACAAGAGAATGCTAGTGGAGCTGTGACCAGTGGACTTATCAGGTAGAAAGGAAATCAAAGTTCTCTGCATCCAGGAAACAGATGGCATTCCAGTTCAACAAGGAAAACCCATAGACAGCTTATGAAACAAATGAATGCAGGAGATTATAAAGTCAAACAACTTACTTCTGAGGATAAATTATTGGCTGTGTTTCCAATAATTTGGTTTGTCATCCCCAACATCTGCTTCCTTTGCAATTATATCACTTAGCTCCTGATGACAAATGGAATGGAAAGAGAATTAGTGCATGATATGTACCAAACATCTTTCTGGTAGAATCAGTTAACACCATAGGCAGGGCAGTGGCATTACAGTGCAGCTTCCTAGTAGAAACCTCTCCATCTCTTTTTTGTAATTTTTTTTTTTAATTTATTTCAGAAAGAGGAAGGAAGAGGGAAGAGGGATAGAAACATCAATGATGAGAGAGAATCTTGGATTGGCTGCCTCCTGCATGCCCCACACTGGGGATCAAGTCTGCAAGCCAGGCATGTGCCCTGACTGGGAATTAAACCATGACCTCCTGGTTCATGGGTTGATGCTCAGCTGCTGAGCCTCACGAACTAGGCAGACCTCTCCATCTTTATGTCTTTCACTCCCCATAGATTCCTACTTTCATCCATCCCTCCCAGAAAACACTTAAATTGCAATATCCTACTTGTAAAAGTAGTCCTAAAAGAAACACATGTGTAATCTTATATAATAAAAAGTTAATATGCAAATTGACCAAATGGCGGAATGACCAGTCACTATGATGCCAGGGAATAGATGCTCATGCAGGAGCTGCCCCCTGGTTGTCAGTGTGCTCCCACAGGGGAAGTACCGCTCAGCCAGAAGCCCTGAGCTGTGGCAGCACTAAGGATGTCCGACTGATGGCTTAGGCCTACTCCCCGCTGTCAGCTGGACATCCCCTGAGGGCTCCCAGGCTGCAAGAGGGTGCAGGCCGGGCTGAGGGAACCCCCTAAATGCATGAATGTCGTGCACCAGGACTCTAGTATAATAATAAGAATATCTGATATAGCCGAAACTGGTTTGGCTCAGTGGATAGCCTGCAGACTGAAAGGTCTCAGGTTCAATTCAGGTCAAGGGCATGTTTTTTTATTTTGGGCACATCCCCAGTGGGGGGCGTGCACGAGGGAGCTGATCAATCTCTCTCTCTTTCATCGATGTTTCTAACTATCCCTCTCCCTTCTTCTCTGTAAAAAATCAATAAAATATATTAAAAAAAGAATATCTGATACATGTTTTCTTTTAAAAAATAAAATTTTATTAATTTTTTACAGAGAGGAAGGGAGAGAGATAGAGAGTTAGAAACATCGATGAGAGAGAAACATCAATCCGCTGCCTCCTGCACAGTCCCTACTGGGGATGTGCCCACAACAAAGGTATATGCCCTTGACTGGAATCGAACCTGGGACCTTCAGTCTGCAGGCCGATGCTCTATCCACTGAGCTAAACTGGTTTTGGCTGATACATGTTTTCTGATGTAAGATTACCTATCACAGTCATATCTGTAATGAAACTGAAAAAACTACATTGAAAGGAGTACAAAATGATTTGGTCCTGCCTTAAATGTGGCCCATCTGCTATTATTCCTACTTCTGCCCCCTGTACTGGCAAAATGTTAGACAGTATTTCAACTTAGCATCCCATAGACAGTTACACGAAAGAATAGATACATTATATTAATGTTTCAATTCTTTTTAAACATTCTATATATTATTTTGTTTTCCTCCTTAGTTGGTAGCAAGGCTAAGTAGGTTCTCATGCTTTATTTGATACAGTGTTTACCATCCCCTAGTAAACACTACATTACATGTCTAACTTTTGTTTATGCTATGTAGTGGATAAATCAAAGTTCAAAACTTTTTGGTACTACTGGTCCATGAATGAAAAACTGCTATATCCTATATAATAGTGAATTTATAATAAAAGCCTAATATGCAAATTGTCCCCTCAACCAGGATTTGACCAGGAGTTCAACCAGGGAGTTGGGCTGGCTGACCAACTGCAGAAAAGGAGGCCCCAGCCGGCAGCCAGCAGCTGGCAGGCACTAGGGACCCTACCTGTACATGAATATTATGCACTTGGCCCCTAGTAGTATTATAAAAAGCTTACAGCTGATATTGTATGAGGATGATAGGCTCAGGAATCAAACCAAAGTAAGTGCCAGCCACGGAATTAAGTTTCTAAAATTATTGTCTTTAAAAAAAATACATATTATGTTTCAGAGAGAAAAGGAGAGAGAGAAAATCAATGATGAGAGAGAATCATTGATTGATGCCTCCTGCACATCCCCAACTTGGGATCAAGCCCAGAACCTATGCACGTGCCCTAACACGGAATCAAGCCATTACCTCCTGGTTCATAGGTCAATCCTCAACCACTGAGCCACACCAACTGGGCCAAATTATTAAATCTTATCTGAAACAGACATTCAATAACACAAGTTCACCATTTTCTAAGGGTAGAGCTGTATTGAAAATCAAACTTGCATTTTGGTATGAGTGAAAAAACACTGATTTCCATCCTATCATGCATTAATGAATGCATTGTTCACTTATTCATTAAATCTTTTATTTAAAGAGCATGACTTCAGGCCTTACTAGCTTTGGGTAAGTATGAGGTTGGATGAACTTTTAACACTCTATTTCCCATGTCTCTTAGCTCTAATTTGCATGATTGCAGAACCTCAGCTGCTAATACCTTCAGAGTATTATTGTTTTTTTTCTGCAACCCCCTTAAAGGAGGTTTAAATGATCTCTGAATAAATTCTTTCATGTTCTTCTGCTCTGATATGTTTGCCTAAGATCTGATTCCTAGAGCCACTTGAGGGAAGATCCCCTGGTCCTGCTATAACCACTGAAACTGGCTGTGAGAGTGGGAGTTTGTTGGATGCTATAATCTCCCCTATTACTTGGTCAGAACAGATATTCTCCTGTGGGTTATCGCTCTGAACCTTCTTATCCAACAGACTGTGGTAGGGTAGACATTGGCGTTACACCTACCTCTGTGAAATTCTGCTTAGGGAACCTCTGGATTAGCACTTCTTGCCCAAAGTTTTACAAGATTCCTTCTTATGATCTGTTTAGCTTCCTTCTCTTGTTGTAACTTTCTATCCAATCAGATGTAGTTCTTAGGCTGGATTAAATCAGGCACCAGTGCAAAAAGAAACAGAAAAAAACAGAGAGGAAAAAATAAGAAATTATTTTTCTCTTTCTTTTGGACTATCTCAATTTATCTCAAGTTCAAAATGCATCTCAATCTTAGTAAATTGATTCTCAGTGTCACTAATCTCCTGTTCTGCAAAGAACCAGACTGAGTTCCTGTTTTGCTTAGAACAAAAACAAATATGGTTGAGCACCTACTATGAGCCAGGAGTTGTTAAGTACTGGATTAGAAATAAGAATGAGACTCAGCCCCTGCCTTCAATAAGCTCATAGTTTGGAAATGGCATATAATGATATAAACAAACAAGTAATAACAATGTTATAGGTGTAATGATAAAGAGAACTAGGGATTGTTGTGGACATAGATGGGCATGACCAATTTGGCAGTTTACAGCATTTTGAGAAAAAATTCTCAGTGAGACTGACAGGTGAATTTGGGTAGTTACCTTGGTGTGTGTATGAAAAGGCTGCCTTAACTCTTACTGGGTTGAGGAAGATGAGGGTACCCAGTAACACAATGAGTAAAGTCAAAGCATCCTCAAGTGCTCACAGGCCTCTTTTGGGAAATAGTGAGATTTCTGTGGGGCTGGAACATAGGATATGTAGGGGGATGGGAGAAAAAAAGTTTGCAGTAAAATTGTGAGGGGATTTTTATTGAAAATAGAGGTGTATGAACGTCATCCTTGAGCTGATGAGTAGCTATTGGAGGCTATAAATAGGGTTTGACACATATTGTGTGTTAAATCATAATTGTGGAAGAGCTTTGCAGAATGCATTGGAGCAGGGAGAAATTGTTGGCAGGAGGATGTTTGGATGGCTTTGCAATAATCCAGGAAAATAGGTAAAAAAAGCCTGAATTTCCCAGCTGGTGTGGCTCAGTGACTGAGAGTTGACTGATCCATGAACCAGGAAGTCACAGTGTGATTCCCAGTCAGGGGACATGCCGGGGTGGTAGGCTTGATCCCCAGTAGGGGGCATATAGGAAGTACTGATCAATGCTTCTATCTCTCTATCCCTATCTCTTCCTCTCTCTTTAAAATCAATAAAAATATTTTTTAAAAAGAGCCTGAATTAAAGATGCAAATGGGATAGAGAGGGGAAATTTTTTAGATGTTTTAGAGTTTAGATGGGGGGGGAAGGAATGACAAGGAGTCACTGATGCTGTTGAAGTTTCCAGCATAGAACTAGCAGAAAGAAGCTCTGAGAGGTAAATGCAATAGAGGAATAAGTTTCATGCTGTTTTTTTTTTAAAGCCACAAATAAAAAAATATTAAGACCTGTTTAGTAGATAAAAATAATGGCCCCTCAAAGATCCGCACGTCCTGATCTCTAGTGCCCGTGAATATGTTACCTTACATGATAAAAGGGACTTTGCAGATGCGATTAAGGATTTTGAGATGGGGAGCTTATCCTGAATTATTCAAATGGGTTCAAAGAATAGGCAGGGTCCTTGTACCAGGAAAGCAAGAGAGTCAGTCTGGCGAGGAGTTGTATTAATGGAAGTGGAGATCAGAGTACAGTGCTGTAACCATAGAGTAAGGGTCAATGAGCAATGGATGCAAGCAGGCCCTAGGAAGGAGGAATGGTTAAGTAAATATATTACTCCCGAGAGCCTTCAGAAGGAATGCGCTCTGCAGACACGTCGATTTGAGCTCAGTGAGACCCGTGTTTCTGGCTTGTAACCTACAGAAACGTAACATAATAAATTTGTGTTGTTTAAAGCCACTAAGTGTTTGTACCACCAGCTGATATGTCTCAATGATCTCTGTGCACCTTAACTGGGAGAACGTCAATTGCTTTTTCCTCAGTTGAACAAATATAAAGCTTTTTAAGTATCATTAATACTTTTATTTGTAGCTCAGGTCACTTTAAGGAGATATGGGAGTGTTCCAAGTATAGTAAGAAGCCTGTGCAAGGGCCACAGTCCAACAGGGAATCTCTGCCTTTCCCGTGCTTCTTGCCAACACTGCTGGCATTCATCGCGTTCATCTTGTCTATTACCTTACTCCAACAGCCTGATAGAGGTTAAAGCCCCATCGCAGGCAAGGGCTGCCGCCTCTGTTTCTGGGTCATTTGACTCTAGTTCTGGGGACTTTCTCGGTAACCCTTGCTCTGATGATCCGTCCTGGAGCCTCTTCTCTTGAATGCATATCCTACCAAGACTGATTCTGCCACGTCCAAGCTCTGGGAAAGTGGTCACTGTATAAACCTCTGTAAATGTCAGAGGGCTGGTTATTCTAAAATGGGAATAATAATGTCAACCTCACCAGGTCAGGATTTCGAAACTGCCATGTGGCATCTTGATGTATAGCAGTAGCTGGTGAAAGGCACCCAACCTCAGAGAACCCATTAAAAGAGCCAGCTTCCCTAAGTCCACATGGCTTCTTATGGCTGCTTTCTCTCTTCACAGAGCTTCGTATTTGAATGGAAGGTGAGAGGTATATTTCTTCCAGATACATGACTAGGAGGAGAGGGGGAGGGGTGTGCATTTCTGTTAGAAGGTTCTGGGTGTTAGAAAGACTCCCTAGGGGCAGGTCAGATCATAAGCTACAACTAATGACAGGAGCTGAAATAGAGGGCAGTAGAATTCAAAGTCTCTATCTTTTTTTTTTTTTATGTTTTCTAGCACTTGTGGGAAGAATACAAATGTTTTGGATATACCCTTGTTACTTTCCTGTTTGTGCCATTTCCTCCTCCTATTCCAGTCCCCATCACTGACTTGAAGATGTAAGTACACAGATGACGTGGTTTGCACACATAAGAAGAATTTCTTCTCCCTATTTAGAATTAATGTGATGTGGGCAACATACATCCTAAATAATCTGAACATTTTTGATGCTGACAGACAGCAATATAAACCCAACTAGAATCTATAGAATATTTGTTATGTGAGGCTGGGTATTTTACACATACAATTAGTTGATCCTTGAACAACATGAGCTTGAACTGCACGGGTTCACATATACCCAGATTTTTTCCCCCAATAAGTACTTGTACTGTTTTCAGTCTGAAGATGTGGAGGGCCAACTTTATGCATGGTTCTAGGCCATTTTATAACAGGGAATTTTGTGCATCTGTGAATTCTGGTATCTGGTATCTGCAGGTCCTGGATCCTACCTATCCCCCATGGGTACTGAGGGAAGACCTATATTTTGAGGGAGTCAAAAGTTTTATTCAGATTTTTAGCTGCGTGAGGTCAGCACTCCTAAGCCCTGCATTGTTCAAGGATCAACTGTATTCTCATTTAAAACACATCTCAACGTTAAGATGTTGATGTCAATGTCTAATTTTTTTAAAAATATATTTTATTGATTTTTTTACAGAGAAGGAAGAGGGATAGAGAGTTAGAAACATCGATGAGAGAGAGACATCGATCAGCTGCCTCTTGCACACCCCTACTGGGGATGTGCCCGGAACCAAGATACATGCCCTTGACCAGAATCGAACCCGGGACCCTTCAGTCCGCAGGCTGATGCTCTATCCACTGAGCCAAACCAGTTTCGGCTAATGTCTAATTTTATGCATGACTAACTGATATTCTGATACTTAGATTTGTATACTGCTAAGGGGAACACAACTATCAAGTGACCGTATTAAGATTGGAATTTACCCTAGGTGTGCTTAATTCCAAAATCAATGTTCTTTTCTCTGCCCCATGCTCTCCTGGGGATTTTTTATAAGTCATCAGATGGAACCTAGTGCAGAAATAATAGAATCTGAAGTGAGAGGGTCTTGGAGTAGCTGTGTGAGTTTGGACAAGCTAGTGTTTAATCTCTGAAATTCAGTATTACTGGTGGCATCACACAAGGAATGGTGAGTATAAGAACACTTGACTAAAAACAAGATGTTTCAAGCTTGAGCTCTTGCTCATCAATAGGATAGCTGGGTGTCTGAGCAATATCATTCAACCTAGTTTGTTTGGTTTTTATGTTTTTGTTTTCTTATGTGTAAAATGAGAAGAATATGGAATTCTTTTTTTTTTTTTAGTTCTGAAATTTCATTACACTAAGGGTTTTAATTTCAATAAGAATACTTCCACCTAGATAGCTAGTGGGAGCAATTTTAATACTTCACTAATACCAACATAATCTTCTTTGAGTAATGAAACACTGTTTTGGCCAGCCTGGGCTCAAGACAAATATATCTGCAGAACAATCTTTAGCTGGAAATATAAATTTATTGCTCAACCATCTGCTACAATTAAGAAAAGGTTTGAAAATGTTTTCAATGTGTTTTACTAATCATGTTTTAGGGTCCTGTGGGTACTTTACAAATTACATGCCTTCCCTTCTTGGCATCAATAAAATCTGTTTCCACAATTTACCTATCTCTCTCTCTCTCTCTTTCTCTCTCTCTCTCTCTCGCTCTCTCTCTCCTCTGTTCCTCTTTTTATTAAAGAAATTCAATCAGAATAGAGTAAGCAAATATGCTTAGAGATGAAGTTATTCTGTAAAGCAAATGAATTAATTGCCTCTGCTAAGTAAATACTTTCGACACAAATGAATGTTTAAATGCAGCTGTAATTTGTATTCAATCAACAGTGACTGGCTGGAATCAGCCAGAACGACTAGTTAGCCCAGCTACTGAGTGGAATCTCTGGTTTCCTCTGCTAAGAAGATAAAGATAAAATATGATGCTGTTCTGCTCCCCGTTACAAATGAAGCCACCTAGGGCCAGGACTCAGTAAGAAACTATGGCAAGGGAAGAAAGCTCTGGACCCGGGCACCTCATTCTGTCTGGCTCCGACTTCTGAGCTCTGTCTCTTAACCTCGCCTCTGCGGTGCATTCAGGGAGGTAAGAGTTTGGAGTCAGCATTGGGCCTCTGCTCACTTAGGTATCATTCCCATTCCCTCTCCTGATCAGAGGAGCGCTCCTTTTTCTTGCTAATGGGAGAGACATATTCCTCTTATAAGGTGCTTCTCCTAGGATATTCTCCGTGGTTTTTGTCTGATTTATTATGTTGGATGGTGAGTTCATCTCCACATGTGTCTCTCTCCTGTGTCCATAATCTGTTCTTGTAAAAAAAAAGAAGTTAACATATTTCTAGGACATGTGAGAGACAGTGATGATTTGGGGGAGAGGGGAGGGCTTAGGGGGTAAATCCCACTAATGGAGAGATTGTTCTTTAGTTCCCTTCCATTTTACTTCCATAACCTTTAGAATAGCCTTTCTCAATCCCTTTACTCTAGATCAGCAGTTCTCAATCTGTGGGTCGCGACCCCTTTGGGGGTCGAACGACCCTTTCACAGGGGTCGCCTAAGACCATCGGAAAATGCAGATATTTACATCCCGATGCATAACAGTAGCAAAACTTCATGGTTGGGGGTCACCACCACATGAGGAACAATATACAAGGGTCACGGCCTTAGGAAGGTTGAGAACCACTGCTCTAGATGAACTACTGAAATAATTGTGGGGTTTCAGAGAACTCCTGCATAAAAGTTATTATAGTAATAGTCCAGAGTACCTTAAGATTATCAGTAAGTAGATATAATAATCCTACAGTAATTGCCAATGCTTTTTTGAGTAGAGAATGATATTTTTCTATGGATCTCTTAATTTGGCCCCAAATTATTAGCCTATCTTTATTATTATTATTTTTTTGGGGGGGTAGTTCAACTTTCCCACAGAAAAAATAAACTCTAAGACAGTAGTATTATAAAGAACAGCTTAGTTCTTCCTTTTCTTAAATTTCTTACTTGATTTTTAAAAATGTTATCCAAGTAGGCCCAAAAGTCTTTATATATTAAACAAGCTGCTCATCAGGTTTTTCTCTATTTAAACCAAAGATTACTTTACAGCCAAACTTCTCAGGGAAAAACAAATACCTAATCAGGTTGTTAAGCCTAGGTTACCTTTTTCTTTTCAATTATTTAAAAACTCATAAGGTAAATCATTTAAACTTCTGTTAAATAATGACTAATAACCTCTTACTGTATAAGGTCACATAGTAAATATTTAAGGCTTTTCAAAGCATATGACTTCTGTTTAACTATTCAATTCTGCTGAGGTAAAGCAAAAGCAGCAAGGAAAATACATAAAGGAATGGACATGGCTGTGTTCCAATAAAACTTTATGAAAACTGTGGGCTGCAGTCTGCTTGTGTTAAATAACTGCTTCTTTTCTAAAGGTCAACTTGATAAATTTAATTTAAATAAAGATAACACAGTAAAATTACCAAAACGATAAAACAAGATATTATGATGATAAATTGATATCCTAAGACACAATTTTATGTACAGCTTTGATCATTTTTTTAAACTGAGTGACATATGGTCATGTCGATTTTAATTCTAGCCCTATTTATTATCCCTGTGCTAGCTTCTTGCTCTATTTTATAGGACATTGGTTGGCAAACTGCGGCTCCTGAGCCATATGCAGCTCTTTGGTCCCTGAGTGTGGCTCTTCCACAAAATACCATGTGCGGGTGTGCACATACAGGGCGATTGAAACTTCGTGGCCTATGCGCAGAAGTCGGTTTTCGGCTCTCAAAAGAAATTTCAATCATTGTATTGTTGATATTTGGCTCTGTTGACTAATGAGTTTGCCGACAATTGTTATAGGATTATATACATACATATAAGTATAATTTTTGAAAGTAGAAGATTTACCTTTTAAATCAGTGTTTCATTTTTACTGCATAATTCTTAAGTTTTGGTTGAAGTTTGATATAAGTACACACAAATTTCATTTTTAACAGAAATAAGGTAGTTTCTGTCCTTGATAACTGCTAAATGAAAAAGCTGGCTCACACATGTTAAAATTTGAAAACTTCACCACAATGTCCATTGCTTTACAATGAATGGTAGGGTACTTTATTCACAGATAAACTAGAACTTGTCTAAGGAAAGGGGGTATCTTAATACATATTTTTGATTGATTTCAGAGAGGCAGGGAGAGGGAGAGAGAGAAACATCAATAATGAGAGAGAATCACCGATCAGCTGCCTGCAGCACACCCGCTACTGGGAATCAAGCCCACAACCCAGATATGTACCCTGACCAGGAATCTAACTAACCTCTTGGGTCATAGGTTGAAGTTCAACCCCTGAGCCACACTGTTCAGGCAAATGAATAAGCATCTTAAATACTGGATCAGTCTGTAGCTCACCAAGTTCTTTTCTTCTTTCAAAGTCAACTTCTCAGACTGAGCAGAAGGTTCAGAACAAGAGTCATACCCAGTCATACATGTGTGTTAAGGGGAGGAAAAAATACTGTTCATTGTTTTTTCTGACGTTCTCTTAGGTTGTTTCAATAGAACTTGAATCAATTCCTATACTCTCAAACCCAAGCAGCAGTGGAAACTTGAGAAGATTTTCTTTTGCAATATGATGTTTTCTGCTCACATGCAGTTTCCTTTTAAGTTCAAGAATATTTCAGTTGTGTTCAACTAGTTCAAGTGAAAAAGTTTCTCTGAAGTACACTAGTTTCTGTAGGCTTCTTCTTCCAAACACTTAGCAAAATCCATCCACTATTTTTTGAAAGTACAGCACTCCTATAATAAATATTTTAGTTGAAACATCATATTGAGAAGTCTTTTTTGGTAAGTCACCAGCTTTCTGCATTTGGAGGAAAATTTATATGCTCTTTTCCAAGGTTTTTATAGTTCTTAGAACATTTTCAAGTAATATGGTCATTGCTTAAAAAGCTAATCTCTTCAGTAGCATCAACCAGAATATCATTTATTTCATCTTCACTGCTCTGAAAAAAAAATCAGTGCATTAGTGTTTGAAAGAAAAATCTTCTCAAGGAGCCAACCATTGATGGGCATCACTAGGTAGAAGCTAGTATAATTTCTCTAAGATATGAGTACATTATTTTTTTATAAGAATGAAAACAAAACATTAAACCTATCTTGACCTCTGCTTTATGCAACTTATTGCAGCAGTAAAATGTTTCTTGAAATTCTTCATCAGTTACAAATCTTACAAACGCTATAGCATGACATTTATTGGTGAGATCCATTTACTCATCAATCTGGATAGAAAAGCTATTGTTTTCCAGGTCATTATATAAAATCTACTCCATACCTTGGGACATGTCATCACAGTATTGACATATTTTTTCAAGAATGGAACCTTTTCAATTTCTCCTACTGAATGTTATTTTACTCACTATATGCTGGCAATTTTTTTTTTTAATTCTTGACTCCGTGGCCATTTAATGAAAAAATAAAATGATTTATGTAAATTGTTAAATTCTCTACAAATACACAAGTAGTAGCAGTGGTCACAGTAGTAAACTTAGAAAGTCACCTTTGTAAGGGGACATAGGAATTCTGTAGGCTAACCCCTTATTTAAAAAAATATTTTTGTATTGTTTAAAATATTACATATTTAGTACATATATCTCCTTTTTCCTCCCATTGACCTTCCCCCAGCCTCCCCTATCCCTGTCACAGGCCCTCATCCAACTCCTCCAGAGTCTTCTGTCCATTGGTGTGCTTATATGCATGCATACAAGTCCTTTGGTTGATCTATTTTCCTCCTTCCCTAACACTCTCCAGCCTTCTTGCTGTAATTTGACAACCTGTTGGGTGCTTTACTGCCTCGGTATCTATCATTTTATTCATCAGTTTATAATGTTCTTTATTCTCCATAAATGAGTGAGATCCCATGATATTTTTCTTTCATTGCCTGGCTTATTTCACTTAACATAATGTCCATCCATGCTGTGGCAAATGGTAAGAATTCCTTCTTTTTCATAGCAGCAAAATATTCTACTGTATAGATGCACCATAGTTTTCCAATCAACTCATCTACTGATGGGCATTTAGGCTCTTTCCAAATCTTAGTTATGGTGAATTGTGCTGCTTTGAACAATATATCCTTTCTGATTGGTATTTATAGTTTCTTGGGATATATTCCTAGTACTGGGATTACTGGGTCAAATGGGAGTTCCATTTTTAGTTTTTTGAGGAAACTCCATACTGTTCTCCACAGTGGCTGCACCTGTCTGCATTCCCACCAGTAGTGTACAAGGGTTCCTTTTTCTCTGCATCCTCACCAGCACTTGTCGTTTGTTGATTTGATGGTTGCCATTCTGACAGGTGTGAGATAGTAGCTCATTGTCATTTTGATTTGCATCTCTCAGATAATTAATGACTTTGAGCATGTTTTCATGTGTCACTTGGCCTTCCTTCTGTCTTCTTTTGGAAAGATTCTATTTAGGTCTGTTGCCCATTTTTTTATTGATCATTTATCTTCCTTTTATTAAGTTGTATAAGTTCCCTTTATTTATTTATTATTATTATTTAAATTTAATAAATATTTATTGTTCAGATTATTACATTTGTTTCTCTTTTTCCCCCCAATAGCTCTCCTCCACCTGCTCCTACCACTCCCTCTACCTTACATTGTCCTCATCCATGGGTGAATGATTATTGTCCAGTCTCTCCCTATACCCACCTCACCCCTTTCCCAATTTTATTATATTCACCAGTTTATTCTGTTCATCAGATTTTTAATTTACTTGATTTTTAGATTCACTTGTTGATAGATAGTTATGTATTTGTTGTTCATGATTTTTATCTTTACCTTTTACTTCTTCCTCTTCTAAAAGAGTACCTTTCAGCATTTCACATAATACTGGTTTGGTGTTGATGAACTCCTTTAGCTTTTTCTTATCTGTGGAGCTCTTTATCTACCCTTCAATTCTGAATGATAGCTTTGCTGGATAGAGTATTCTTGGTTGTAGGTTCTTGCTGTTCATCCCTTTGAATATTTCTTGCTACTCCCTCTGGCCTGCATAGTTTCTGTTGAGAAATCAGCTGACAGTCATATGGGTGCTCCATTGTAGGTAATTAACTGTTTTTCTCTTGCTGCTTTTAATATTCTCTCTTTGTCTTTTGCTCTGGGTATTTTAATTATGATGTGTCTTGGTGTGGTCATCTTTGGATTCCTTTTGTTTGGGATTCTGTGTGCTTCCTGGACTTGTTAAGTCTATTTCTTTCATCAGATGTGGGAAGTTTTCAGTCATTATTTCTTCAAATAGGTTTTCAGTATCTTGCTCTCTTTCTTCTTCTGGCAATTCTGATGTTGGTACACTGTAAGTTGTCCCAGAGGATCCTTACACTATCTTCACATTTTTGGACCTTTTTCTTTTTGCTTTTCCAGTTGAGTGTTTTCTGCTTCTTTGTATTTCAAATTTTTGCCTTGATTCTTGGCTTCCTCTAGAATGCTGTTAGGTCTCTGTATAATACTTTTTATTTCAGTCAATGTATTTTTAATTTCCAGTTGGTCCTTTTTCATCTCTAGTTGGTCCTTTATCATCTCCTCTTTGGTCTCGCTAAATTTATCCATCTTTTCTAGGAAATTCTTGAAAAACCTTATAAGCATGGTTTTGAACTCTATATCGAGTCATTTGTTTTCCTCCATTACTTTCGTTTGTGGTCTGTTTCTTTGTTTCTGCATTTTCACTATGCCAGGAGAACTTCTCTGATGGAATCAGCCTTATGATGCAAGACTTGCAAAACTGCAAAAGCTTTTCTGTTTGGCTTGGGTAGGGTGGAGTCTCAGGGCTGAGCAGAGACAGCCTTGGCTTCCAGTCAGCCCTGTCCTATGCGGCCCTTGGGTCTTAAGTGTCTCTCAGTAATCAGTAATTGCTGTGGCCTTTTCTGTGTGCACACGTGGGTGCCTCCAGACCTCCGCCTTTCCGGATCCCTTGCGCTCTGGGACCAGTATAAGTCTGGGTCCCCAGGGTCTTGCCCAAAACAGGGGTTCAATGCAGTTAGAAGTGACGGAGTTGGAAGGCTCAGTCTTCCGCCCACCAGAGAGCCAGCAGCACAATCAATAGTCCATCCTCTTTGTGCGCATTGGTTTGCATGCCTCAGACTTCTGGCCTTTCGCAGATCCCCTAAATTTTTGTGCACTCTTTCCTTTTCACAGTCCAGACTCAACCCGTATGAGTCTTGTTCAGAGCTGGGGTTCTATGCCATTGGATAAGGGATTCCGTGCAGTTGGGAGTTTCTGTCTCCCTTCCACCACAGGAAGCCAGCCAGGCACACCACCGCCCATTCTCACCACGCGCGTGTATCCATACCTCAGCTTTTGCAGCTCCTCTGAGTCTCTGTGAGCCCCTCTCTTTCCTTCTAGTTATAGAATTTCCATTCAGCCAACCTTCCTGTGGTTCTGGATGATGTCTGTTCTGTCTTTTAGTTGTGGTTTTGAAATTGTTGTGTGAGGCGCCATTTTGGTTGTTTTTCTGTAAGTTCCCTTTAGATGTTGGAGATTAAGCCTTTATCAGTGATAATATTTGCAAGTTTGTTCTCCCATATGTGGGAACCTCTTTCCACGTCCTGCGTGGTTCAGGGTTCCCTGTTCAGGGTTCGGGTTCTGAAGGAGGCCGCACGCAAATGAAATGAGAGACCAGAAAACATTAATTTGGCGATATTGGGGGGCCAGGCGGGAGCCTTCCTCTAGTGGAAAGGACTGCCACTTGCTCTGGCCTTTTTCTCCCTTTTATTAAGGCTTTGGGACACACCCCTAGCCTTTAGGCAGGAAATAACAAAAACAGAAATTAACATGAAACAAACATAGAGGTTGCTTCAACCAATAATGTTTCAACTAAACAGTGAGTAATTAGCTCTGACCTTTCAGAGCAATTAAGGTTGACCAGCCTTCTGGCTTCCTGTTTACATCCATTTAGTGAGAACAATATTTGGTTTCCAAAACCCATACAGTGGGCTTTCTTGTTGTTTTATTGATGGTTTCTTTTGCTGTGCGAAAGCTTTTTATTTTGATGTAGTCCCATTTGTTTATTTTCTTTTTAGCTTCCGTTGCCCTAGGAGCAGTATCAGTGAAGAAGTTCTTTGGCCATATGTCTGAGATTTTGCTGCCTGTGGATTCCTCTAGTATTTTTATGGTTTCCTGTCTTATGTTTAAGTCCTGTATCCATTTGGAGTTAATTTTTGTGTATGGTGTAAGTTGGTGGTCTAGTTCCTTTTTTTTTTTTTTTGCACATATCCATCCAATTTTCCCTATACCACTTATTGAAAAGACTGTCTTGACTCCAGTGTATGTACATGTCTCCTTTGTCAAATATTGAGCATAGTGGTTTGGGTCAATATCTGGATTCTCTATTCTATTCCATTGGTCTGTTCTTGTGCCACTATCAGGCTGTTTTGAGAACAGTAGCTTGAAATCTGGTATTGAGATTCCACCTACTTTGTTCTTCTTTCTCAGGACTGCTGCAGCTATTCAGGTCTTTTTTATTTCAAATGAATTTTTGGAGAGTTCTTTCTGGGTCTGTGAAATATGCCATTGGTATTTTAATGGGTAGTGCATTGAATCTATAGATTGCTTTGGGTAGTATGGACATTTTAATGATGTTGATTCTCCCAATCCATGAACATGGTATGGTCTTCCATCTGTTTACATCTTCCTCTATCTCTTTTTTCAGTGTTGTGTAGTTTTCTGCATATAGGTCTTTTACCTCCTTAGATAAGTTTATTTCTAGGTATCTTAATTTTTCTGGTGCGATGGTAAATGGGATTGCTTTTTTAGTCTCTCTTTTCTGTAAGTTCATTATTGTTGTATAGAATGTCATAGATTTCTTGGTGTTAATTTTGTATCATGCTACATTGCCAAATTCATTTATTAAGTCTAATAATGTTTTGATTGAGTCTTTCAGGTTTTATATGTATAATGTCATGTCACCTGCAAATAAGGACAGCTTTACCGCTTCTTTTCCAATTTGGATGCCTTTTATTTCTTCTTCTTGTCTAATTGCAATGGCTAATACTTCCAGTACTATGTCGAATAGGAGAGATGAGAGTGGGCATCCCTATCTCATTCCTGATCTTAGGAGAAATGGTTCTAGTTTTTTCCCATTGAGTATAATGTTAGCTGTGGATTTATCATATATGACTTTTATGATATTGAGGTATGATCCTTATATTCCCACCTTGTTGAGAGTTTTTATCAAGAGTGTTGGATTTTGTCAAATGCTTTTTCTGTATCAATTGATATGACTGTGACTTTTATCTCTCAATTTGTTTATGTGATGTATCATATTTATTGATTTGTGGATATTGTCCTTGCATCTGTGGGATAAATCCTACTTGGTCATGGTGTATGATATTTCTGATGTACTGCTGGATTTAATTTGCTAGAATTTTGTTGAGGATTTTAGCATCTATGTTCATGAGGGATATTGACCTGTAATTCTCTTTCATTGTGTTGTCTTTATCTGGTTTTGGTATTAGGGTGATGCTGGTTTCATAGAATGAGCTTTGAAAGTATTCCATCCTCTTGAGTTTTCTGGAGTAGTCTGAGGAAGATAGGTTTTAGTTCTTCCTTGAATGTCTGGTAAAACTCCCCTGTGAAGCTCTCTGGCCCCGGGCTTTTGTTTGCTGAAAGCTTTTTGATGACTGCTTCAGTTTCTTCCATAGTTATTGGCTTATTGATATGTTTAGATTCTTCCTGATTGATGTTTGGAAGGCTGTATTCTTCTATGAATATGTCCATTTCTTCCAGGTTGTCCAGTTTGTTGGAATAGAGTTGCTCATAGTATTTTTTAACAGTCCTTTGTATTTCGGTGGCGTCTGCTGTTATTTCTCCTCTTTCGTTGCTGATTTTGTTTATTTGGGTCCTCTCTGTTTGCTTTTTGGTGAGTCTGGCTAGAGGTTCATCAATATTGTTTATCCTTTCAAAGAACCAGCTCTTGGTTTTGTTGATCTTTTGTATTATTATTTTTTGGGGTCTCAATGTTGTTTATCTCTGCTCTGATCTTTATTATCTACTTTCTTCTGTTTAAACTGGCTTTCTTGTTGCTTTCTTTCTAACTATTTGAGTTGTAGGGTTAGGTAATTTATTACCATTGTTTCTTGTTTTTTGCAGTAGGCTTGTAGAGCTATGTACTTCCCTCTCAAGATCGCTTTCCCTGCGTCCCACAGATTTTGGATTGTTGTGTTTTCATTGTCATTTGTTGCCATGATGTTTTTTATTTCTTTTTTGATCTCTCTGGCAACTCGGTCATTGTTTAATAGCATGCTGTTTAGTCTCCATGTGTTTGATTTCTTTGGATTATTTTTATTGTAGTTGATTTCCAGTTTTATGCCACTATGATCTTAGAAGATGCTTAATATGATTTCTATCTTCTTGAATTTGAAGAGACTTTGCCTCTGACCCAACCTATGGTCTATCTTTGGAAAGGATAGACCATGTGCATTTGAGAAGAATGTATATTCTGTGGTTTTGAGGTGAAATGTTCTGAAGTTGTCAATTAATTCCATCTGGTCTAGTGAGTCATTTAGGATTGATGTTTCTTTGCTGATTTTTTGTTTAGGGGATTTGTCCAATGGTGATAGTGGGATATTAAAGTCTCCCACTAAGATTGTATTACTGTCAATATCTCCGTTGATATCCTCCAGAATTTTTTTTATGTATTTGGGTGCTCCTGTATTGGGTGTGTGTATGTTTACCAGAGTTATTTCTTCTTATTGGACTGCTTCCTTTAGTATTAAGTAGTGGCCTTCCTTATCTGTTGTTATGTCCTTTACTTTGAGATCTAATATGTCAGATATAACTATTGCTACCCAGCTTTTTTAAAATTTTCATTCACCTGAAAGACATTTTTCCCTCCATTCACCCTCATTCTTTTGCATCTTTTTTTCTTAGGTTGGTTTCTTGTAGCCAACATATATATAGGCCATGTTTTCTTATCCAACCCATTACCCTATGTCTTTTGATTGAGGCATTTAATCCATTTACATTTAAGTTATTATTGATAGGTTCTTGTTTGTCCCCATTTTTATTCTTTACCCCTATGTTCCTTCTCTGCTCCCTATTTCTTTTTTTTACAGCAGCCCCTTTAGCATTTCTTGCTTTGCTGGTTTGGTGCTAATAAATTCCCTTAGTCCTTTTTTGCTGTGAAGCTCCTGATTTCACCTTCAGTTTTGATTGATAGACATGCTGGGTACAGTATTCTTGGTTTCAAACCCTTCCTTTGCATAACTTTGTATATTTCATTCCATTCCCTTCTGGCTTGATGAGTTTCTGTTGATAAATCCATCACTATTCTGATGTGTGTTCGTTTGTAGGTAACTTTCTGTCTCTCTCTGGCTGCTTTAAAGATTATTACTTTGTCATTGGTGTTTGTCCATTTAATTATAATGTGCCTTGGGATAGGTCTTGTTGGGTTCATTTTGCTTGGGACTCATGAGCTTCTTGGATTTGTGTGGGTTTTTCTTCCTTTTATCAGGGAAGTTTTCTGTCATTATTTCTTCAAACAGATTTTCGAATCTTTGCTCAGTTTCCTCTCCTTCTGGAACCCCTACTATGCAGATGTTTTTTTGTTTCGTGTTGTCCAAAGATCCCTTTGGCTCTCCTCCTGCTTTCTAATTTTTTTTCCTAAAAGCTGCTCTTTTTTTTTCTTACCTTGTCTTCTAGTTCACTGATGTGGTCCTCTGCTTCTTCTAGTTTACTCTTGATGCTTTCTATTGAGTTCTTTATAACAGCGATGCCATTTTTCATTTCTTCTTAGTTCTTCACTTCCTTTTAGTTCTTATACATATTGTCAAATTTGTCTTCCATTTTTTTCAGCAACCTTATGATCATTTCTCTGAATTCTTTCACTGACAAGTTGTTTGCCTCCATTTTGTTTACTTCCTTTTCTGGTCATGACTGCTTTTCTTTCATATGAAGGCTTTTTCTTTGTCTCCCCATGGTCTCTCTTCTCCTATTGTCTGGTTATGTAGTTCTCTCTCTCCTGCACTGATTTAAAGCACAAAATAAAACACAACCAGGTGTAACCCACAAGGCACTGAATAGAAATGTATTCACAATATTAATAACCACAAATAAAGGTGTTCAGCAGAGAAAGGTGAATTAGCGGATAGGAGAGAATGGAGAAGGGAGAAAAAAAAGGAAGGAGTGCCAAAATGAAATTGGGAAAAGAAAAAAAAAGTAAGAGAGAAAAGAAAAAGGATAAGAAAGAAGAGGGAACAATCTATATATATGGGGAGAAAATTCCAGGAGAACATCCACTAATATCAACAAATGCCAGCAACAAGAACCTGGATATGAATAGAAACTACAAATAACAACTAATATCAAGCGAGGCAAAGGAAAACAGAAACAAAAAAACAAATAAGAATAAGCAAATCAATCTTACAAACAAGCATAAAAAATCTATATAATCAACATTCAAGCAAACAACAACAGAAAGACAGAGAGAAAAACAATTTTTTGTATATTGAAGACAGAGAAGAGAGAGATGTGTATGGACTTGGAGCAGGGGATTGGAAATTTGATATATAAGTAGGGTGAGATTTTAACAGGGGACAAAAAGAAAGAATAGGGAAAATCTAAAGCAGGAAAAGGGGAAAAGTTAGGAAGAGAGTGATGGCATAAAGGTAAAGTTGAGATGGAGTAAAATGATGCTAAAGGGAAGATGAAAATAGAATGCAGAATACTAATCCCAAAGTAAAATAAAGAGAAATAAAATACTTTTTTTTTAAAAAAAAGGTAAAATCGTAGTAGAAATAAAACTGATTGAAAATAAAAATGCAATAATTAAAAAGGTAAAATCAAGTGAGGAAAAAAGAAAAAAAATTAAGTTTCTTAAGTAAAAGATGAAAAAATAAAAATAGATGTGTGCAGTAGTGATGGTTAATTACTTCCTCTACTGTTCATTTGGCATGCCTATTTCCTAGTCAGGACAATATTGTAATTCCCTGTGTTCCCTGCTTGATTTTTTAGCAGGCAGTGTATCTTAATTTCTTCTATTCTTTTGTGTTTACACAAGAGTCAATTTGTGATCCAACTCCTGGGTGGCAGTGTTTCTGGATTGACCTCTGGGTCTACAGGTCCTCTCTAGCCAGTGCTTAGATCCTGCTTTCCCTGTGGCACTCAATACTGGTTTGTGGGAGTGGGTTGTCCCAGAGCTGGTTCTCTGATGGCTATTCCCTGCTCTGGTTCCCAGCTTCCAGAAAAACAACTTTCCCCTGCAGTTTCTTAGGTTGTTCCCAATTGGTGATCCTATGTATTGGGCTTAGTAATCAGAAGCAAGGATTTAAAGAGGAAAAAGAAAAAACAAAAACAAATCAAACAAATAAACAAACAAACAAAACGAGCCAGCTTAAGTATGTGAAATCCAGGGCTGCACGAAAGTCTGTGCAGTTTTTTTCCCCCACTTTGGTCTAAGCAACTGGCACACTTTTAAAATTTTGTAGGCTGTCCTCTTGTGTCAGATCAAAATGGGCTGCTTTTTAGAGTTTCTTTCTGTCTGCAGCTCTGAAGAGCCCCTTCCACATTCACAGATCATGCCAGCCCCAACAGCCACAGATTTTTCTAGGAGCAGACTTCCCCTGGTCCTCCAGCTCCCATAGTGTGTGTGTTTCTTTCTCCTGCTGGGACCAGAGAGCTCACCTTATCCCAGGCAAAATATGTCCTTTCTGTGTGGAGTGTAGAGCTCCTCTGAATCCATGTGTTTGTGCCAATTGAGGACTGGTGTTTTGGGGTTCGCAGCTATTCTGTGGGTGCTGTAGTTGTAGATTTTTCAGGATTTTGATAGCACCCACTTTCCCCTTCAAGATGGCACGGTCCCCGCATCCAAGCTGATTGCTCCGGGAGGGAACCCAGCAGCAGTGGGGGCTGCCTGGTCAGGGGAGCCCCACCCAGCAGCCCCCCACCATCTCCTGGAGTATAGCTGTCCCTCAACTCACCAAGAAATACTCCCCATGTGACCCTCAGCTGTTCTTTCTATCTGCTCTGGGAAGTCTGTCTATTCCACCATTTTTTCCTTTCTGGCTTTTTTTTAGTTTCTCACCAACTGTATAACTTTTCTTCTTCTTGGTCCATGGTTGGCAAATTGCGGCTTGCAAGCCACATGTAGCTCTTTGGCCTCTTGAGTGTGGCTCTTCCACAAAATACCATGGCCTGGATGAGTCTATTTTGAAGAAGTGTCATTAGAAGAAGTTTAAGTTTAAAAAATTTGGCTCTCAAAATAAATTTAAGCCAAAACCGGTTTGGCTCAGTGGACAGAGCGTCAGCCTGTGAAACAAAGGGTCCCAGGTTCGATTCTGGTCAAGGGCATGTATCCTGGTTGTGGGCACATCCCCAGTAAGGGGCATGCAAAAGGTGGCTGATCGATGTCTCTCTCATTGGTGTTTCTAACTCTCTATCCTTCTCCCTTCCTCTCTGTAAAAAATCAATAATATATATATATAAAGAAATTTAAATGATTGTACTGTTGATATTTCACTCTGTTGACTAATGAGTTTGCTGACCACTGTTCTAGGTGATATATTTTGTTGCCTAGTAACTTGATTTTGAGACTTTTTACTGAATGTGATCTTTTCTTGACAAGAATTTTACTTTGTTTTGAAATTCCAATAGATGTTTAAGATAATGAGCACTTTTCCTTGTCAAATGGATGTGGTTTGTAGTTAAATGTCTGAGATTTCTGGAGGCACTGCAGCATTTTAATTTGCCTGCCAAAGAAAACACCCAATGGAACAAGACTACTTTGATTAGTAGCCCATGTAAAATCTATGGATAAATAGCTCCCCTTATTATTAATGAGCTTTTTGGGGGGTCTCCTTTTACGTACTAGTGCTATAAAATAACTGAAGAAGATTGTAATTCTTCCTCACTAACCATATAGGAATGGTTCATAGGCCTAATTCTAGAATTTTCCTCTTTCATTTCACATCCTGTTTTCAAAAATTGTCTAACTGGACCACCAGACTTACTTATAAGATACAAATACTAATAAAATATAAAACAAAAGGGTATAATAAATAACAAAATGAGACATTGCAAAAATAAAAAAAATCATAATGCAATTCACTTCCAATTTACATAATCCATGTTTTGCATTATTTATAACAGCATAGCAATAAGACAGTTAAGTTATGGCACGTAGAAATTCCTTATTTTATAATAAAAAATACCCTATGATTGTTGTTTATATCAAGAAAATTATTGTCTCTCAGGAAGCCAGTTGGAGGCATGAGTGGCCAACAGTCTTAAAAGGCTTAGGAATGTGGACATACTGGACAGATATATTGTGCGAGGCCAGAATATTCAGCAGAGGTTTAATGGGAAACTTCAAGAAGCATACCATTCAGCGAGGTCTTCAGGGATCACTGGAGTAATGGGCACCATCATCCCTGGTTGATGGTCACAAGCATGGCATATTAATAACAATAAGAATGAAGTCCCAAAGCTACAAGGAGGCACAATTACCATAATGAGCAACAAGTTCAGAGGAGCAACCGAGATGCTTAGAGATGATGAATAGAATAGTATCTCTAGTGGCACTATAGATTAGCAACCATCAAGAGCATGGTTTAATATATACAAATAAAAGAAGGTACATTTGCACATTCAAGAGATTGCGGGTGGGCCACTTTAAGTGGAAGTCATAATCTTTTGCAAATATTCTCAATCTGAGTTAGGTTTTTGACCTAGAACCTTTGACAGGAGAGATAGTCATATTACCAGGAAGAAGTACTGTGCCACACCATGCAGGAATAGACTGTTATGTATTCCTCAATGATTCCTGTAATATTTATTCAAGGGACTGTGTCTCAGGAATCTACACTAATAAAAGAGAAAGATGCAAATTGACCATACCTTCGTGACACCCACCAGCCAATCAGGAGTGAGTATGCAAATCAACCCAACAAATATGGTGGGTTAATTTACATACACAGGTGCCCAGCAGCTGGAAGCAGGAAACAAGCATTTTGCATCACCCCAGCCGCTCCAGGCCTCTGGGCAGCATGGGAAGGCAGAAAGGCGGCTTTAGGCCGGAGCAAAGGTTGTGCCGGCAGCCAGGGTAAGGAAGGCCCATTCTGCACAAATCTTTGTGCATCGGGCATTTAGTAGAGTAATATCCGGACATTTTGAAGATTATTGGATGCAGGCTCTGGGTTGATATTGACACCTGGAATCACAAGTATTATCATGGATCTTATCACAGTAGGTACCTTCCAGGGACCAGGTAATAAATGGAGTCCTGCCAAAGGTAGGTTGACAGTAGGACTCCTGGCTCTCTGAATCTTCCCAATGTTACAGGTCCTATAGAGATGGAGTGACTGTGTATCTAGAGCTCTACATTATGAGTTGAATTCTGTTAGGCCTACCAGGTCAATAAATTCAGGTGGGCCCATTGTGAGATGAAGATGGTACCTGTGTTCAAGACTAAGTAGGGACAGATGATACCAGTAAGTTAGATGAGCAATTAGCCGGTGCCCAACACAGTTTGTCCTTTCATCAGCTTACATTTATGACCACACAGAGGAAGGAAGAAAAAGCCTGAATTTGGCTTATAAATAGGTATGCTAGATTTGCGGGTGTTAGCCAAAAATGGGCAGTGGCTGCAATACAGACACATTCATGGGAGGTCTTCAGATACAGTTGTAAAAAATATTACCACTGAGGAGAGAGTCAAGTGGTGGACCTGGTCATCCACTCTGCTCTCCGTGAGGCTTAGCCTCATACACCTTCTGTGAGGGAGTGAAAACAGCCTGTAAGTAAGCCCATGAGCTTTTCATCTTTATTTCTGCTCTGGAGTGTGCTGGGAGAGAGAAAATGACACATCGTGTTCCATTAAGAAGAAAAAGTAAAGAAAAAGACAACAACCCCACCACATTTCCACTAGGGAATATAGTCCTGTCGTGTGTGTTTTGAGCAAAAAACTTCGGAGGTCTAAAAATGTTAAGATAGTCCTAATATTAAAACATTAAATTTTAAAGTAAGCATTTCCTTTTTTTTATTAAATATATTTTATTGAGTTTTACAGAGAGGAAGGGAGAGGGATAGAGAGTTAGAAACATCAATGAGAGAGAGACATCGATCAGCCGCCTCCTGCATGCCCCCTACTGGGAATGTGCCCAAAACCAAGATACATGCCCTTGACCGGAATCAAACCCAGGACCCTCCAGTCCACAGGCCGACGCTCTATCCACTGAGCCAAACCGGTTTTGGCTAAAGTAAACATTTCTTTACAACCTTCCCTAAATATCATCAATTTCCAATCCCTTCCACGTAATCACATGACTGAAAGTTTTTATACTTTCTTTACCTGGAATTTTTTTTTTCCTGACAGCTTGGTGATGTTTTATTCTACGGAATAAGAACCATAGCTATTCATTTGATCTATATTTCTATAGTTCCTAATTCTTAGTTTGCTGATTTAATGTATATTGTAGTTCTAATCCATTGAGTTTTCTATTTTTTAGCAATTTATGATTTTAAACACTTTTTGTTATAAATTATCAAATAACTATATCAGTAGGTTGAGAAAAAGCAAAAAGCACACCCTGAGAAACAAAAAGATAAATATTTGATGACAGTAATAGATTCCAAAAGAGACACAATCTTGTAATTAGGTTAGAAGATTGTCATTTCACAATTGTTTTTCACAGGCTACATGTTTCTCAAGAACTTCAACATATTTTTATGTCAGAATGATTACCACACGGAGCTGATTAAAAAAGGACCTGAAGTGGAGAATATTAAAGGTCTTTTCTCATTATTTCTATATTTATTTAACTGGCATACCACAGATTAGGTGTTTCACAAACATATTCCCAATTAAATATAATGATTCCTTTTAAGTGACAGTTAAAAACTCTCTTACTTATTTTTAGTGACAATATATCAAAACAGCACTTAATGTTTTGCAGACTTTCTTTTTGCCCTTGAATTTTTAACCTTTCTCTGTAAGATGACTTGGGGGTTCTTGTCAACCACAGGAGAGCCTTATTATCCTACATCACGTTCACTACACTTATGTCCCTGAAACACAGCTGGTGAGGGAGGTTTCTCACTTCAAATATATCTTTTATTTATGGACAGAGTTTCTGCTCTGAGTTTCTGGTTCTATTCATGCCCTAGTAGGTTAGGATAAGTAACATAAAAGAAACCCCAAATCCTATGTTTCCTTATCTTCTAAGGTTGGATCTTGAGGTCAGCGAACATGGCAAATTGTCTTCTCCTGGAACTCCAACATTGTTTGAACTTGTTCTTTTCTCAGGATGAGATTCTCCAGGGCAAGATTTCTATTTTCTGAAATTTTCCTAAATTAATATCAGTCCCTCATGTAAACATTTTAGACCAAAATTTTTCTTATGACAGACAGCCAGGTGGGAACTTGTCTGATTTTTATACTGAAATAATTAACTACACATGGGATTTTTTTTTTACTTAAATGCATTCATCAATAAGGAGCCTCAAGAGACTATTTGTTTTTACTTACATTTTTCTTCCATCTATACTAATAATCTATATTAATAAAAAGTTAATATGCTAATTAGACCAGCTTGACCAGATATCTTCCAATTGTCCAGTCCTCCTTCTAGACAAAGCCATGGTGGTAGGGGCTCAGGCAGGTAGGGGAGGGCAGTTAGAGTGATCAGGCCAGCAGAGGAAGATGATTAGGGGTGATTAGGTTGGCAGGGGATGGCAGTAGGGGCAATCAGGCTGTCAGGCTGAGGGGTTAGGGGCAAGCAGGCAGGTAGAAGTGAGGTGAGCAATTCAGAGCCAGTGATCCCCGATTGTGAGAGGATTCCAGATTGGAGAGGGTGCAGTCTGGTTGAGGGACTCCCCCTCTTCCCCTCCCTGTGTATGAATTTCGTGCACTGGGCGTCATATACATATACACACTGTGTAGATAAGGAATTTTCAAAGTAGAGGCATAACAGTTCCTTACACGACTGGAACAGGGTATCTGGGAGGACTCAAAATTGGCCACAGGGATAGCCATGTGAGTTTTGGAAACACTGTAGAGTTTATTTCTGATATATTTAGTGTTATTGCCACCCAATTGAGAATCACTCATTTCTGGCCATTGGAAGATGCTTTGTTGCAAATGACTAGGTTGAAAATATCATAGTTTTACACTGAGAAGATGTGGGATTTTGTCCTGGTTCTGCTTCTCAGTATTATGACAAGGCTAATTATTTTATATGAATCATCCTTAAGTTTCTTACCTGGTAGGAGTTTGAAATTGTTGGAGCACAGAATAGAAGGTAAGGATTAGTGAGAGGTACAGCTGGAACACAAGGCAAGGGATGCATAATGAAGGCTTAGGCCATACTAGGAACTTGACTTTTATCTTGGAGTCAAAGGGGACTGTTGAAAGGTTTTGAGTAGATACTGTGGAACAATCATATTCTGTTTTTGAAAACAAATTTTGACAGACAATAAATTTGAGAGAAATATGACTGGAAATCAGGTATGAGGTTCTTTCAGTAATAATTTAGGCCAAAAAGAGAATTTAGTGCTTAGCACTTTGTATATATATATATATATACTAGAGGATCAGTGCTCATGCACTGGTGGAATGTCTCTGTCTGGCCTGCACCCTCTCACAGTCTGGGACACCTCAGGAGTTGTCAGACTATCTTTTTTGGCCCGATCCCCACAAGCTGCTGGTATTGCTCACCAGCCATGAAACTGGCTTCTGGCTCCCAATGGTCATTTGAATGGCATGACACTCCCGCTGTGGGAGCACATTGACCACCAGGGGGCAGCTCCTGCATTGAGATCTGCCCCCTGGTGGTCATTGGGCATCATAGCTACCAATCGGTCTTCTGTCACTTAGGCTTTTATATATACAGATACAGGTACTATGTAATATAACTGGGCATTAAAACATGAAACCTTGGTGTATCCAGACAATATTTTAACCAACTGAGCTACCTGGCCAGGGGCCTGTAATGTATATTTTATATATAATTTTAAAGCAGAGACTTACTTTCTCCCATTTTATATATGTACTGTGCAAATATGAAGTTTTCAGAACCAAATTATGTCTGACTTTTGTGGAAAGCTAAGTCAGGATGACTGGATGGGCTGAAGCCCAGCTGCAGGGACAGCCATAAAAACATTTGATAACACGATAGAGATATTTCCAACAAATTAGATCATTCTGTCACACACTTGGAAAACACTCATGCACAGACACTTGAAGTATGCTTGTTGAAATTGCCAGGTTAAAAATATCATAGCATCTCATACCAAAAAACTATCTCACAATTATTGACATTTTGGAATACAATGCGGGTTTGTTTGATGATGATGATGATAAATAGCAGTTTGCTTTTTTTCTATTATAGAAAATGAATTGAAACCTTCAGGACAATATTAGTGTGAACTCTGTTCACAAGTTTCTTTTAAGTGAGCTCTTCAATTAAATGATTAATAATTTCAATTGCTAGTCATCCAAAAAACATCATGCTTGACTACGCTTGTCGTATGATATAATAATTTCTTACAACTAGGGCTTTCTCCTCCACCCAATAAAATCCATGCTGTTTACTCAGGCATACTCCAGCGTGCAGGAAAGTCACAGAATAGAACCATGGAAAGTCAGAAGGTCCAGGAAAGTCACAGAATACAACCAAGGAAAGTAAGAAGGTCAAGTAACTACTATCTTCAAAGTGCACCCCTCCTTCCCCTGATATTTCCTGAGATGTAACATTTCACATTTTGCTTGAAAGTGATAACCTCAAGCTGCCTCTGTACTTTCCTGAATGTGACTGTATCATATTAACAGAAAAAAATATTTGAATGTGATGTTAAACAACATTTTAGATCCAACTTTTTAGTCCTATAGCCAGGCAGACATTTGTTTGAAATTTGACTGAAATAACTCAGCTACACATGGGATTCATGACTTAAATGCATTCATTAAAACAGAACCTCAAGAGACTCTGGTTTGGCACTGCCTAATTCAAGTTAATAAATGTTCCAATAAACTTTTAAAAATTTTAACATGTCTCAGTTGGTCTTTTAACTACAGGTTTATTTGTTAACAAAATAACTTATTTTGAATACTTACTGTTACTAACGGAGTCATGATGTCTGACTATTAACGATTTATAGGAACAGCTAACCTCAGTCACAGGGATATAGGAAAAGTCAAAGGATCTATGCCTACTTGTTCACTCATTTAATATTTATTCAGTCTAAATATCAAGCACTGTCTTAGGGGTGGAGCTTAATTTTTGGTGGAGAGAGAAGCAGAAAATAAACAAGAAAAATATCAAATAGACCCAACATGCATGCAGAAAAGTAAAAGAGAGGGAAGGGACACAGAATGATTATAATGAAAACACCTTGTGGCTTACAACAGAACTTAATAATTTATATGGAAAAATATTTCTAGGATAATGGGATCCACTTATCTAAATACTGATATTTTACATTTGGGCGGGGCCTCTGATTCTGAATTGCCTGATTGGATCTCAAGTGGACTCTTGTGCATTGGGAGAGGCTTGCAATGGGCAATAAGATAGTTCAGAAAGAGATGCACATTGGAAGGCACTTTGAAATCTTGAGAACTCTCAAAAACACTTATATTTGGTTCATAGAAACAACTACTTAAAATTAAATACTTTAGTGGATTTGATGATTTTCTTGACAAACAGTTTTCCTCCTTTCAGCCAGCTGTTTCATCAGATAAACTATGAGGACTGCTAGAGACTGTCGGGTGTTTCTGGGAGTGCAGTTAACTTGAAGACATCGTTTAATGAAGATACATTAAAACTTGTACCTAATCTATTAAGAAATGCCAAGCTACTTATGTGATGAAATAAAATGTTCAGAAGAAATCATTTCAGTTTAATCTTTTCTGAAATTTGATTTGAGAAGAGTAAGGTGAGCCAGAGCCAATGAGATAATTGCATCATGAAAAAATGAAGTATGTTGGTATATACCGATCATGCCAAAAAAAAAAAATACTTTCCAAACAATTAGAAAGAGAAATTAGGAAGACAAAGGAGAAAGTGAGAAAGAGGTATGACTTTGAAAATTTATTCTTTAACAAAACTTACCTTAGTGGTTATATTCATAAAAATTGCAAAATAATAGGACTCAAAAATTCAGAGAATTAGAAATTTCAAATACTGGCAGTGTTTAGAAGTTAAGACAGAGTTATTTTTAATGACTTTGGATAAAGAACTAGGTATAGGGCAAAGAAAAACCCTGTGTTTAATTTTTTACTCATGTATTTACTGTAGGGTTAGGGTTAGGGTTAGGGTTAGGGTTAGGCCTCTGTATTCTTGGTACATTATTTTCTCAATTCTCTCTCTCTCTGTATCTCTCTCTCTCTTGCTCTCTCTCTCTCTTATATACATATAGAACCTTAGCTAATGTATATCAAAATTTACTCTGTGCTATCTTATTTCATCTTCACAGCAATAAGCCAATGATACAGATGGTTCCTATATTAATATTTTATGGACTAGAAACTGATTATTATAGCTATTATGAATCTTCCCTTAGGTCATGCATTAATAAATGGAAGAGCCAAAATTTGAAATTAGGTCTGTCTGAGACCAAAACCTGAGCCTCTAAGCCATGTGCACCACAGACACAGAAGGTCATTATAACATTAAATCGAATTATGTATGGGACAATGCCTAACATAATTTAAGCACTCAATATAAATACAGTAGTTATGAATCTTAGTATGCATTCTCAATTTTGTGAGGAAAATACTATTTAATTCCACATAATCAACATAATTAGAATTTAAACCCTTATCATGCCTTGCCAGTCAAAAGTCCGATCTGATTCATTATTTGGAACCAACCTTTCTGGTGTTACACTGAGGTCTCTGGGTCCTATGCTGTGATAAGAGTTGGAGCAGTCCCTCGCCCCCCTTTTTTGGGGGCTGGTGGTGGGGAACTTGGTTCATGCTGGTGAGTGCTGAGAAGCCCTTTGTTCCTCAGAACACTGTTGCTTAGGTGTGATATATTTGAGGCATGAAATTCATTGTTGAGTCGGGGCGGGGGGTGGGGTGCGGGTGGAATTCTATTGCCATTGTTCATTCATTTTGTATTTATCGGGTATCATTTACATATCAAGCACCATCCTAGATATTAAAGAAAAAGCAGCAACAAGACAAACATTTCCTGTTCTCTACCTAGAGTCCAGTCTCCTTGGTGTGTTAGGCCATCATATAGCCTGTAGAATCCTGCACCTCTTAACGGGATGCTATACCATGAAATTAAATAGTGACTTTACCGTGAAGCCAAAGCAGCTTGGGCTTCAGGGACCCTCACTTCCATCGCCCCTTCCAATGTTCTAAGATGGACCTTAAGAATGTGTACATAAGGTGTTTTCTGTTTTCTCTGGTTTCTTTTGTTTTGTTTTCAAATGTAAGCTATTTTAACTGCAATCATATGTTGGTTGTCTAACCTTTCTGTATGTTTATGATGTGGTCAAAGGGAAATTGAGTTTGCTATCAACAGAGTTGTACTAATATTATGGTGCTTATGAAAAATATGTTCTTATTTATTAAAGTTGGGTACTGGGTATTTACAGGCAAAATGATACAAAATAGGGAATTTTCTCCCCAGAAGGAATTCAGTGAAAGAAAAGCTAACATAAGCGGAAGCGGGGGGATAGATCTATGGAGGTTCATTACAGTGTTCTCTTTATTTTTGTGTATCTTTGGACATTTCCAAAACACAGAGGTAAAAATAATAGAACCCTGGCTAAATCTGGCTGTTTTAGTTTTCATATAACTTGTTTACAGTCTTTTATTTATTTATTTATTTTCCCCCAGAAGTATTTAAGTTATATTTTGTTTTTGCTTTTGCTATTAATCTTATCACATTTCAAGAGTAGCACATTTAATTCATAGGTTGAATTCTGCTCAAAATGCTTTTCATATGATCTTATATTTTATTGCTAAGTTTGCTTACCTTGTGTTCTTAGTTTCTAAAGTTTATTTGTTATCTATTACTGATTTTATTTTCTGCAAGTCAATTTTACCTCTTATTGCAACCTATTACAGATTGAAATTTTGTTCCTGATTTTGGAGTTCCATGTGTTGTCCACTTTTATTAATTCCATGAGTTCATTTTGCTTCTTGGCCTACACTCCTCTGTATTGACTCTCACCTTGTAGCTCTGTTCCTCTCTCATAAGGCACTATCTTCTTGCAACTTGTACACTTGTAAAAAACCAAGCAACCAACTTATCTCTTTTTCATAGCTGAGAGGTAATATGAAATAGTCTCTTCTTCTATGCTGTAGTATGTCTTCAGAGGCACATTGGTGCATTAGATATCTATGAGTATGTGGAGATCTATACAAATCTCCAACTACACTGTTCCATGGAATCTCAATTGGGAAATTATTGGCTAAACATGTTGAAATTGTTCTTTTCTTCCCATAATCAATAGGAAGAGGGTAAATTCATGCTTTGGATCTTGTATGTGTCAGTTCAATAAAATATTACTTAGCATCTAAACAGGACCAAGCCCTGTGCTGGCTCTGGGAATACAAAGACTATACTTCTTCCAAGTCCAAGTGGACTCCATGGGACAATAAACCATAAACACAGGTGTACTGATGACAGAGAAAGAAGGCGTATATAACTCTCACTAATAGCTTTGAGCTAAAGGCTACAAAAAAAAATCCATTAACAGAAAGTCTTCCAGGAGTAGTAACTCAATTACTAAGTGTTTTGAAAGAAAGAAAAAAAAAGTCAAGTGTTCTTTTTATAGGTTAAAATTTTTTTGGTTTTTGGAACCTGGAGGAAAAAGAAAACATCCTATTTTACCAAATGTTTCAAAAACCTTTTAATATGTATTAAAGTAAATGGTTGTCTGGGTTTAGGAAAAAAAAAAAGGTTGTCTGGTTCAATACTAAATCTCTTTAGGATTTACCAAGAGGGTGTTTAATATTAGAACAACTGTTTTGGTTCATTAAATTTTTTAAGAGGTTCTAAACTTTAATCAGTGAGAACTCACTCAAGCTTATACCTGCAAGAACAGGCTCTCTTTAAAAAATGTGACAACTTTAAATTCTTACAGTTTTAAGCTCTTCTTTGTGCAATTTTCCCTGGGAGCCCCAGCAGTTTTATATTTTCATAACACGATAATGTTTATAAATAGAAGGCTTTATCTGTAGGATGTAAAGACTAACAGAAATGAGTTTTATAAGTCTAAATTTGGTTTGTACTTAGGAATTTAGAGATTATTTTAAATGTTACAAAAAAGCTAATATTTGTTAAGAGCTTTATGGTTTGTCTTTTGTTCTATTTTGTAATTATTCTTATGTTGGTATCTCCAACAAAGAAGTAGTTAGAAAATCTAAGATCATGCTAACACTCTGAAAATAAAACGAGAGACATTGAGAAGAAAATGTTGACTGGTCCTATAAGAATGGGCAAAGGAACTAAAGAGAATTGCACAAAGGAGTATAAAATACAAATTGTCAATACATATGTAAAAACTGAACCTCTTTAGTAACAAAGCAACTATAAAAAACTTAATAACTAAAGAAACAACCAACTGGCATATCATTTAAAAATAATAATCCTCTTTTTGGTGAGAGTAAAACATGAATTCTGGTACTTGGACCTTCTAGAAAGGACAGAGGCAAAGTATATCCCCAAAACATAAAAAATAATTCAGTCTCTAATTTATACTTATGGGAATTTATCCTCAGAAAAATTTGCTCACAATGTTTCAGCACGATGTCTTTCTATGACCCTCATTATAGTTCGGTGATATACGTGCTCACATCTGACAGGTAAAGCCAAATGCAGTGAGGTGGACTTGTACAAAACTCCAAGACTCATCAGTGGCAGAATTAGAACAGATCTATTAGACTCAACTTCATAGCTATTGCTCATGTTGGAAGGTATTTGGTCCAATAATTTTTTGGTACTTTCTCCATGGTACATTCAGTGTTAAGTTAAGGATCTATAATGCATTGTTTATTAAGCATTTACTAAGCACTAACTCCTTCATACATGGATTATTTTATTCTCAGAACCAGAGGCCCGATGCATGAATTTGTACATAGGTGTGTTCTGCCCTGCCTGCCCCAATTGGGGCTGATAGGGCCATCTGGCCAGGGGGAGGGGCCATGGGAGATCAGCCAGGTGGCCCTGCCCCTGGGGAGAGGGTATGAGGGAGGTTGGCCAGCTGGACCTGCCCCTATAGAGCTGGTTGGCTGGCCTCAGTGCGTGTCATAGAGAGTTCCAGTTGTTTCGATTGTTCTGGTTGCTTGGCTTTTATATATATACTAGAGGCCCAGTGCATGAAATTTGTGCATGGGTAGGGTCCCTAGGCCTGGCTGGCAATCAGGGCTGATCTGTGGGGCAACTGGTAGGGTGATTTGGGCCCCCTGCTCACAACTGCCTTGGCTGGCCTAGTGCCACCTGCTTACCAGCCTCACCCCCTGTTGCCACCATTGGTTACCTCCCTCTGTGGGGCTATTGGGGGGCCCCTGCTCACATCCACCTTGGCTGGCTTGGGGTCTGCAGGCTGGGGGGAGCTCCTACATTGAATGTCTGTCCCCTGGTGGTCAGTGTGCTTTGTAGTGACAGGTTGTTCCGCCAGTTGCTCTGCTGTTCAGTTGATTTGCATACTAAGCTTTTATTATATAGGATAGATGAGCCTTGGTGTCCTGTTTTCTTTTTAACTCTAAATGTCAAGTCGCTGAGTTAACAAACCAACTGGGCAATTTTACTCCAGAGATTTCTCTTCTTAACTATGACACTGAGTTCTCTCCTCAAGGTAGACAACCCACAGGTCCTGTCCTCTAAGTGCTCACAGTGTAATTGGGGGAAGACAGATTTGTTATGATTCAGGATACATGACAAAAATACTATGGGGACACCAAAGAGGACACTAATATAACAGCCTGATCCTCAGAGTGCTGGTGTGGTTATGGCTAGGAGTATCTTTAATACTATAGCCATTTTGTAAAACTACTGTATTTTTATTTGCAACTTCAGATAATCATGTACACTGCCAGAAATAAATATATAATTGTAATTATTGACTGGTTAAATATTCTATATATGTTTTTATCCCTCTATATAAAACAAAGAAAAACCAGAGATATTCATAGAAAAATAGAAGGAAATTATTAAATTATTCATAGTCTATCTTTAGTCTCATTGGCAAAAAAGAATTGTTTTATTTTCTATATCTCTCCATAGCTGCTTTGCTTTTATAATCAGACAGATGCCATACATATTAGTTTATTTTTAACTTACACAATGATGTAAGTCTTAGTATCAAACAATTTGCAGTCTCCTGGGGGATGCCACGTAGTCTAGCAAGTAAATATTTTCTATAGTTGTTTATAGGCAAAGGTCAGAAATTTGCCATGTGTACTTTCAATGATTTTTGCCAATTCCAGCCTAGGTTCCAACCTCATGCGTTGGGTAAATGTGGTGCTGTCAGACCGGTCTTCCTGGAAGGACCTAATTCAAAGCTTAAGTATACAGTGGAAGGACTGGCCACAGAAACAGCACAGTGACCATGAAGCTGAAGTGTTGGTTGTCAAACCAAAGGAGAAAATATATACTCTTGCATTTGAAAAAATATATTTGTCATATAAATACAAGACATATTTCAAGGTTTGAAAGGCATGAAAAATTATCTCATTAGCAGAAAAATTGCCAAAGAAATAGTGCTGTTGAGAGTGGTCCTGGTTTTGACAGTATAACCTGTCAGCCTCAGTAGATGCTCTTGAAGGTAAATATTGGGTACTTTTCAGGCTCTAATACACAGAGCAAACATCAATGGAAACTTTCTTATATTAAGCTCCTAAGGGCATTACTCATTTGAGCCTCACAACAGGTCATCCCTACCAATAAGGGATCAGAGGCTTAGATAAGGGTCACAATCTTGTGAGTTATAACACCAAGAATTAAATTCAAGCAGGATTGGGCTCTTACTCATTACTTGGTGATCGATTACACTGAAGAAATGGCATATTAAACATTTGGAATTTGATAACACTTTTTTCATGTTTTCTGGTTCTACCACCATCCACCTAGCTTATAACAACTCCTCCAATACTCTTCATAACATGTTTTTAATATGCTAAGTAATATGTCTTATAGTTATCATTTAACTATTAGGAGATAATTTGGGAGGATTAAATATACCCAGCAGTCCTAGAAAATAAGAACTAAGATTCTCTGGTGTGGATAAAAGAGATAAACTAGCAGATAATACACTCCTTTATTCCCTCTCTAGTACACAGTGTTTTGAATAGCTCTATGTGATTTTCCATTTAATAAAAGGTCCCCAAATACATCCATTCACAAGATTTGTACCTCTCAATTATTCCACTTTCAACTCGGGAAAATTGATAGCTCTCACTGTTTATTGTCCCTTCAATCTAAATATGCCTACTATAATTTTAGAGTAAATGCCATACTATTATCTCCACAGGGTGTCCCCTACTCTAGAGGCAGGAAAGAACAAGGTGCATATTCTAATTCTGATTATCCCACTAATTATTTATGTGACTATATAATTAATGCATAAAGCCAAGCAAAGTGTCTCTATCCCATTTGATAGGTAGAAGATATGTAGAACAGCATAAAGGTGGGAGAATCTCCTACAGGCCATAGGTGACTCTACTGGAGATGTGCAAGACCTTTAAGAAGTAAGGAAGACAAATAATCCAATTAAAAATGGGCAAAGTCATGAACAGACACTTCTCCAAAGAGGATATCTGGATGACTTATAGACATATGAAAAAATGCTCAAGGCCAAGAAGATGAAAATAAAACCTATAATGAGATATCACCTCATACATGCCAGAATGACTGCTATCAATAAATCAATAAACAACAAGTGCTGATGAGGATGTGGAGAAAAGGCAACCCTCTTGCACTGTTGGTAGGAATGCAGACTGGTGCAGCCACTGTGAAAAACAGTATGAAGTTTCCTCAAAAAATTAAGAATGGAACTGCCATTTGACCCAGCAATCCTACTTCTGGGAATATATCCTATGAATCCAAAACATCAATAAAAAAGAATATGTGCACCCCTATGTTAATAGCAGCATTATTTACAATAGCCTGGATTTGGAATCAGCCTAAATGCCCATCAGCAGATTAGTGGATAAAAAAACTATAGTTCATTTATACAATGGAATACTATGCAACTGTAAAAAAAAGAAGGAAGTCTTACCATTTGCAGTGGTATGGATGATAAGTGAAATAAGCCAATCAGAGAAAGACAAATAACATATGATTTTACTAATATGTGGTTTCTAAAAAATAAAATAAACTGACAAGCAAAATGGAACCAGAAGCATGAATAAATGGAAGAGATTGGTCTGTGCCTAAAGGGAGGGGATTGCAGGTGACTGGATAAAGAAGATGAAGGGATTAGTTAAAAAACATACTAGTATATACATACCCCATGGGTATGGACAATAATTTAATAAAGCTTAAGGAAGGAGGAGGTAAAGGAGGCTGGAGGTGGGCAAAATGGGATAAAGGACGACTCCTGCAATAATGTTAACATTAAAATTTGTTTTTGTATTGATTTCCAAGAGAGGAAGGGAGAGAGAAAGATATAAAAACATCAATGATGAGAGAGAATCATCAATTAGTTCCTCCAGCATGCCTCCTACTGGGGATTAAGCCCAAACTGGGGCATGTGCCCTGACCAGAATTAGAACTATGACCTCCTGGTTCATGGGTAAATGCTCAACTATTAGCCACACTGGCCAGGCTAACATTTTTTTTTTTTTAAATCAAAGCAAAGAAATACTCGCAGAGTGTTAAGAAGGAAAATTTAGAAAGAAAATTATGAGACAACATGGAATAGTAGAAATAATGAAGGCTTTAGAGTTCTAAGATCAGGTTCAAGTTCCATCTCTGTCATGTATTTGCTACCTTACCTTGAGAAGTTCAATAAAAGCTGGTATTCTGATCTAATCCCACATGGGTATTTTGAGGATTAAATGGATTTCTGCAGAAGGCAAGAACACTGTTGTCTTCGAATATATAATACCTTTCATATCCACTTTTCAATGACTAATTTGGGATAATAACACTTACTATACAGGATTGTTGTGAGAACTAGATGAGTTTCTATGCGGATGGAGTTCACTGCCCTGTACCAATGGATAGATCTGGCTGTGATTCAGCCTCGGTGGAAACATTAATTCATTTTCAAAACTCAGTTGCAGAATTTACACATCCCCAGTGGCATTCTACCTAAATGCATTTTCCATATGTTTTGCAATGAACAAGTTTTATTTTTATAATTTCACCCAAATAATATTAAATGTTACTTTGAGGAGGGGAAAATCATAGTCCCAGGAAGATGTGGCCACAAGAGGGAAGTAGAAGAACTTGCTCAGGAAATCCAGCAGTGTTTCATTTTGTTTAATGTCTCCTCCTTTCTCTCCTCACTTCCTCAGTTCTGTTTTCCATCTTGTACTTGTCGCCTTCCTGGTTCTAAAAATACCCTCATGGGCTCTATACTTGGCAAGTTTATCAAAGTCAACCTCCTCTTGCTATCTAAGTGATGTCTGCAGGGTGAGGAAAGCGGTGCCTGGCTGCTGCTGCTGCCTGATTCCAGGTCTGTCCTTATGGATTTAAAGCAATAATGTGGCATTCTTGTTAAAGAGAATTTAATTTCAGGATTGTCTACACTTATAGGAATTGGCATGGTAGTAAATAGGAACAGACATAGAGGGATGGAAGTAAAACAAACGGCAAGTTAAGCTGGGGTAAATCCTCTGTGCTGGATATTGTGTTTGCTCCCTTCCCATTCACCCTAAGCTATCCTGCTCTGGGTTCCAGGAGGCTGAACTTTGGGGACCACATATGCCATGTTCCCATACCTTCTGGCTTCCGACTGGGTTCTGCCAGTGCATGCACCAGATGGAGATTATGAGGCCGAAGGAGTGATTCATAAATTAAGACATTTCTTTCCTTGGCTTCCTACTTTTTAGGCTGATTCCCATCCATGGAACCAGCAAAGTGCTCACCTCCTGAGGCGTGACCCTCTCCTACCACTGCAATTCCCACCTCGCTCAAGGACAGCGGCTGCACCTTTACTGTCACAATAATTTGCTCACTGCAGCACTGTCCTGGTGGTTAACCACGGAAAGGGAATTACCTGTGAGCACAGTAAGGTGACTGTAAGAGCTGGCACCACACCTGCATAGAAAAGGGCCCCATTTTTGGTCCTGCTCTCTCAGGGAATTATTCATTTAGATTGCCTGCTCAGAGCTTATAGGATTTCTCTGGAATCTACCTGTTTGGTTACTCCTTCTTTCCTATACCTAAGGGCCTTAAGAAAAATGCATTCTCTTTGTCTGCACTGGATTCATATTCAAAATTTAGGTTATACAGATTTAATTTTTTCAAGGCTGCTTATTTTACGTAATACATATATACTGTGAGCCATTATATCATCTATTTTTTTAAGGCACTGGTTATGATATCAAATAAGGCAAGGGCTCTCTGTTCCCAGGGAACCTGTAGTTGTTTTCTTCCATTAATATTTTATCCACATGGATATATTTATATTCTAAAAGGTTTTGAAACTCCACAAAATGTAAGACTGCTAGATCAGGGTCTTTGAAGAAAGTTACCCTCCCCTCAAAAACAAGCAAACGAAAAACGACTTACAAAGACATGGGGGGAAAGGTAAAAGGGAAACTCACCAGTGACAGTAAAGATGCAGCCGCTGTCCTTGAGTGAGGTGGGAGTTGCAGTGGTAAGAGAGGGTCATGCCCCAGGAGGTGAGCACTTTGCTGGTTCCATGGATGGGAATCAGCCTAGAAAGTAGGAAGCCAAGGAAAGAAATGTCTTAATTTATCAATCACTCCTTTGGCCTCATAATCTCCATCCGGCGCATCCACTGGCAGAACCCAATAGGAAGCCAGAAGGTATGGGAACATGGCATATGTGGTCCCCAAAGTTCAGCTTCCTGGAACCCAGAGCAGGATAGCTTAGGGTGAATAGGAAGGGAGCAAACACAATATCCAGCACAGAGGACACTTCAAATTTTCCCCAGCTTAACTTGCTGTTTATTTTACTTCTATCCCTCTATGTCTGTTCCTATTTACTACCATGCCAATTCCTATAAGTGTAGACAATCCTGAAATTAAATTCTCTTTAACAAGAATGCCACATTAAAATGATACACATTTTTTGGAGTAGGTAACGCTATGGTTTCTGCTATTCGGGAGCCCACCTATCAGCGAGTGACGTCATTACAAGGAGGCACAATGAGTGTAGGAGGAGAAAAAGACACAGGGGTGACTAATCCATACTTATGGGGATGCAGAGAGGGTCCCCAAATGTGATAATGGCTAAGCTCATTTGTGGATGATGATGAAAGAAAAAAATGGGGGCGGGGGGAGTGAGGCTAGTCCAGACAGAAATGAGAGTGTGAGGAGGCCCTGGAAGTGGAGAGGGCATGGCCGTGTGGAGGACTGCAGCTGGGTCCTGCTGGCCGCCCAGAGGAAGGGGCAGAGGTGAGAGGAGGTAGGAGAGGTGAGTAAAGGCCGAGCAAGAAGGCCTTCGAGGCCATGTTGGGGGCTCCGGGCTTTTGGAAGGCACTGAACATGCTTTTTTTTTTTTTGCAAAACTCCTATCACAAAATGTTTAAAAGTATTTCCTGAGAAAGGAGGCTGTTGGAGAAGATCCCAAATTTCTCCCATACGCCCATGATCCCAAAGTGCATTGCTCTCTGGCTGCTCCCTGTGTGCTTCCATTAGCAGTTCACCAGGACTAAAACAACTAGGATTAAACATTGTCCACATACTGCCTCCGTGCTTTTTGCTATTGCCAGTGAGTGGTCTCTGGTTCGCCATTACTGAACACTAATCCCTGTGACAAGAAAGCCTCCTAGTGTACACCCCTGCCTAGGCTAGGTAGGCATGTGGAGATAAAATCTCCATTCTCTGTACCCCCACCTCCTACCCACTTCCCTGCCTCACAGCTGGGGCCAGTTTGTCTGCACTGGAGTTCAGGTTCAGACATAAATGGATTCTGTGGCACTGGCATTCCTTTTAATTTCTCTGAAGTTCACTTTCCACATCTGTGAAATCTTGAGAATTCTAACTTTTGTACTGAAAATTGACTACTTGTTCTTTAAGGATGAAGTGAAACAATAAAAGGTTTTATAACTTGTAAACCCACTACTACCTAAGGCTCCCCTGGACTGGCTTTAGAAACAGGTGCCTCTGGTGTTTAGTACAAGGAGAGACAGAATCCTTCTGGGCTGAGGTTCAGGGTGTTGGTAGGATGTGGCAGGGACAATTGGAGGCACAGGTAAGGCCCTGGGGCATTGAAACAAGTCTAGTCATTGTTTTATACAATTATCAGAGGGCTGGTGCATGAATTTGTGCATGGGCGGGGTCCCTTGGCCTGGCCGGGAATCGGGGCCTTGAAGTGGGGAGGGGCCACAGGAGGTAGGCCTGCAAGGGAGAGGGAGGAGGGCCAAGGGAGGTTGGCTGTGGGAGCGCACTGACCATCAGGGGAAAGCTTCTGCACTGAGTGTTTGCCCCCTGGTAGTCAGTGTGTGTCATAGCAACTGGTCGACTGGTCATTCCAGTCTTCTGGTTGTTCATTTTTTCAGTTGTAACTGTCATAATGGCTGCTTAAGCTTATATATATATATATAGATATATACATACACACACACACACACACACACAGAGAGAGAGAGAGAGAGAGAGAGAGAGAGAGAGAGAGAGAGAGATTTTGTGCTTAATGAATACTGGGACTGCAGCAAAGGCTTTGCTAAGGGCACTTAATGTAAGATTTCTTTCCAGAGTGGTTTTGAAACTGAACTTGAAGGTCAATTTTTCACTTATTTGTTTGATTGTTCTTTTTATTGTTTTGCTCCTAGTCAAGACATTTCTCTTTTTAGTTCCAAAACTTCTGAAAACTTTCCTTCAAAATGTGCACGATTGGCTTTTAAATGTTGCTGAAAAAGAGTTTCACAGTTTCTTTTTTCACACAACAGATACTGAAATTTAGACGAATCTGCATTTCACTGATAATAAAGCCCATGCTTTAAATAAACATCTAAGCACATCCTATGTTTTTTTATATTGACGACTGCTGCTTAGTACAAAGTCACTAATTATGCTGAGAAGTGTTATCATCTTTGCTTTCAAGTTTTGTGGGACGCCTTGGGGACTAGACAAAAGTGCCAAGTTTTCTAATCTGTTGCTACAAATAAAAATGTCAACTTTCAGAGTTTTTGTGATGAACACATGAGCTTGGTTGTGTGAGAAAAACAGGATTCTGCTGGCTTTGCATACATGAGTATATGGTGAGATCTCTTAGGAGTAAAGAACACAAAACTTATTTTATCCCAAATTCTGAGTAAAACATGAACTTAAAAAAAAATGCTCCATGTTACCTGGCACCTTTACTTATCCCCCAGCACAACATCTGCCAGGTGGTGAGTGTATCTGGCTGAGAGGTTGACTTTCTAATCTCAATTTGGTCTTCCTCAAAGTGAATCTCTCAAACTGCAATCAAAGTGACTCTTTCCCCTCAAATAGAACTCTTATAATGTCATGGTGCTGCTTAAAATATTTTAGAGAGGTTCTGATATCTCTGTTGACCTCCAGAATATAAGTCACACATCTAAACCCAGTTTACAAAGCTTAGGAGGGTCCATCCCAAGTTGGTTCATGTCTGCCTCTGCAGCCTCAGCAGGTGCCTCACATACATTCTAAACTTTTTTCAGTTCCCTGAACCTGTCATAGTCTTTTCCTTTGGGTCTTTGCATATGATGCTCCCCTTGACCAAATCACTGTTCCAGAACTCCAAACTTCCCTCCTTCCTTCGTTAATTCCTTTTTATCTTTTAGGTCAGGAAAGAGTTCTCCAACGTACCAAGTTTAGGTCAGTTTACTCCAGACATGAATGTGAAAACAGAGTCTCTACTTCCCTATTATATAGCGCATGCCACATTATTTTAATGTTTTGGTAGGCTGTCCTTCTTGTGGTTTTTCAAAGGCAGAGATGGACTCCCTTTTGTTTTGCTACAGTTTTAATCTTTAACATAGTGCCTTGCACATAGTTGGGATTCAGTAAAATACTAGTTGAATGAATGAATGAATGCCCATTGTAATAGGCAACTACCAGTCAAGAATCCGCATTACAAGGCTTTAACTTTTACAATGTGTTTTCCATTCTATGATGTGTTCCTCTGCCTTGCCTGCTACCCAGATGGGACTGAATAGTCCATATCTCATTAGAGCTTCACAATAGGACTCTGATGTGAGGTTGATTGGACAGGAGGTATTCGTCTTTCTTAATTCATATGTACACTCCCCAGGGGGCTTTTATAGTATTTCTTACCCCATATTGTATCATTCTTTTCCCCAATAATCTGTAAGCATTTTAAGGGAAGTGAGTTTTTCTGATTTTCAAGTTGAACACTGAATTTAGCACATAATAGCAGATTCTCTAGCCTATAGTAAATTTAATAAATGAAAAATCTATTTTATTTAATGGTCTCAAAAACACAGAATAACATGTTTGAACTTCACAATTACTAAATGGTTGTGGAGGCATAGAAATCAGAATTATTTATTCTTTTAAATAGTAATCTGATGTACTAAATTCCATGACTCTATTCAATAAAAGAGGCAACCACTAGGCATACATAGCAGAGAAAAGTAGACCTCAACTTCTCTAAAGGAAATGATTCAGATCTAAGTGATCATGTAGAAGAGAGACAAAGATAGCCTCTGAGGATGGGGTATGTGCACACTTTTATCCCATATATCTTCATCTCTTCCAAACTCTTTTTTGAGGTAAAACATACATAAACAAATAAAAACAAGTGTACAAGTCAGTTGAAACTGGTTTGGCTCACTGGATAGAGCGTTGGTCTGTGAACTGAAAGGTCCCAGGTTCGATTTAGGTCAAGGCCATGTACCTTGGTTGCGGGCACATCCCCAGTGGGGAGTGTGCAGGAGGCAGCTGATAGATGTTTCTCTCTCATCGATGTTTCTAACCCTCTATCCCTCTCCATTCCTCTCTGTAAAAAATCAATGAAATGTATTTAAAAAAGTGTACAAGTCATTGAATTAACATATTTGAATACATCCGTGTAATTACCACTCTGGTCAAGATAGAAAAATGATAGTGCCAGCAATCCAAATGCCCCCATTGTGCTCTCTCCCAATTACATCCCCTTCTTTCCATTTGTTTTCAAATTTGTTGCTAGTGTATAAGGTATATAATGGAAAAAACAGCATCATCTCTGGAAAGAAGGTTCTCATAATAGAAGAGGTAATTTTATTCAAGTGGAAGGAGATAATACACTAAGAAGCTAGCAATGTGAGGAAAGTATTAATGAAACTCAAAAGAGGGAACCTTTTTGTGGGCTGAGGTGGGAAAAACAGAAATCTTCATAGATCATGAGAATTCTAGGAAACCTAGGAAAAAGTCAGCTTTCTTGGCCCTACTCCAAACCTACCAGTTAAGAATTCATTAGCAAAGGGGGCCTGAAGATCTCTCTCTCCCTCTCCTTCCCCTCCTCTTTTTCTTCCCCACCTGTGACCCCTGTTTCTTTCAAAAGCATTTAGGTGATTTTCATGATTACACATTGAGAAACATTTTTTTCTCCAACTAGTTGGGAGTCATTTAGACTTCATCAGTGTCTGATCTGCCACAAGAATCATCTTGGTAGAAATCTATTGGCTGAGGAGAGGAAAAATATTTAAATAAAGGAGAGGAGATGAAGGTTTGTTTTATGATTTGGGGGCTAGCTGATTACAACAATCACTTTTTAATCTGTGGTGTGAAACTAATGAGTGTATTAGTTTGGAGAGATTTTACTATTTTAAAGGGCTTTCTATATAATAAAAGGGTAATATGCAAATTGACGCTAACAGTGGAAAGACCAGAATAACCGCTTGACCAGTTACTATGAGACACACTGACCACCTCTCAGCCCCTTCCCCCAGCCAGCAAGATCCGATAACCTGATGGCAAATGGGGAACTGGGGTGGTTGGCAGAGAGGGTCAAGGCTGGCTTCAGACAGCCAGGGAAGATGGCCCTGATCACAGGCCAAGCCTAGGGACCGTACCTGCACATGAATTTTGTGTGCCAGGCCTCTAGTTTTAAAATAAAGAGGATGCGTCCTATCTGGTTTGGTTCAGTGGATTGAGTAGAGTGTCAGCCTGCCAACTGAGGTGTCCTGGGTTCAATTCCAGTCAAGGGCATGTACCTTGATTGTGGGCACATACCCAGTAGGAAGTATGCAGAATGTTTCTCTCTCATTGATGTTTCTCACTCTCTATCTCCCTCCCTTCCTCTCTGTAAAAAATCAATAACATATACAAAAATAAAAAAATAAAAAATAAAGAGGACTTGGTGAATAATTAAATGGAGTTGGAAAGAGGGAGCTGAGCATAATTTGAAGATTTCTTGCATGAAATGATTGGTGGGTGGTAACACCCCTCATTGAGATAGGATCAAGTGGCATTTCTTAGATTCAAACTTGAGGAAAGGCTATTTCTTTAAAAAATAAAAAGTTACCAGCAAATGACTTCCTTTGAACTCACAGAACTTTACTCTTTATGCTTCCATGCAGTCAGAACAACACCTCCAACATAGAACTCATGCTTATGATGCATACTGGCATGGAGTAATGGGCTATGCAATTAAGGTCCAAGCCTTAGGCTGGTAAAGCCAATTTTCACACCTTACAGATCCTCTCCCCTTAGCTCCACTTTCCCTCCTTACTCAGAGCAACTATTTTTCCCTGAATAACAACTTTAACACATAAAAAGGAGGGAGCATGGCTGAATGAAATGACGGCTGTCCGATTTTGTTACAATATCTGCTGCAAAATCCTATGTGATATAACTCAGTGACAGAGCTTAAAACAGAAGGGCAACACTCTAATTGAATCTAATCTACAGATAACCAGAGTAATAAAAGAGAAATAAGTGTGGAATTTCACAGCAGTTCAATTGGAGAACTCTCGTATCTGCTTAATTTGAGAACACTCCACATAATAACTTACCTGCATATTAACAGATCATAGGTGAGTCTCAATTTTTCACCTCAGTGAACATTTTCCTGGCAATAACACAAGCAGCACTTTCTTTCCTTATTACAGTAAAACTGCCACTGGGCTTCATTTAATAAGAATTAACTGTGAATAAATTACAGCATCAAATTGTGCACCATGACATGAGTTGGTGTGAAAAATCTAGGCAGCTGCAAAACTCCTTGAAGTTAATTCAAGCTGAGCTCAGTAGAAAAACCTTTAATTACTTCCTGGAACCCGTGGATCTATTTTCAGTGCCTCGTGCCATTGGATCAGTTTAGATGAATTACCAGAAAATGCTCATGAATGGCAGCAGTGGGAATGGACCACAGCAATGGGGGTCAGTATTTTTTATTTTTGGATTTGCCTCTGGCTTTTATTGCAAACCAACAAATTGTTTTGCAACGTCACTGCTGGATATAGAGGAATCTACATTTTATATTTGCAAGGAAACATAGAATCATCTACTTCTACCTCCCATGGAGAACAAACTTTCCTTCTTTGTCATTTCCGACAGGCCAGCCTTTACTTATAATGGATCTTTGACCATGGCTCAGTTCCTCCCAAAGCAGCTTCTTCTTCTGATGGGTCAGAGTTTAAGAAATTACAGTAGAAATCTAGCTGATTTTAATCAGTCTTTCCAGATCTAGTTCTATGAATTGGGACAGAGTTTTCCTGATAATACCACCTGTTGCACTTGATAAACCTAGAGATTACCTGGCCTTTTCCACTGGGAAATTCTGAACTAGAAAATCTGAGTTTGAGTTTGGGGTCTGCATTCTATAGCATACGTCAGATATGTTTGGGAAACTCTTCTAACCACTTTTCAGATACAAATGTGCATATAGGAATCACCTGAGGATTTTGTTCAAAAATAGATGAATACTTAATGAGTCTGTGATGAGGCCTGAGGTTCTACATTACTAATGAGCTCCCAAGTGATGCCAACATGGCTGGATGGTGGACCACACGTTGTGTATCAAGACTCTAGAATAAGGTCAAACCTTTCTTTTAAGATAAAAGTTCTTAAAGTATTCTCCTTAGCTTCTGTTTCTCTGTGTCTCAAAGCTAAAAGCTCCTTTTTACTTTAGTAATTTCTCATACACTGTGGAGAGGCTGTGGTCTCTACGCCCTTTATCATCTTCATTATTTTGTCCTGGCTTCATCTTGTTTTGAGAAGGTCTCTCATCAAATATAGTAACATACACAATCCAATACCATTCTCCTAATGTGCTTTGAAATTGGTACTCTAATGTTCTTCCAATAATTTGATCCAATTTTCACCAAATTGTTAGATCATATTAACTTTGTGATCTGCTAAAATCTTTAAAGCTTCCTTGCTTAACCTACCACTGAGCATTGTTCTTTGGAAGCCAACAATTTTATTTTGGTGTGTACATGCTAACTTTTAGGTTACCTGTTAAATTCTCTTTCTTATTGAAAATAATTTGAATCTTAATATGTCACCTATAACAATAGCCATCCTTTCTGACATTATTTCATTTTTCCTAGTTCATATACTGTGTGTGTGTGTGTGTGTGTGTGTATATATGTAATGTTGAAAATAAAAGTACATATTATTTGGACATATTAATGATGATAGCTTGTGTAAGAAGCAAAGTTGCTAATATGAATACTTCTAGTGTTTTTAAACAAGTGGGGATCTACCTCGAATTACTGTAATGTATATTGATTTTAAAAATAGAGGCTCTAACAGTATTTCAGATATGACAATTTGTTGTGTGGGACGGAGGCTCTATCAGTATTTCAGATATGGCAATTTGTTGTGTGGGACTGCCTCGTGTATTGCAATTCACTACCTTCTAAATCAGTGGTTCTCAACCTTTCTAATGCTGTGACCCTTTAATACAGTTCCTCATGTTGTGGTGACTCCCGACCATAAAATTATTTTCATTACTACTCCATAACTGTAATTTTGCTACTGTTATGAATCGTAATGTAAATATCTGTGTTTTCTGATTGTCTTAGGTGACCCTGCTAGCCATTCTCAACCTGGGGGTTAGGACCACTGAGAGCAGGCCGTGTGAGCGGCCTGGCGGAATTCTTGCTTCGTCGCGGGGATGATGAAGCAAGTGTTCCATCCCGGCCACAGAGGGTCTCTGGGCAGTGGGGCCAGAGTGGCCAGGTCCCGCAGAGAGCTACTGGTGCACAGATTCGTGCGCAGGACTACTAGTTTGGTAATAAGAACTGAGATAACATGTGTCAACGTGATTTAACTGTTTGCTTAGGGAACTCTTAACTGGGAAGATAAAACTGCAAACCAGTAAATAATTCCATTTTTTTGCTTGAAGAAATTTTTTCCTAGGGAATTATTTGGAGAATAGTTCATTTGCCTAGACACACAGCTTGTTTATCAGAGCAATATCCTCCACCTGCTGGTGCAACAACCCTAAATGATATGTCATAAACTTTTCCCAATCCCAGTTTCCCATCTTGACAGCCCCACCTTAAACCACTTTATTCCAGCTCCAAAGCCCCAAACCTTCCCTAACTTCTCCTTTTGGAGACATTATTGAAACTTTCAAGGAGATCTCCCTGGCTCCAGGAAGTTTAACGGACTCTCTTTTGTTGTGTTAACAGGATTCTCTGGTGGCTTTTGCAGAGACATTGTTGATTGATAAAGGCTTTAAATATTTCTTGTGATGAGTTTTTGATATCTCAATGTATGAGTCCTATGACAATGCTGAATACTTGCTCAAAGCATGTTTGTTAATGATTTGTGTGTACTTTTGCTGCTACTCAGGAGGAGAAGAAAAAGAAATGGAAAAAGAAAGGAATGTTGATAAGGATGGGAGAAAAGAAAGACAAAGAAGTAGAGAGATGGAGAAGAAAATGGAGAAAACAAAAGGAAACAAGAACGGGAGAGGAGAAAAACAATGGGAACTGTAACAACAAAGGGAGACTAGGGAAAGAAAAGAAATCAGTAACCTTTTCACTCCTTGTATTTTCATCATAGAAATAAGTTTGACTCCTTGTTCCCAGTCAGCATGATGTTAGCTACAAATGGGGACAAGAGAAGGAAACACAATATTCAAGTGTAGAGGATAAAATACACAGACATGACTGGTCACTTCACTTCTTATTCTGTAGAAACGGAATACTCCTTTTTTTTTTTTTTTCAAAATGGATCCTCGCACCCCCAAAATCTGCTGAGCAATGCTTGGGATTTGACCAGCTTGGGACTCCTAAAAACCCATAATGAGTTCTGGTGGATATTTATTAATCTATTCTATAATTTATTAAGGCTCATTTTTTAATGATATCTCCTAGCCAGTGTACGTGTGTTTTTTTAAATTTATTTTTCATTATTAAGTATTTATCTATCTAGGTCTGCACTACTGGAATCTATCCATTATCTTTTTAGAAAATTGAGGTATTTTCCTCTTTGTAGTTCCTTTGTATATTTCCCCATAATAAAAATATCTTTAAAATTAATGCATTATTTAAAACAACATTTTTAAAAATCTTAAACTCTTAAAGTGTAATCTGCCTAATCATATATAATTTGGATGCATGTAGTAAGTAAATTTATGCAGATGAGGAGTTTGTAGCCCAAGATGTTTTGCTAGGAAGTCTCAATGCCATGAGTATATATAAACAACTTTGAAAATAAAATGTTTCTAAGTTTAGACTTTTCTGTAATTTTCTATAATATAGCCTAATAGTCTTCTTCAGAGTCTTTTATTTTCCTGGACACAAGACAGTTAGACATTCATTTTCCATTGGCTCAGAATATGTTCCCTTATTCTTCCTAAGTTGCTGTATAGTAGAGTCTACTACTCCCTCTTAGAGAATTGAAAGTGAATTCTTATACTGCCTATGGAGAAAACTGTGATTTTCATTTAAAATATTTACTGAATATGGAGCAATGATAGAAATGAAGGAACTCGTCTCAGGTAGAAAACCAGTTGTTAACTTAAGCAAATTTGGTTTAACAACTTCATAAGAAGTAAAAGCCATGCATTAACTTTCCCCAATGCATGGATTTTATGCTAAATGAGCCTTCACAAAGCAACCAAGGGTGTCTTCAATTACAGGCCTGGGGGAGCTCTTGTTGTTATTAACAGTAGGAGCTCTTCCAAGGATGGAAAACCAATAGATTGATGGATGTGAATTGGAACCAGTTTATGGGGATTTGAGAGTGCCACCAAGACAGGGTGCAGGGTAAGGTGAGGAAGGACTGAGAGATGGTATAAATCCAGTATCACAGAACCTAGGAACACTGGCTAAACTAAAATCCAAGCTAGGTAGAACATCTGTTCCAAAAAATAAATTATGTTCTAATTTGGGGCTGACATTTGAATTTGAGAGCAACAGAGGGGACATTGGTGAGGAGTGTGAGTAATGACCCCAAGTTGAGGTCATAGACTCAGTATACCCAGTCATCAAGAGGGAGTTTAGTATATAGTCAGTCAGACTAGCAGAGACACGGCACAGCATTAGGAGAGATCAAGAAGGTTCAGCATGATGCTCTCACAGGCACCAGGAGCTTTGAACACCTCCATTCTTTGGGCATGGATGGCAGCTGGGGATTATTTCCAAATAGTTGCTAGGAGGTGAACTATTAATACATTTTTGGCTGATTGCCATACTGGTTTGGGTTTAGCCTAAAGGTGGGCATAGATCATTCCTGGAATGGGGCTAAAGAAGTCATAATTAATATTGATGTGTATAGGGTCGGGGGAGAGAGTGGAGAGTGGTAAATCCTTCTCTTAGGCTATTCTGGTGGAGAGAACATCTCTCCCTCTGCATAGTTTATAAGGCTAGGTCCTAAGAGGCACCTGGTAACAACAATCTCTGTCACAATTGCAACCTGTTATAAACCAGACTATGATCAGAGCTTTCATTTATGGCGTTACATAAATGATCCCAACAAATATGTGAACTATGTATTAACAGTTTTCATAGATGAAAGAATTAAGAGGTATGGAGAGGTAAACACTTTTCCTTTGACTCCAAGTTCTGTACTTCTCATCTAAATATCTTATTTTGGAGACATTCTTTTTATATCTCTCACGTCACACAAAGCCCCCACATACACTGACCTCATAAGTAATCCATGGTAATTAGGCAAATTAAGCCAAAACAAGGGTCCTATATTCTTACATATTGATACTCAGAGGAGAGATAATTTCTGAGTCTACTTTCATAAACCTGGTCAATGACAGTATATATCAATGCATAGCATGAAAACATGATGCTGTGGTATGACTCCATGTAGATCCTAAAAAGCTTGTGTAAAGTACTGTGTATTTTTATCAGTAAGCACCATTCTACCAGATGAAAGGACTGTGACAGTCTTATTCTCTGAAATCCTCGTAGCTGCTTGGGCTGTTGTGCTTTTCATAACTCCGATTATAGGTGTTAATCCAGCACGAACACTTAGCCGGCCAGGGCCATATCTCTTCTGTGCTCTGTTTAATGCCCAAACATTAAAATTTTATGAATGAATGCAAATAGATAAAAAGTGCCAAGGCAGGCTCCCATTGCTATTGTTCAGGAATGTTCGCTCTGCAGCCGTTTGCTGAGCTCTGCATACATATCTTCCATCTGACAGCTGGCTATGTTTTCAATGTTTTTCTGTGTATAAAGTCCTTAGGCAATGCAGTTTCATACATTTTGCTATTCAAGCTAAGTGAATAGCCTACCCAAATCTTAAAAAGTCCTAATGATTAGTATTATTGATGAACTACAGAAAAATTGCTTGTTTATTGTTTGACTATTCCTCATTCCTTAACAGAATTCATGAAAAAAAAATCCTTAAATGTAAAAGTGTATGTTTGGTCAAAGAATTACTTTTTATTCTTCTCTTTGTTAGGCACACAGGCATCCTCTGCCTTTCCCAGTTTAGGTGTCACTGGTTATCCTGCATCTCCAAACACAACTACATTCTGAGGGCAAGATGGTCAAGTCAACCTCTTCTACTTCCCCATTGACCTAGTCCTGGAATTTATGTTGCTTCTTGCAGACTCAGTATATACCCTGTGCCATTGATTAAGCTCAAGTCCATTTGAGCTGTCATTGTTACTATATCTGCCATTCCTGGTCCCACAAACCACATTGCCTCTTTTACAGATGAGTGTTTGCTTTAGGTTTCCCATTTATAGGAAAACCAATCTATTTGTTTATGATATTTACACCTACCTATCTCATTCCAGATGACTTCCCCAGGAAAAAAGGCCCTGTGCATATCTATTGTAATCGATTAAAATAGCTTTTTTTGATAGATAGCACTTTAGCTGAAAGAGTCAGTTTAGTTTACTAAAAATAACAAGAACTTGGATGTCAAAACCGTGGTCTTTTGCCTGGCTAGTGTGGTTGAACATCAACCTCTGAACTAGGAGGTCATGGTTTGAGTCTTGGTCAGGGCACATGTCAGGGTTATGGGCTTGATCCCCAGTGTGAGGTATACAGGAGGCAGCCAATCAGTGATTTTCTCTCATCATTGATCTCTCTTTCTCTCTCTCTCCCTTCCTTTGTGAAATCAATAAAAACATATAAAACAAAACAAAACAAAACAAAAATGTGGTCTTGGATCCAATTCTATGGTTATCAAGTTTGTTTTAAGCAATCTCCTAGCAAACCCTAGATCACAATGTCCATATCTGTAAAATAAGGAAGGTGGTCTCAGAGCATGTTTGGAAGAGACAGATAAGTTTATCTACTCAGATATTTACCATCAAAAGGTGAAAGAACAATCCTCCTACATATGAGAAGATTTCTCTCCTTAACTCCTACACCCAGCCTCTCAAAGGAAATGTGTCACACAAAGAAAGAGAAAGAAAAACACTGCCTGGCCGGATCAGCTTAATTTAATTGCATGGTAGACAGGAAGATTGCCCCAAATTCTGTATTAATTCGATGATTCCTAAGGTGTCTTTCAGTTCCAATTAAGTCAATAATTCACTTACTTTTGTTAGGAAAATGCAAAATCAGCCAAATAATCAATTGATGTAGTTTATGAATTTGACTGGTTTATAAGCAAGCTGGTTTTCATGCTGGTAATGCAATAGCAGATGTGGATTCTCAGGTTTTTATGCAGTTCCAGCTTCAAAGTTCTGTCTATCATAGCACACAAAATTGCTGCTGGAGGGTAAAAACCATCTATAACGGAACCATAGTGAGCGAAGAAAGCCTCACTGGCAGGTAGGAAACATCAATTAGGATCTCATATGTCAAAAGAAGGGCAAGTAAGGCACTGGTTTCGAGGGACAAACATATTTTAAAAGCAGAAGTACCGCTATAAGTTAATGCAAATATTTTTCATCTTAAACAGGTTCTTCTTGTATTTCGAAATGATTTTGAACAGACATTGAATCAATCTGAATTTATCAAGTTCACATACTACCACACATGGAATCTACAAAAGTTATTTAAAAAAAACTTACTTTAAGTGTTAAATTTTCCCATGATTAAAGTGTTACAGCTCTAATCCTTTTCAAAAGATAAATTTTTATTATAGAAAGTGTGGAAAATATTTAAATGTATAAAGAAGAAATAAGTTATTCTCAACCTCAATGAATATTAATATTTTAGAGTTTTTCTTTTAGTATTTTGTATACGTGTATGCTTGAGTGCATATTTTGCAAAATTTGTATTATAGGGATATGGTTTTGAGTTGTTAGTTTTACTTAACCGTATGCTATGAGCATTTTCCTATTGCATTAAATATTTCTCAAAAACTCAAAAAAAGATTATATTAGATTTTATCATATGGCTATATTAAAATTTTAAAAATATTTCCCTAAGTGAAACTTTATCATTTCATCATAATAGTGTTAACCAACATTATGTTGGTTAACAAGAGGCATTCTTCTAACTACCTTATATAGTATACTGACACATTTAATCTTCATACACACATGACAAAAGTGCTCTTATTTTTCTTATTTTATGGGTAAGAGAACAGAGCTGCTAAGAAGTTAAATAAGTTGAGAATAATAAGAACACCTAACTTATCTTCTATAAATATACTAATGACATATCTGTTAGCAAAAACATTGGGTGTGTTTGTTAGCAGGGGATTCTTTGTTATGAAATGTTTTAGCAGGGTATAGCCAATCTTTATATAATTGTTTATGTTAAGAAAACTTTTATTTGTAGAGACTAGATCCTGGATTATGTCCTATATGCTATAATGAATAAATGTGTATGAATTTGAGTGACTGGATCAGTATATTGCTTTCTGATAAAGTATTATGCAAGATTTAGTTGGAATTGGGTTGGGTGGATGGATTCCTCCGTTGCTAGTGGGAGTTGGGTGGCTCTTGCAATATCTTCAGAAAAGGAATTTTCTAAGACTCACAAGAGAGAATGAATGGTTTTTTATCTGCGTGGAGTTACATCCTTCAATTTGCAAAGTCCCGTTGTCATTAAATCTGGAAAATATGCAGCTGGGGCTCCAGCAGAGCCACAAGCAAAGCCAGTGCCCAGAGTTTCAGATAAGATGCATGCTATTTGTACAGCTTTGCCAGAAAGCTACATTTTAATACTCTCCAAGTCTATTCTCTGCAGATCAATGGGAAAAGGGCTGGACAAAGGCAATTTGGATGCATCCCCAGTGAGGTCTGATGTAGCATTAGACGAACTTCAGACCGTCAGTCCATTGTGTGGGTCCCACATGGCGATGAGCCATGTGTGTGAATGCTGGGGACCATGCCCCCTGGAATAGGACTCCTAAGTGAGCAAGACGGCCAAGAGCACAAGAGAGGAAGAGAGAGAACTCCCTTTGTTCAGGAGTTTAAATATCAAATCTTCCTGTGTTTGCAGTGGCCACATCTAGTTGGCTGCTCACTTCTTTTCAGGTGTGACTGACATGTCAGCATCCTCCATATCATCTGTACCTCACTGGGCATGCATCCAAATTGCCTTTGTCCAGTCCTTTTCCCATTGATCTGCAGGGAATAGATTTGGAAAGTGTTTAAACTGTAGCTTTCTGGCAAAGCTGTACAAATAGCATGCATCTAGTCTTCCCTTTAGTCCTTTCCTATTAATAATAACCAGGTTATTAAGGGTATCAAAGTAATAGATGCAAAGTGCTTATTACAGTATCTTATGCAGAGCAATAGCTGTTATTGCATGGACTAATTACTTGTTAATTTTTTTTGTTAGTTTTTATCAGTAAAAAACAATCTTGTACTCTGTGTTATGCTATCTCTCCTTCCTCCCAGCATTATTTTCCACAGTCAGAAACTGATATTCAGGTAAGTTAAGTAGGCCAAAGTCACTCTAGTAATGAGAGAAAAGTCATATTTAAATGCAAGTCTCTCTAATTGCAAAGCCCATGCTCTTAATTACTCTGGAAGATTACCTCCTCAGGCATCACATATGTAACTGAGAAGCAACAGCAGAAACTATTTTTAAATAAAGAAAACGAATTTCTCGATTTCTACCTGTACTGCACAATTCTAGTGGTATAGATAATTGTGTTTTTGTTACCAAAATAAAATTGCTTGAAATCGTTCCAACTTAGACACAATTTCCATAAGACAGTCCTGCCTTAGGATCATCACAAAAAGATGAACACTTGTTTCTTTTCTCTAAATCTTCAGATTGTTAAACAAAGAAAATTTTATTCAGCCAAAATCTCATGTCCTATGATGATGTCCTCATAGTATTTTTTCTGATCTTACCATAAAATATACTCACAAAGTATTTAGTAGCCTTTGAGATTTTGAGACAAAATTTGGACTGAAAGAAGAGTAGCTCTACCTGGATAAGTAAAAAAATTGCATTTCCAAAGGAAATATAGTTTTATTTTATTCAACTACACTTACTACTTTGAAAAGCACAGGCTCTTTTTAAAATTACCATACTAACCATTCATGTGAGGAGATGCCTCTAAAATGATTACATTTCCTCAAAAGCAATTTTATTAGTTCACTTAAATAGTTCTCATAATATTCTTATGTTGTTATTGCATCCTTGAGAATTTAAAAGCAATATAGAAAGACCAGGTAGCAGAAAACCCCCAATAAGAATAGCAAAAAGAAAAAAAATGAAATTTGAGAATAGTTTAAGCAACCTCTAGAACAACATCCAGCATAATAACATCTGCATCATAGGGTTGCCAGATGGACAAATTATGAACAATTCTATGCCCACATATTTGATAACTAAGATGAAATGGACCGAGTCCTTTTAAGATGCAACCTACCAAAACCCACATAAGAACAAATAGGCAATCTGAATAGGCCTATCCTATATAATTAAGATATAATATGCAAGTGGTCATTATGCTGTGAAGTGTAACAACTGACCAGGTAATGACTGGATCACGGAGTAGCAGGAGGGTGGGACAGCGAGCTACAAGTGGGTGGTGAAGAGCTACAGGAGGGGGTAGGGCAGCAAGCTGTGAGGGGTGCAGGGGGTAGGGGGACAGAGGGAGCTATAGGAAAGGGGGGGCAGAGAACTATAGGAGGGCAGCAGTGAGCTACTGGCTACAAGTGGTGGCAGAGAGCTACAGGAGGGGGTAGGGCAGCAAGCTGTGAAGGGGGATAGGAGAGGGGCTGAGGGAACTACAGGAGGGCAGGGCAGTGGGTGGAGAGCTACTGGAGGGTGGCAGTGAGCTACTGGCACATGGATTCATGAGCAGGGCTACAAGTATATCTATGAAAGAAATTGAACAAATAATTAAAAACTTCATAAAATAGAAGGCACTGAGCACAGATGGGTTCATTAGTGAATTCCAAAAACACAATTAAACCAATTTTCTACAATCTCAGAAAATAGAAGCAAAGGGAATACTACTTCCTAATTTATTCTAGGAGGCCAGCATTACCCTTATACTAAAACCAGATAAAGACAGTATAAGAAAAAACAAACAAACATACACACACACCGAAAAACACAAAACCAATATCTCTCATAAATATAGATGTAAAAATCTCAACAAAATATTTCCAAATCAAATCTAGCATTGTCATTACACATTTGTCAAAACTTATAGAATATATAACACCGAGAGTAAACCCTAATGTAAACTACGAACTTTGCGTAACAATGATGTGTTAATGAAGTGTAGAATAATGCAGTGTTAATGTCTGGGAAAGTACTTAAGCATTCTATACCCCTCTTACCTCTTTTGCCAAGAGGGATCTTATTCTCACAATCCAATGGCTCTCAGCAGTAGCCTGAGCTCTCTATTCACGCTGAGGTTGAAGCCTCGAGGTGGCTGGTATAATGGATCTGTCTCTTGCCAAATGGTGTGAGCTGGGCCCTCCCTGGAGAAGGAACCTGAATTGCCCGAGATAAGTGATCAGTGCCGGCCTTCCCCCCCACAAAGTCCCCCACTCCCCCGCCCTCGCCAATAGGCGAGGGGATCCCAAAGTAGGTGCTGGGTGTGGAGGCCACGGGGACATAGGCTACCATGGAGACAGAACTGAACCTCACAACACCCTTCTTGGTCCTGGAGGATGACTGGTTAGCCAGAGATGGGTAAGGTTCCTCAGGGAAGGAACAACCTAAGACAGGCACAGTCACAGAGGGGCCATCAGGAGAGAATTTGGGGGTCAATAGAGGTGGGGCACAGACCCTCATTTCCCCCAACCTTGCAGGGGCCTGGACCCTCACCCCTTCTGAGGGAGGTCTCCTGCCCTCATGGCTGCTTTGCTTTCCATGCTCAGCACAGATTGGGACCCAGGTAACAGACAAAGACATGGCCCAGCTCAAATCAGGACCCAGGTAACAGACAGAAACTTGCTGACAGCAGCTGCCCTATATCTAAATCCAGCCGAGCACCAGGAATGCTCAGGGCCTGCTCAAGAATGCAAATAAACCTTTCCATTAATATTTACAGGGTAATCTAAGATTGTTGGTAGAGTATTAAATTTGACAGTAAAAGAGTAATCAAGCTTTCAGATTAATTTAAATTGGCAAATTAAAATAAGTGAACACCCAAGAAAATTTAAGTGTACTGGACAAAAAGCTGTCTCTAAAGTATTAACTAAAATTTCTATTGGTATTTCATCTCATGGTAAAATTACTTAACAGGCAATGAACATAAAACAGGCATATTTGTGTGCAAAAAATTAAAATTTAAAGTTATCAAGATTGCATTAAAATTTTTACAAAATTCTCTATTAATTAAAAAAGGGGGTATAGTAGGATAATATCATGTAATGAAAAATATCTGGTAAGTAAATTACATATAGAAAATTTTTACTTTAGAAAATTAATTTTCATTTGTAATACTAACAGAAAGACACCCATGAAAAACACACATGGTGTCAAAATAAGCCAAAGGAAAAGCGGGTAGGCAAAAATAAAAAGTATCCCAAGTCAATTTTATAGAAAAGATTCCTTTATTAACTCTTGGTCGAGAATATGTTTATATACTTTCAGAAAACAACTCCAAGACCAAGTGGACTCCTGCAACAGAGAGGAAATGACAGGTCTGCTGCAACCACAAAGACAAGAGGAGAAACAGTCCAGAGATGGAAGATGCTGACAATGCCTTGCCATGCTAGCAGTCAGCAGCTGTGTGTCGCTACAGGTTGCCTAGGACCAAACTAGAGAGTGTCGAACCGGCATTGCCATCATTTGTCCACCATCCAGATACCATTGATGACATGTACACATAAGGAACTGTTTGACATTGAAACTGGGACTCATAACTATTGGGACTCAAACATTTTTTGTTCTTATGAGTTTATTTCTAGCCTACAAAGGCAAGATGTTTTTAAAGACAAGAATCGGGGGAGGAGGGGAAGGAACAGATACAGAGGCAAAGAAGCAATGAACAGACTGTCATACTACAGTGGGAAGGCAGGGGAGGTTGGGATGGGGGGGCCTGTAAGAGATCAACCGAAGGACTTGTATGCATGTATGTAAGCATAGCCAATGGATACAGGGCAATGGGGGGTAGGGGAAGACAGGTGAGGGCATGTATTGGGGGGTGGGGAAGGCCGAGGGGAGGTCAATAGGGAAAAAAAAAAGGAGACATGTGTATTACTATTTGTAATACTTTAAACAATAAAAATATATATATATTAAAAAAGAATAAAGCAGTATTAATGTAAGTTCATAGATCATAACAAATTACCAGGCTGGTGGGGGTTATTGATAATGAGGGAGGCTGTCCATGTGTGGGGTCAGTGGATATCTGAGAACTCTTTGTATTTTCTGCTCAATTTTGCTGTGAATCTAAAATAAAATCTAATATACAAAATCTTTAAAAGTGTTCACTTTTCTATGATATGGCTTTCACCTTGGATATATTATCGCTGGTTTTATTTTCCTTCTTATGCTCAGCATTGTTAGTACTAATAAAATGCACTGGAAAAAAATGAAAAGCAATTACCCATGACTCCCTCTATCCTAATATAGCAGGTGTTTCCATTTTTGCTTATGACTTTCTTATTGTTATTTTACACAGTTGATGTCAAGTATAAATTACAATATATGGTCTCTTTTTCTTGCCACTGAAATTGTATTACAAATAGTTGTTTCCTCTTTGTCTTCATAATTATCATTTTTCATAGCTGTGTAATATCCCATTGTGTTAATGTAATGTAATTTAGTAAGCTTTTCTTATTATTTAACATTTATTCTATTATAGGTAATGTTGCACTGAATATACCTTGGACATATGCCTTCTTGCTTTAGTTGAATTATCCCCTTAGGAGAAATTTCCTCATGTAAAATTACTGTAGCAAAAGCCATAAAAATATTTGTTTTTTTGCTATATATTATCATAATCCATTCAGAAGAATTAATCTATACTGACTTGAGCAGAGTATGAATACATCAACTTAACTGTATTTTCTCCTTTACATGTATTAGTCATCATAGGAATGTTTTAAACTGATTAAATCATTTTCTTTAAAAAGTTGGTTTTAATAATAATGTTTATATAGGGATGGCAGTATTGTCATATTTCCTGGTAATAATTATAAATTTATCTATGTGTCACCATAATTCTTACAAAGAAATAAATATTTAAAATAAGGTGATTAATAATTGGCAATTGGCACCTGACTTGCAAAAATATATGGTTTTGAAAATTTGAAAATTGCTTACTTATGATGTAATTTCAACTAGTTATATTATAATAGTTGATGTTTTGTAAACCTTTTCCTAAGTATTGTAAGCTTTAAGACAATCTCTGTTTAATCAGGGTAATTACAACATCAGAAGTTTGAATTTAACATTATCTTACTAAGTGTGACGAATGAGGGCAGTAGCAGACTCCAATTTTCTTAGGCATGGATTTTACTTTTTCACTATTCCAATGTAGACAATGCTTTGAGAATGCAGATTGAACAGACTGGCTCAGCAATGCTAGAATGGATTTAGTATTTAAAGTTCAGTCAAATACCAAAAGGCCCCAAGGTTTCCTTCTGTACTAAAATAGCAAATCTTATTACTATCGGAAGAGAATAGAGTAGCTCACCATCTTGCACGCACCATTTCTTGATGCTTTTATGGGTAGCACTGCCTTTTGGAGATTAGATGGATCTGCATTCCATTTTTTTACTAATATGAAGTTTGATAATATGGAGTTGATAAAATGCAGTTGGTCAAAGTTATGTATATCTACCAATTTGGGCAATTTCTAAATGCATTCTCTAAATAAATCCTCATAAAAACTGGTCTGGCCTGCACCTTTCTAAAAAATGTATGGGTTTCATAATAAAATAAACTGGGACTTCTTTTTATTCTCCAATATTAAGTTGTTGGCTGCCTTAAGGGAAGAGTAATTTATAAATTTTTTTTTATTTTCTTAAGCTAAGCAGTATTAAATTTCTGTGGAGATGTTGCTCTTAAATTGGTAGGTTAAATTGGCCTTTTTGTGGTATACACTTATAGGGTGTATCACAAAATGTATACAAACACTTTGAATAATTATAAAGGCAGTGTTTATTAAAATACAACTCATTTACAAAGTTGAGCTATTAGCTTGTAAAAGTATATACATATTTTGGGGCACCCTGTATATGAAAATTCAACTATTTTATTTTTCTTAGGTTTCTCCACATATGTACCTAATAACTGTATGGGGAAAAATACATATGTTAAATTGATGAACATATTTAACAGGGGAATATGCTCTTTGCATGAATAATTAATACTTATGGATTAAGAAAACATATATATATATACATACCATATATATGTATATATATACACATACCATATATGTGTGTGAATACACACACACACACACACACACACACACACACACATATGTCTAAAATGCAAAGTGCCCCCTCAGGAGTTCCACCAGGAGACCTAGAGTTTGATCACTTGCTTTGACACACACTGACCACCAGGGGACGGTGTGGAATGAATGAAAGCCTTGGCTGGCAGCCAGAAGGAGGCTCCTGGTTGGCAGCCAGAAGGCCCCCTCCCATCAGCCCTGATTGCTGGCCAGGCCTATGGACCCTATCTATGCATGAATTTCATGCACCAGGTCTCTAGTATTAACATAAATAATTAGGGAGATAAACTATCTGTTCTATCCCAAGTCATAAGTATATTTTAACTTATATTTGATCAGTACCAAGTCTAAAATTAGAGATAAAATATAAAATTATTATCTTAAAATTGAGTTCTTTATTTCAATTCCATGCACAAAACCACATAAACAAACAAAATACTATATGGTATTGAAAATCAGAAACTGCTTTGAAGACAAATGTATTATGCCAAAAAATGTTATATCTATAGAATAAATTTCCTTTACTCTTTAAAATTTTTGGTTATACAATTGAACAACTGTCAAAATAGTAGAGAAAACCTGTTTAAAATGTTCATTAAATGTCTACTTATTAATTTATGGATTTAAAAAGCCCCATGGTTATTATATTTCTTCTCATGAGAAACATTATCAAGGTTCTATTTAAAGAAGCTAAAAAAGAACATCTAAGTAAACCTAACATAGAGAAACAGAAATAATAAAGACAAGAGCAGAAGCTGTGAAACAGAAAACAGTAAGAAAAGTAATAAAGTGAAGTTTGGTTCTTTGAAAAGATCAACAAAATTCAGAAACCTCTATCTATTATTAATTGAAAAAATGAGAAAGTGTAAAAATTGCCAATATGAGAAATTAAATAGTAACTATTGAGAGAGAGTATGCAGACATTAAAAGATTAGAAAGGTATGGGGAAAAATACTTTGTAAAGCATCAATTACCATAATTGATACATTTTGGAATGGAAAAATGGAAAAACTGAATGGGCTCTGCATCTATTAACATAATAGAGTTTGTTACTAAAGAAAGGGCCGGGAGAGAGGAAGGGAGGGAGGTGAAGATCCAGGCTAGATGGCTTCATGGAGAGATTATTTGAAAAATGTCTTTATTTCCTCTTCTTTCCATCATTTATGGGCTGCAATCTCATTTTATGTATGAGGTTTCTCTTAGACACTTGATCCTCCTCAAAATTTCTACATTAAAGTATAAAAGGTATCCCAAATGTGACTCTCACTTCTTGTCCTTGTCCTACTCCTTTCTATTTTCCTTACCCACATCAACAGAGCAGAATCTTTCTATGTCTGTATATTTTTATCATCACCTATTCTGACTCAACATGGCATGTAACCTGCTTTTTTTACAGAGAGCATGATGGTAGAGAGGAGGTCAGAAGGGAAACAGATTTGCACATAAAGGAAGATAAAAAATAAAAAGGCCTCCCTTAAAGCAATTTTTTTTCTATTTAGCTTAATTCCATGGTTAGTGATAAGATTATAGATAACCAAAGTAAGAAGCCCATGAGGCCAGTGGGCAACATAAATGTACAAATCAAGCCAGGTACAAGATTCAAAATGATGGCAGTCCTGGCAGTCTGAAGAATAAATTCTCTACATAAGAATGCTTAAAGTTTGCTTTAGTATGATCATTACTTTTGTCTTTTTAGCACAGCAGACTTCGAATAAGTAGTCTGGTGGGTTGTCAGTTTGTTGCCATCTATTTAGTTCCATTGTGCAAGTTTTTTGTCATCTTGAATTGTTCCATTTTATTTATTTAAAATATGCAAGTGCGCTAATTTCCAAGAGGAGATTTAAAAAAGTCACGGTGTCTACATCAACAAAGCTTAGTGAAGCAAATAAGCAAACACATTTCTGAAAAGTTAAAAGAATGAGTCGGGATGCACATAAAACGGGATGCATATAAAAACACAGAGACTGTTGTGATGACCAATAAAGACTATTTTTATGACATTCCTTCAATATAAACAAAGTAAGAACACTTTTAGAAGGGGACTAAGCGAATGTAGCATATATTTGTGGGACTAGAAAGAACAGAGTAGGCTCTTATAAAAAGAGGGGTTCACATCTAACTGCTATATAGTATGTAATCTGAATACATTCATTCCAAGTCATTTATAACCCACAGTTCTCAGTTGATAAATACTGTATTCGAGATGACATTACTTGACCATAACCATATACCTAATTAGTGACAGAGTCAAGATTTAAAGAGCTGGATTCAAAGCACAAATTCTTTCCATTATGCTTTGTTCACTAGGTAGATAAGGGAGCAGATGCAATTAACCAGAGGAAGAATTTCACAACTATTTTATTGTTTAACAATAACTGATTTGAATTCCTGAGAATGAGGTGTTAATGAACCATGGCTGTTTCACTGTACAACACTCTCAATTATGAAGTACTGGAAATAATTCTAAAGTTGTTTATTTTACTAGTAACTTTTAGAGCATTTATATTCCTACAAAATGTGTGTTCAGTGACCATTTATACTCAGGAAGAAGACATTGCACTAAAGCTAATTACTATCTCTCTTACAGTAGTTAATAATGTTGCAGACTAATAGCATTAAAGATGAAAGTTTTGTGGTCTTACAGCCTGAGGGTATCAGAAGTGATGTATGATTCACCAATCTTATTAATCATTTTTTTTTAAAAGTTAGGGTTTTTAAAAACAAGCAAAAGCATTCTGGAATTTGAAGCAACTAGGCTTTTATACCATCCATTATTAATCCACATAAGAAAAACAGCTATGATGGCAAAGGCCAGATACTTATACACAGGCTATAAATATGGATGAATAATTCATTTTTCTATTAATTTTAAATTTATAGCCTAATGGTTGAACTCCATTTTTTTCTTCTTTTAGAAGGGCATGTACCGCACAAATACTGCACTGTCAATAGTCAAGACATGAAGCACTGCAGTAAGCAAAATGAGATTCATTGTATACATATTTGCCTTATTTGAATGACACCTTTTTCTAAGGCCCCATTATGACTCGCTGGAAGGTTTTAGAAAATCATACCTTTCAAGAGATAACCTTAAATATGAAGAAGCATTTGCCTCTGCATTAGGTAACATGTGATTTGAGAGCTGCCAGAAAGCTCCTGTGCCCCCAAAGATTGTCCTCCTTAACATGTTACTGAGTCCCTAATTCTGGGCATTTTCTTCTGAGATTCCTTATTACAATTCAAATGTATTTCTCTGTCTCTCAACTTCATACTCCAAGTCAGACAAGAAAACTGATGGTCAAAACTTGGAATTTATTTATATGTTAGGACAGCAGTTCTCAACCTGGGGGTTGCGAACCCTTTGGGGGTCGAACGACCCTTTCATAGGGGTCGCCTAAGACCATCGGAAAATGCAGATAATTATATCACGATGCATAACAGTAGCAAAATTTCATGGCTGGGGGTCACCACCACATGAGGAACTGTATGCAAGGGTCGCGGCCTTAGGAAGGTTGAGAACCACTGTGTTAGGAGGTCTTTAACTGTCTCTTTGGCGATTATCTACTTTTGAGACACTGAGAGAGGCTCATTCCAATCAAAAGGTTATTGCTATAACAAATATTTACTGCACACTCTCGGTAATCTGGAATGCAAAGGACAACTGGTTTGGTGCTATGCTAATGTTGCCCCCATTGGGTATATGCTTATATCAAATATAGAAATGAGTACATGGTACACACTCTGCTTGCCTGAGGCAAATTATACATCACCTGTGCAGGATTGACACCCCCACCACACACAGATGTTCTAGCTGCACAGATGTTCTTTTACACAATTCAACCCATCTTCCTGCCTCCACTCCCATATACCTCTGGTGCTGGGTATCCTATTGTAATATCATCCTGATCCTGGATCTTCATGATACAACCTAGATAAGCTGGTGCAGTGGATAATGGGTATATTTCTGGAGTCCATTTCTACACTAGACAGCTAATAATTCTTTGACAATAAACAGAAGTGGCTCTGAATGTCACTGATATACCAACAAATCCCAATTAAATATATCTGTGATTCAACTTCCTCTTAGCCAAACTAAATAAAACTGGTTATTCCATAGGCAGGGTGTTGGAATGAAAAGAAATGATACTTGGATTGGAATTCTTATCTATAGGTTCAAGTAGGTAAGAACATCCTATTTAATAAGCTTCACAAAAAATATGTGACCAATTTCAATGTCCAATAGTTCTATTGGACATTGAAATTGGGACTCAAACTTTTTGTTGTTGTTGTTGTTCTTAAAGGTTTATTTCTAGCCTGCAGAGGCAAGATGTTTTTAAAGAAAAGAATCAGGAGAAGCAGGGAGAAGAACAGATACAGATGCAAAGAAGCATGAACAGACTGTCATACTACAGCGGGAAGACAGGGGAGGTTGGGGGGCGGTGGGGCTGTAAGAGATCAACAGAAGGACTTGTATAGATGTATATAAGCATAACCAATGGATACAAGACACTGGGGAGTTGGGGGGCAGGTGAGGGCATGTACTGGGGGTAGGGAAAGCCAGGGTGAGGTCAATAGGGGGAAAAAAAGGGAGACATATGTACTATTTGTAATACTTTAAACAATAATAAAAATAATAATAAAATAAATAAAAAACAAACAAACAACAACAACACATAAACATGTGACCATATGCACCTAATACTACAACCTCTCCCAGGCCCTCTTTAATTAAGAGGATCTGAGGTTTAAACTTTATTAGTTTTGTTGACCCCTGTGTCCTGTAACTTTTTGGTTAAAGGAGAGATAGGAAAGCTTGATGCTGCATCCCTTCCATGAACATTATAGCCAAGGATGAAGGCATACCTGCAATTTTCAAATGAGTCCCAATTTATTATAAAGGGTGCCAGATACTAAAAAGCCAATTAGTATGATGGCAATGATAAGGAAAAGTCTTAAGAAAATACACAGAATAGTAAGCTATATTTATTTTCTCAAAAATCTAACTACACTAGAAATCATAAAATATCTTAAATCAACTTTGTTCATTTAATACTTAATTCATTTTCAGTAAAGCCTCTTTTCAAAAACATAGAGCCTTTCAGGGAATGATTTACACTATTACTAAACAATATATAAGTATTAGAGGTCTGATGCACGAAATTTGTGCCAGGGGCTCGGCCCCCTGAAGCCACAGCTTCATCTAGAAGGACTGCTGGTCTAATTAGCATATTATGCTTTTATTATTATAGATTAGCTTAAACTTTATATTGCCATTTTTATATCCTTTTTATAAGGCAGTTTAAATCTATATTTCTTAAATCCTATAAGAGAAATACATTTATAAATAATTTTAGTTAATTGTTCAAGAAAATGTTAAAATGCTTCTCAAGAGTATTTTCCCCCCATAGTTCCAATGTGTGATATATTACTGAAAATATCTCACATTCCAAAGCTACTGTGTACTCATGATGTTGAATTTTTGATCTGGGGATATGTGAATAAAAGAATTGCTACCCTAGCCAGTTTGGCTCAGCAGATAGAGCATTGGCTTGTGGACTGAAGGGTCCTGGGTTCGCTTTTGGTCAAGGGCACATGCCTGGGTTGTGTAGAGGTGAGTAGGGGGCAACTGATAAATGATTCTCTCTCCTCATTGATATTTCTAGCTCTCTCTCCCTCTCTAAAATCAATAAAACATATTTTAAAAAAAGAATTGGTGAGAGGTGAGACACGGACTTGTAAAGTTCATTAACTATATTCTTCTGCCTGTAATCATATTTCACATGATCTCAGATAAATTTATATTAAATTTAACCACTCAAAAAGAAGACTGCATTTCTTTTCTATTTCCTATGCTGCCTTTTATTATGCTTCTATTATGTGCCAGTCGATATAGTTGTCAAAAATAAACAGGACTCTGCCAGGTCATCAAATCACTGTGAGCAGTATCATATTTTATTCACTATGGCAATCCTTAAGCCTAGCTAAGGGTCTCCTAATCAGATACTCATTACGTGTTTTGTTGGAGGAAGAGAGTTATATTGAAGCTGGTTTTAGAATAACTGAGTACTTTGGCAAAAGATCTTGATGGGCAATTGTGACATTAGCATGACTGTGGGAAAGACATTGCTGGGAGAAAGCCAAAGAACTGTATTAGCAAAATTTTGGGGTGGTGGTGGTGGTGGTAGAGGGTGCTTAAACTAGGGAGGAGAAGTAATGAAATCAAAGAAGAGAGGACACACAATATTAAGGCAGGAGGCTGGATCTAGCTGGAAGGGATGATAGATAAGCTCTTCCCCCACTCCAAAAAGCCTTCCAGGAGATTCTGACTTTCCCTTTTCATGTAGGGTACAGTTTGAACCAATTTTATTTAAAGTAACAAGGACCAGTTGATTCCAACAAACTGGAAGATGTGAGGGTATTCCATGTGTTAAAATAGGTGTTAGAAATGCTCAGAATTAATTAAACTGAGGACATTGTTTCTGCCTAGAAAGAGCTTAAGGGCTAATGATTGAGATGCACACAGGCAGTCTGATAAATTCAGCAACACAGATGTGATGAACACGTAAGTGAGAACACTGAAAGGGTGTTACACTTGACCTGCTGGGGAGAGATATCAGGAAGACTGTGTGGAGGAAGTAACAGCTAGGCCAGGACTGAAGGCTAATCTAGCATTTCCTAGGAGGGAAGGCATGCTGGGGATAAAACACAGAGATTGCAAAATCCTGGAAATAGAAAAGGGTGAGGTGCATGGGGGAAATGAAAGCAGAGAAAAGACTAAAAATGAAGACAGGACCCAGGTTGGGAAGGTCTGGCTATGCCATTCTGAGGAGGCAGGAATTAGATCCTATAAACAAGGAATTTCATCATGATTTAAAATCACGGAAGTGACTTACACCTCCATGTCTGTCGGTTTTGTTTCTCTGAAATGTTTTTTTTTTTTAGGCTTCCCTTAGGAAAAAGCAAAATAAGACATTTAGTATACAGAATGACATCCAGTGAGAAGACAAAGGCTTTGGAGAGATGATTAATTACAGTTGTCTGTAGTCAGCCAGAAAAATGTATTCCTTTTATTTCCTTTTCTTGAGTCCTTTCCTGAAAAGGCATGGGATGTGTCTTTTGCAATGCGGTTTGTAATATGACCCAATTTGCACATTTCTTTTCAGGGCTTTGCCCATTTTATATCAATGTTTCATTCACAAAAAAGACACAATGACAGATTATTTTTACTTGTCCACCCATATGTGGAGACACAGGTGATCCATATTCTACTTTCTGCTCCGGAAAATGGAATAAAGAGGAAGTGAAACAGCATATGGGGAGAATGTTACAGAAAATCTATAATGCTGATAAAACTTACAGGTTTAGATAATTGAGGTTTTATTTTGTTATTATTTTTCCTGGTGAGACTTAACTTATTTATTATAAAGCTAGGGCAAACCTCAAAGTGAATGAAGTTTACTGAATTTTGTCTAGCTAGCCATATTTAAAATGTACTTTTTTATTCTTCTAGGAAGTGATTCTGAGATATACTGAAGGTGAGTCCACATACTTAATATATTTTTCAACTAGCAAATCACAAATTTTATCTGTATACAAAATCAAATTCATTCTTCATGACCCATCTGAATTACCATGTCTTCCATGAAGCCCTACCTGATTCTACTCTATTTCATCTAGTCCTATATTGCTGACTAGATAATCCAGTTTTTATTAACGGACACAGATATTAGCAATTTTTATTAGAAGCTGAAAAGCCTCCTGGGAGACAACTTATCCCAAAGTTAGAGAGAATGAAGGTATAGAAATTTGAATCATTATGGCAGCTTTGGGTGGTAGATCACAGAATGCATGATTCTGAGTATGTCATAGCTTTTTTGGATTCATAAATGAACCCTAGGATGAGGAGAATTAAAATCCCTGAGTGAGAACATTTAAAGGAGAAATGTAGCTGAGAAATGAAAGCCCAGTGTTTAGCAGTATTGATAACAAGGCTTCAATAATGAAAAAGAAATTTAGAAAATAAAGTCCATTGTTCAGATATTAGCATGTTCTATATTCAACAAGGGGCTCAGAGCTAATACTGGCAGGTGGTAATGCCACCTCCTGACACAGCAGAAACATGAAACACTTTGCATATTTTCCCTCCCCTCCCCTCCCCCTTCCCCTCTCCCTTTTCTCCCCCTCCTCCTCCCCCTCCCCCTCCCCCTCCTCCTTCTCCTCCTCCTCCTCCTCCTCCTCCCACCCCCAATTGGAATCATCAGGAAAGTGAATCAGAATATCTCACTGAAGGATTAAGTAACTGCAGAAAAGGCAGAAGTAAAGTTGGGCATGGGGTACAATACTTACCAATGAAGTTAATGAGGCCAGAGATCTCTTCTCCCCTCTTTCTCTATTATGATATCACTAGAGGCCCGGCACACAAAATTGGTGTACTGGGGGAGTGGGAGTCCCTCAGTCCGGCCTGTATCCTCTCACAGTCCAGGAGCCCTCGGGGGATGTCTGACAATCGGACATCCTTAGCCTCTCCTGCCACCACTGCTGCACTCATCAGCCATGAGCCCAGCTTTTGGGTGAGCGGCGCATGTCATAGCGACCTGTTGCTCCCTGTTCAGTCTATTTGCATATTAGCCTTTTATTATATAGGATTCTCGCCTACTGCAAATTGGGAGTCTTCCATCAGGCAGACAATATGTTGCTGAAATCTTCAGGACCTTATTATCTATTCCTTGGGAAGAGCTTACACTTGCTTAATTTAGTGTCAAATGATAAAATCCAAACAGAGGGTTAAATTTGGGTTAGGTTCCCAGGACCAAGCTAATCATGTAGCAAGTGAATGGGGGTGCTTTCAGAACTTATGTTTAGTTCCAAAGGAGGAGGATTTATCTGCAGAAGAGAGACAATGTTCCCAAAAGAAAAAGAACGGGTGCATGGGCAGATATAAGAACTACTAGAGCAAGCACATATAATATCAACACACATGCTTTTAACCTCTGTCATGGGTGGCCCCAAGAAAAACAGCTAAAACTTTTATTAGTGTTGGCACCAGTGGGTGCCTGCAGTCATCAATAGGAGGGCTCGTGCTTTTTAAATCATTATCAACCAGGCAGAGCACCCTAGTGAGCTAGAGCAGGGGAGGAGGAAAACAGTACATGCTATTGCAGTAAACAAGATTCCTGGGGACTCTTTGAACCACAGGGGAAGTATCTGAGTGGACTGGATTCCAACAGAGCAAATGCTTATGAAGCAGAGAAACAGTTTTGATAAGCTGCCCCTATTTATTCTTTACAGATATATGCCAAATTAAGAAAATATAATGGGGAATGATGGTATGGATCACATTCACCTCAAATTGTAGATTTCTTACATCTTCATTTTCTGCATATGTCTTTTAAAAGAGTTTAGCTATTCAGGTGTAAAATGAAGTCATGGTTTGAGCCAAATAAAAACATGAGTGCAGAGCAACACAAGAAGAGTGACTGGAGGAACTGGTTGCTTAGTGGTCAGCAAACACATTAGTCAACAGAGCCAAATATCAACAGTACAATGATTGAAATTTCTTTGGAGAGCCAAATTTTTTAAACTTAAACTTCTCCTAACACCACTTCTTCAAAATAGATTCGCCCAGGCCGTGGTATTTTGTGGAAGAGTCACACTCAAGGGGCCAAAGAGCTGCATGTGGCTCGCAAGCCATGGTTTGCTGACCACTGGGTTAGCTGATTATGGATAGCTCAAGTCACATAAAAGTCTCAGGCACAAATCTAGTACCTATGATGATGGTGGGGAAAAGGTGAAATTGGTACTTAAGATTTAAGAATTTTATGTCTATGTGTCACATGACCCAATGGAGGCTGGGCTATTGGACTGAACAGGGAAGTTTTGTGCCTGTGTAAGGCAGGGCTTGTAGTCCTAGAGAGGGAACTAGAGAATTCATCAGTATTTAGCTGGAAGTTACTCACTTTAGAGTACTTAGCTGGCAATTAGAAGGAAGAAATAAGGAAGAACTTTAGCCTTCTAATTAAAGCAACAAAAGGAAAAGAAGAGAGCTTTGATCTAGATGGGTTCCCTGTGGGGACATTCATCCTGAATGTCATTGTTAGTGAAGATATCTCAAAGAACAAAGAGGTAAACCAGCCATTTTGGCTGGCACATTGGATTCTGACCCATAGGGGTGTTATATCTAAGCCACAAAAGACCAGATCTGGGGACAGGATAATGGGAGATAGAGGATACTGATCCTTATGTCAGGATTAGCTCAGAAACTGCAACAGGAAAGAGTTTGCAGGCAAGTAAGAATACCAGTAGACTGAGTTTATACGGATACAAAACAAAACAAAACAAAACAAAACAAAACCACATGATTGACAGATAACCTTTTGCATTGAAAGGAGGCTGTCATTTAATGCTGTACTTCCCTTCCTAAGCTTTTAATTGCTTAAGTGCAATGAACTAAAACATTGTTCAACAACCGTTTGGTGTGGTTGATGTCAGAGGATGGACACTATCTAGCGCTAGAGGGATCTGTGTGCATGCCATTTGAGGAGATGAGGTTTGATCTGTACATCTGTCACAGAAGGCCTGCGTTAGGTTGTAGGAGATCAGAGTCCAGAGAAACAGCTTGCTGGGCTCTTTTACTGCAGTGGTGTCCTAGAAGCATGTGACCAGAAGCACTCAGAAACATGCCGTGCCCTCTGTGGGCAGCTCCCCTTGGTATGGTTCAAGGATTGTTTTCAATCAAGCTATGAGAACAATGACAGCTGTGAATAGGGACCCATAAAGCTATTCATCAAGTTCTGCAACAGCCAGCACTTAACTTGTCTAGACTTATTTACTAGTGGTTGATGATGACACAGTTGAGTGAGGCAGAGGCTCACGAGGCATCCTGGCTCTCTATTTTGGTGAGAAGGTCATTCGGAAAGGGAGAATTTTAAGGTGCTTAGAATAACCAAGTCTAGCCTTTAGTAATAAAACACCAAAAAGAAAAAAAGCATTTTTAGAAGGAGCATAGGCTATGATGTTATATAAACTTGGATTCTGTATCAGTCAAATTCAGAAAAGCAGAACCAATAGAATATATAAATCATGATACTATATGAAGAACTGATAGAAATAGATATTAAAGAGAATCCAAGATGGTGGCATAGGTGAACACCTACACTGCTGCCTCGCACAACAATTTCAAAACTACAACTAAAAGACAGAACCGACATCATCCAGAGCCACAGGAAAGCTGGCCGAGTATAAGTTCTACAGCTAGAAGGAAAGAGAGGGGCTCACAGAGACCCAGAGGAGCTGCAAAAAGCCGAGGTATGGAGACGCGCGTGCTGAGAGAGCGGGTGCCAGAGTACCTGGCTGGCTTTCTCTGGCGGGAGGGAAACGGAGACTCCCAAGGGCATTGAACCCCTTATCTTATGACACTAAACCCCAGATCCAGCCGAAACTCATACAGGGGAGTTTGGACTGTGAAAAGTGAGAGGTGCACGGAAATTTAGGGGAGTCGCAAAAGATCAAGTCTGGTCGCGCACGCGCACGGTGCTGCGCGGAGGATAGATTGCTGATTGTGCAGCTGGCTTTCGCGAGGGGGCAAGAGACAGACCCTCCCAACTGTGCCACTTCTGAGTCCACTGGGCCCCTGTTTCGGGCGAAACCCTGGGGACCTAGACTCGTGTGGTCCTGGTGCGCAGGGAAGCCGGAAAGGCAGCGGTTAGAGGCGCTTCGGGTGCTCGCGCACACAAGGACCGCTCCAGCCATTACCCAGTCACGGGAGACTCAGGGGCCGTGGAGGGCGGGGCCGACTGGAAGGCAAGGGGGTCCCTTAAGCCCTGAGACTCCGCCCCTCCCAAGCTCAACAGAGGCTTCTGCGGCTTTGCCTCTGGTATCATAAGGCTGAATTCAACACAAGTTTCCCCGGCATAGTGAAAATGCCGAGACAAGGGAAGGGATCACAAACAAAAGAAATGGAGGAAAAAAAACGACTGGATATAGAGTTCAAAACCACGCTTATAAGGTTTTTCAAGAATATGCTAGAAAAGATGGATAAATTTAGCGAGAGCCAAGAGGAGATGAAAAAGGACCTACTAGAGATGCAAAAGAGCCAACTAGAGATGGAAAAGGTCCAACTAAAGATGATAAAGGACCAAATAGAAATTAAACATACACTGACTGAAATAAAAAATATTATACGGAGTCCTAACAGCAGACTAGAGAAAGGCAAGAATCAAGTAAAACATTTGAAATATAAAGAAGCAGACAACATTCAACTAGAAAAGCAAGAAGAGAAAAGAATTCAAAAATGTGAAGATAATGTAAGGAGACTCTGGGACAGTTTCAAGTGTACCAACATCAGAATTGTGGGGGTGCCAGAAGAAGAAAGAGAGCAAGATACTGAAAACCTATTTAAAGAAATAATGACTGAAAACTTCCCACATCTGGTAAAAGAAATAGACTTACAAGTCCAGGAAGCACACAGAACCCCATATAAAAGAAATCCAAAGAGGACCACACCAAGACACATCATAATTAAAATACCAAGAGCAAAAGACAAAGAGAGAATATTAAAAGCAGCAAGAGAAAAACAGTTTATTACCTACAAGGGAGTACCCATACGACTGTCAGCTGATTTCTCAACAGAAATGATGCAGGCCAGATGTGAGTGGCAAGAAATATTCAACGTGATGAATAGCAAGAACCTACAACCAAGAATAATCTATCCAGCAAAGCTAACATTCAGAATTGAAGGGCAGATAAAGAGCTTCACAGAGAAGAAAAAGCTAAAGGAGTTCATCAACCCCAAACCAGTATTATATGAAATGCTGAAAGGTACTCTTTTAGAAGAGGAAGAAGAAAAAGGTAAAAGAGAAAAAATTATGAACAACAAATACATATCTATCAACAAGTGAATCTAAAAATTAAGTGAATTAAAAATTTGATCAACAGAATAAACTGGTGAATATAACAGAATCAGGAGCACAGAAAGGGAGTGGACTGATAATTCTCAGGGGGGAAGGGGTGAGGGGTGTACAGGAAGAGACTGGACAAAAATCATACACTTATGGATGAGATCAATGGGAGGGAGCTAAGGGCAGAGGGAGGGGTGGGAGCTGGGTAGAGGGGTGCTATGGAGGGGAAAAAGAGAAACAAATGTAATAATCTGAATAATAAAGATTTAACTAAAAAAAAAGAAATAGATATTAAACTTTAAATCTAGTAATGAAATTAATTAGGTATATATCTTTGGGTAAGAAATTTAAAATCTCCATTCTGAGTCATCTGTAAGCACTAACTTTTGGCAAGACATGTATTTAATGTTTCTTTTCTGTTTAACTGTAAGTAATTTTCTGTGTATATTAACTTTGTCTTCCTACCATGATTGTGAGATCCCTGTAGATCAGGTACACTGGCCAATTTTTCTACATCTCCTTCAGAATGTAGATAAAGAGAGCCTTGAATTGGTATTTATAGAAGATAATTGATGGATAATTCAGTTTGATTAAACTCAGATAGTTTATTGTGTCATTATTATGCAGTTATTTAGTAAATAGTATTTGATTATATGTAATGTTTTTCAAATATGTTCTAAATGCCTATAGTATAGGTATTTTGGAGAATCTTGCTTCTGTTGCCATGTTTTAAGCAACAAACAAACAAAATATCCCACCCACATTACACCTGGAAACTTAAGTCCAAGTCAGTTTGAATTTCCATATTTTAAATACATGAAATTTGTGATCTACACTTCTCAGAGTTTTGATTTTTTAAAATCTATCATATTCTTCAAATTTGATTCCTTCTAGCTAGGAAGAATATAATATTGTGTACTCCTTTTAGCTGATAGCCATCTGCTACAGAAACATTTAAATGTCAGCTCATCAGAATTTAAAAGGACTTCCTGAACAGAAGTTCACTGAAGTCTAAGAAACTTTAATGGAACTTCTGTTGCAAAATGATGTTGTCTTGGCTTTAGGCTAATCCCCCAAATACACCTACAAATTTATCTCTCAAAATGTCTGCCATGGAGTAGGAGCTGGATCACTTTTACAATTTTTATGGCAAAGGTTAAAATAAGTAATTTCCTCAACAGCTGTTGACATACAGTCTGTCTTTGGAGGCTGCTTTCTCTGGAGAGTTTTATTTCTTCAAATGTCATAATTATAATTTCATCTCCAGTGACTACTCAAGGAAATCTGGCAGCAGGAGACAGCATGGGTCACATTTTAATTACGGACGCATTCTTCCAGGCTGAAGGGCCAAGAGCTTGTTGCTAGTCATGTCACAGTAACCTCTATGCACTGTGAATAATTAAATGTACTTTTCGGTGGGTAGCAGTTGTTTCCTTAAATTTAGCAAGATTTATCAGAGCATTAACAGATATCTGTCCTACCAAACACCAATGGGGTGCAAAGATTTCCAGGCAATTAGAGCTGTGAGTTGTGTTCACATACTTGCATTAACTATGATGGATGTGTATCGACAGGAGGGCATTTTCATGCTTTCATTTATTCATTTTCTTTCTGTCATTATACAAACGTTTATTGAATATCCACTTTGGTGTTGAGCACTGAACTTGGGAAACAAAGTGGAGTAACATTATCTTTTTTCATAAGAGAGACATATCTGAATTTGGTCATGAATTATCATTAAATGAGTGATACAGTGAAGTTATATTTGTTGTGCTTTAAGGATACCAAGGAAGAAGTACAATAATTAATTCTACTTAAAGTGATTAGGAGAGATATGACAAAAAAAGGTAATATTGCAGTTGAGAGGTGGAGGAAGAGCAGGAAGGAATTTGATAGATTGACAAAGAAATGGAGGGAATTCCTGACAAAGGAAACTGCATCTGTAGAAACAAGGATGTTTGGAGGGATTTGTAGTTTCCGTGAGGAATCAAAGTGGAATGCTTTTAAATAAGTAGAAATAGGCATAAGTACAGGATCAGGGTGTATTTTAAATGCAGGCAGAAATGTAGATGTTACAGACAAGATATTTATCTTCACAAAAAGGTTATAGGTATGACAAGATATCGATCTCTTCAGCTCTCAGAACATCCACAAAGAATTTTTTAGTAACTTTGTCCTTTTATCCCAATCACTGGAGAAAATCTATCATTTTCCTTTTTATAAGTGAAAATGATTAATACATCTATATAATGAAATGCTACTTAATAATAAAAAGAAATGAAGACATCCTGAGACATGCAAGAAAATGGATGAATCTCAAAAGCATTATGCTAAGTGAAAGAAACCAGAGAGAAAGGCTATATAATGGATGATTTGATTTATACGAAATCCAAGAGTATGCAAAACTATAGCAATAGAAAGAAGATTGGCAGCTGCCAGGAGCCAGGGGTTAGGCAAAAGATATTGACTGAAAAGAGGCATGAAGGCATATTTTTGGGTGATCTGTTTCATGGTTGTGCTGGTAGCTATAGGACTGTAAGAGATTCTCAGAACTCATCAAACTATAGGCTTACAACTGGTTTTTTGTTTGTAAAGTATAGCTCAATAAAGCTGACAACAAAGGTGAGGTACATGAGGGACTTTGGATTAGAATGACTTCAGAGGCACTAAAGCCCTATAAGCCAAAAGCAATATCCTTTCCAGTAAAAATACCTAGGATGAGGCCACTGAGTGAATCTCCTCTAGCATCTCAAGAAGGGGAACCATATTAGCTGACACTGAGCAGAATAAGATATTGGGGGTTAGAGGAGCAACTTTTGTTGTTATTAATCCTCACCTGAGGATATTTTTCCATTGATTTTCAGAGAATGGAAGGCAGGGGGACAGACACACAGAGAGAGAGAAACATCAATGTAAGAGAGACACATTGATTGGTTACCTACTGCACATGTCCTGACCAGGGCTGGGGATCCAGCCTGCAACCCACCTACATGCCCTTGACAGGAATCAAACTTGTGACCCTTTAGTCAGCGGTCCAGCACTCTATCCACTGAACCAAACTAGCTAGGGCTAGAGGAGTAATTTTTTGACTTAAATGTAATTTTTGGAATTTAAATAGCACAATAATAAATAATAATTATTTTTATGAAGAATTTACCTGCTAGAAATGTCCTAAAATTTTATAAATATTAATTTGCTTAATGTTTACAATAATTCTGTAAGTCTTATCATTATTCTCATGTGTCAGATAAGGAAACTGAGGTAAAGGGAGATTAGTTAAGTTTCCCAGAATCATAAACCTTTAAGTATAAGAACAGAGATTTGAAGTCAGGTATAGAGGTTCAGAGTCTGTGCACTTAATCACAGAGTTATTATATTTGAACTAGAGGCCTGGTGCACAAAATTCCTGCACGAGGATGGGGTGTCCCTCAGCCCAGCCTGCACCCTCTTCTATGTGGTATCCTACCTGGATCGGACCTAAATGGGCAGTAGGACATCCCTCTCACAATCCAGGATTGCTGGCTCCCAACTGCTCACCTGCCTGCCTTCTTGATTGCGCCTAACCACTTCTGCCTGCCAGCCTGATCACCCCCTAATTATTGCTCTGCCAGCCTGATTGATGCCTAACTGTCCTCCCCTGCAGGCCTGGTTCCCTCACCAATTGCTTCCCTCTGCAGGCCTGGATCCCCTCAACTGCCATTCCCTGCAAGCCCAGTCATCCTCAACTTCCCTCCTCTGCTGGCTGGTCACCCCTAACTGCCCTCCCCTGAAGGCTTGATTGCCCCCCATTGCCCTCCCTTTCAGGCCTGATCCTTTCCAACTGCCCTCCCCTGCTGGCCATCTTGTGGTGACCATGTTTTATTTACATGGGGGCAGTCATCTTTGACCATATAGGGGCAGCTATCTTGTGTGTTGGAGTGGCAGTCACATTTGCATATTAGATAGGATACTACATACATTGTCCATGCATTGGGACCTCCACTGAAGAAGTTCTTTTAGAATAAGCTATTCAATTACTGGGTGACATCATGCTCTGTCTGTATTTCCAACTGAATGGAGGTAATTTGTAAGCAATAGGAATCTGGCCTCTTTTCTCCATTTTTTATTTTCCACTAGTATAAAGAAGAAATCCTCAGTAGTTATGTATGATCTGAAAATGAAACATTTTCTTAGGTAAAGTGTCCCAAGATCTTTGTTCACTACAAACAGCATTAGTAAGCCAATCTAGTCATATATGTTAGTCATAACCTCTAATCTAGCCTTTAACCATAATAAAACTCCTATTTTGTCTACTCTTTTGTGCCTATTTCTTAATTGGTTCAAAATTAGACTACAAAGAGGGGAAATGTTATTCAAGGACCCAAACAATAGCAACAATGCTGATGCTATTCTTTTTTGATTCATAGTGAAGAGGAAAGGAAGAGGGAATATTAGGAATAAAGGCAATATGAAGATCAGGATATTATGGGAAGAAAAACAGAGCAAAACTACTAAAGTGATCCTTTAGTCAGGGGTCCAGCACACTACAACAATACAGTGGTACCTCGAGATACGAGTGCCCTAACATACGAGATTATTTTGAGATACGAGCTGTCGAGCGAGCGATTTTTGCTTTGAAATACGAGCAACATTTGAGATAGGAGTAATCGCGCGGATCGGCCGGCTGCACACGACCCCCCAGTTTACCGAGACTCGAGCCTCAAGGTTACGGAACAAATTAAACTCGTATCTCAAGGTACCACTGTAAATCCTATCTACCAATAAACTTACCCACCGTTTTTACCTTTGTCTTATTATAGTCTAATGCCCAAAGACCATTAAGAACATACCTGGGGTCAAACAAATTTAGGTTTTAATGTCCTGCAGTAAGGAAAAGTATATCCAATGGGGAAAATAACCTCAGTGAGATGGTATTAGAATGGTCTTGTAGAGGGTTGAGTTTTGCACTTGATTTTTGGTTGGATTTGTTTTTATTGGGTTTTCAGAAAGTAGAGGCTACTTGGTCACTATGTATATTAATAATTTTAATTTAGGAGATGGGAGGAATCAAGTATGCTATCACTTATGACGAAGCATTGGCAAATTATATTAACTTTGAAAGGAGAATGTGTTGACAGAGTGTCCTTGTTTTTGTCCTGTTCTATCAGTGTCACAAAATAACCTCATCTGATGGTGATAGTCTGTAAAATTGTTTATGTTCAGGAAGAAACACTACAACCCAGCTATTGGCTGTCAGGCCAGCTCACAGTTGTCAGCTCTCAGAGTTTGTTTTATTATTTTCTTCTTTTTTCTCAGTTTTTTATATCCATCACCTCACCTCTCTGTTCTACGGCAGCTTAAATGTTTGTTTTCAGAGAAAAAAAAGTAATTTTTTTTTACCATCTTATCAAACATGACTGAATTTTGCAGTACAAATCCCAGGAGAAAGAAAGAAAAAAACAACAACCACCACCTTTTAAGAAGCCATTTATGCATAAACATGATATGTATTGACTGTGCATGTGCATGCAATATGTACTTTATTCAAAGTACAAATTCCTTTCAAACAAATGTTTATACCTGCATTACAGGCATAGGCACTCACAAGTCAGAGCTATTTGAGGTAAGCAAACGTATTAGCGAAGTTTTGTATACAGTTTGGTTATGTTAAGCTGGCTATAATTACGCTTTTAAAGACAAAAAATAATGCAAGGAAAAGGTCATGTACAAGATATCAGTATATTGAGACACTTTAATCTACTTTTTCAGAGATGGAATATTAACAGTGGAGAAAAGTATTACATTTCAAGCATAATATAGCTAAGCCTCAAATGAAAATTTCATTAGGTTTATCTTCAGTAGCAGATTGGGAGCACCAGAGATTGCTTTTCACACATAACACGAACCTAATGTACTTTGCTAATTCTCTTATAAAAGAATTAAATTCCCTAAACTATAAACTCCTCATTGGTTTATGGTTTGGGATTTTTATTGATGTATTTTTTAAAGTACGTTATTTCTTTTACCTATATGATTCCTGCAGAAACAGTTTTGGATGTGACCTGCTTCTTAAAAGCACATTCTGGCCGTTTTCCAGCTTTCTCATATTTCTTATCTATATATAAATGCCTATTTATCCCTGAATAGATGTTCCAGGAAAGGAGCTAATGGTGAAGAAACTGGCAAATTTTCACTACATTTGATTAGGTTAAATGTTTCCATCCTTCGTGCATTTTTCACTGGGAGTCTGAATTGCTCCCTCTGAACAGCCCTGTCCTTATTTTTCATTTCATCTCCTCTGGAGAAATGAGTCATGGAGGCCACTATGAAAGAACTGGTGAAAATGGCGGAGAAAAGGAAGGGAATGAGACAGTATTAGAGTTTTTTTTCCTTGTTCTGTTCAGGCACAATTATGCCTAGAAAATAATCTATTGAAATATGTAGACTAAGGTCTCTGAGTCTTTTCTTTTTTCCCCAGTTGAAATGACCCAAATTGGTGGATTATGTGAACTAAGATCCAGACTTTACCTGGACTTTACCAGATAATTCTATGAATGTCCACTTTATGGTACAGGACCAACCCCAGGTACCACATTGCATGCTTTCCCAGCCTCTTCTGGTCTATGAGAGTTTCTCTTTCCTTTCCATGGCTTTCACCATCTTGATCTGATCATAAATTCCTAATTGGCCAGGACATGCTCCAGGCTTATAACTTTTATAGTAAAAAAGTTATGTTTGCCTTGAGCAAGCCCTGGCTAACATCTGGTTTAACACACTTTTGAAATAAGTAAAATCCCTTTCAAGAAAGCATATAATCTTGTTAACTATCCTGAAATCCAAATCCCGCCTTTTTTTCTCCTACCTTCATGTAATATTCCTTACCTTTGTTAACATAAAAACATTCAAACCTGTAAAGAATTTTTATGAGTTTATTTGAGCCAAACTGTCAACAAGTGCTGGGAAGCAGAACCTCAACAGCTTGAGATAATGCTCTGGAGAATGGTGGGTTACATCTATATTTATACACTAGAGGCCCGATGCACGAAATTCATGAAAGGGGCTTGGCCCTTGCAGTGCCAGCTGCTTCTCAGCCCCATGGCTCTGCTACCATGTGACTCTGCAGCCCCACCCACTGGTCATTCTGGATGGTCGTTCAGCTGTCTGATCTAATTAGCATATTAGCTCTTTATTATATAGGATTACATTCAAAGGAAGGGACTTAGGTGGGTTACATGAAATCCAATGGTGACAGACTAGAGAGGTGGGAGAAAGCAAAGCAGGGAAACCCCTGGGATCGGATAAAAAGTAAAATGATAGACACATACTTAGGTGGGCGCAGGAACAATTAACATAACAATGAAGAAATGTGTGGTATCTGTCCTGGAGCTCAGGCACATTATGTTGTGCCGCAAGAGGTCCAGAAAAAGGGGAGTTACAAGTTACTCAAAAAGGGTATGTTATTATAGATACAAGAAGACAGATATGCTCAGTTAAGGTAAAGGTTGGCCTTGTCAGTGAAGATACCAGCCTAGGATGTAACTACCCACCATAACTGCTTTTAGTTAAAGTTTCATTTCAGACCATCCTTTGTGGTTACTTTAGGCCTCTGAGTTTGCAAGACTGCCATGCAGGCCTTCCCTGAGCTTGTCAGGTTAGCTTGTGGCCCCTTTTGTCCACACCTTCTTTACTCCTTAATTTCAAACACATAAAAGAAACTGCAAAACTGTTATTCTATGAAACATCTGAGATTTTGCTTTTCGGCAACTGCCCATTTGGGCTCAAATAAACTCTTATAAAAATTCCCTACAGGTTTGAACATTTCTTACTCTGACAACTCAGCAATATATCCTGGAGAGTTTTACAATCAGTTCAGGGAGGACTTCCTCAATCTTTTTAATGGCTGCATTTCTTTTCATTGTATGGATATATGTACCATACTTTATTTAAGTGTTCCTCTATTAATAAATATTTATACTGCTTTTATTCTTTTATTATTACAATCAATACTGCAGTATAAAATCTTGTACATATAAAATTTCTCACATGGCTGAAAATATCTATAGAATAAATTTTTTAGAGCTGAAATTGCTGGGTTAAATGGCATGCATACTTATCATCTTGATATATATTATTGTTTTCCACAAATGTTTAACAATTTATATGCTTTCAATAATCTTCAGAGAATTTGTTTCTCCACTTTCTCACTAACATATTAGTATGTTTTAAAACTTGTTTATTTTTACCTGACAGGTAGAAATTGCATTTCAATATAAAACTTTACATTTTTCACATGTTTAAGATTGAAGGGAGGTAGAATCTGCCACCCCAAAATATGCCCCTTTGGCATACGGATTATTTTGGCTGGTGATTTTTAAGAAATTGAAGATGTGACAGCACAGGAACTCATTTCTTTAATACAATTTTCCCCCTTAATTCAAATTAGCTTTGTCCAGTCTAATAGCACCATGACATACTGCACATCCCATCCCCTTAGTCATTAAGCCTTAGGACACCCAGATTCTGGGTAGCATGATATGGTCTTAGGAACAAAGCTTCAGGTCTGTTGACCACAGAAACAGAGTTTTGGTCAAACTAAAAATAACATCTTGACTTCAGTTGTGTTTCAGCTCTAGGCCCATGAAAGCAGAACAGCCCTGCCCACCACACCCTCATAGCACCAGACAGAAGAACTGACATCAGAAGCTGATACAATGACCAACTACTCTCTATCCTGGCCCCCAACAATCTATAGAGCCCACTACCCCAACTCTCGTAGTCACCATGATTAATACTTTTTCCTGTATATAATCTGTCCCCATGTCTGCTCTGAGGGAGCCAGGTTTAGAGCATCTTTTCACTTGTGTCTCTGGGGTTGGTGCTATGTCTTTAAATAAACCTTTATTTTCTTTGCTGCAAACGCCTGTTCCTGTTTTCCTGGGCTTTGATGCATGCAGGCAAATGAACATCTTCAGTTTGGTAACAGAGATACAGGAGAAATACTGAAAACCAAGTACCAGTTACCAAGTACCAGTTAAATGTATCTTTTGGGAAGATACATTTACATTTATAAGGGAACTCTCCATCTGTAAGGGTGTCTTACTCTCTATCAGGAAGAAGAGGATGACCAAATCTCTAAAAATTCCTAATAATGGAAAAGGCCAGACTTAAGTCTGCATCACAACTACACCCTTGTTTACTGTGCTTTTCCTGGTAACCTCTTAAAACTGGCCTCCCCTACTCCAACCCACAAAAAGCACCTGTCTTTCATATTTAGCTCCATGGTGTTTAAGGTTGTGGCTTGAGTCATTTTGGGGAGTTACTTAGTTTTCCTGGGTATCTCCCATATGTGTTGGAGGTATGCATGTTACTAAACTGTTTATTTTTCTCCTGTTAAGCTGTCTTTTATCATCTTATTATGGGGAATGGGGAAGTTGGTGGGAGGGGTCTCAGCCAAGAGCCTAAAAGGGTAAAGCAAAAATTATTTTGCTTCCCCAACAGGATACTTTGGCATATTCTCTTGCTTGAACTTAACCTTTTCTTATAGGTTGTGTAAAGAAGTTTTTATACATATCAGAAATATTATCCATTCTCGCTAATATAATTTTTCAAATATTTCCCCAGTTTGTGACTTATATTTTTGAAATGCTTATGTTGGGCCTTTCCATGGGGTGATTTTTCTATTTTATGTAAATTATTGAGTTTTTTACATAATTGAATTTTGGCTTCTGAGGTTTATGTCACATTTGGAAGAATCTTACCATTCTAAGATTACTTAAAATTTTTTCCTATGACTTTTCTAATATTTTTTCTTAGTGGTTTCACAAAATATTATTAACTTTGGAGTAAATAAACATGGAGTTGATGTTAAAAATTATTTAGACTTTATGCAGTTTTTCATAATGGGATGTATTGCACTTTGAAAATTCTCTTGCTGGACTCAGGTTTTCATTTTGCTTTGATTCCATTTTGCAAAATTATAAATTTTAACATTATATAAGATCCCTGATATAATAATATTTTCAAGCATACTATACAAGTATACTATACACGGTTCCTACTACTATTGCATATACTAACAAATACAGATGTAATCATATTATATTCATTAGAACAAACATGTTAATGAGAATATACATGTTTGCCAGGTTGAACTCTGGCAACATGTATTACACTGAGGAGTATGCTATTACCTTAATAGAAAATTAGGAGTGGGCCTATGTCCTTTTTAGCCCCCTAACTTGAATAGTTTATTTTTGTGTGAATTTCTCAGGAGACCCAAGGTAAGTAAATTCTTACACTTGGATCTCAGTACTAGTCAATGAAGGTATTGTTTAGAAATTTATGAGAATATCTACATTTCTTTATTGACACCATATTTCCAGAAGCTGACTACATAAGAAGTGTCAAAAACAGCATGTCCAATAACCAGGCAGACTAGAGAACTGACAAAAGATGGTGAATTGATTAAAGATTGCTTCAAGCTAATAGCACAGATATGCAATATGCCAGCCACATCAGGATGATTAAATGAAAAAGAGTGAAAATGAGTTTTTCTTAGCCAGACTTTGCATCAGGTGCTTTTATTGCTCATGCTTGCTCACAAGTCACCATATTCTAGGTATGTCTTCATTGACTCATCTACTATCATCACAACTAAAATGTGGCATTTCAAAGGACAGTATCAAGAAAGTGAGAACACAACACATAGACTGCAAGAAAATCTTTATACATTATATACCTGATAAGGGACTTGTATCAAGAATAAAAATAGTGTTAAATAATGTAATATTTAAAAAAAAATCATGATTTTTTTGCAGAAAATGTAGCACTTCCTTAAAATGTTAAACAGAGTTACCATATGACCCCGCAATCTCACTCCTCAGTATATACCCAAGAGAACTGAAAATATATGTCCACACCAAAATGGTGCACAGATGTTCACAGCAGCATTATTCATAATAATCAAGTAATGGAAACAACCCAAGTGCCCATGAACTGATGAGTAAACAAAACCACAGAGACAGAAGTAGATTAATTGATGGCCAGGAACTGCTAATGAGTATGGCGCTGCTTTTTTGGCCATGAAGATTTACTCCTAAGTTTCTATCTAAAAGTTGAAAAATTGTTCTTAGGAGCTTTTGCTTGAGATAGACATTCAGACTACATCTCCTTCCTCTCCCTATCATGTCCTCATTGCATTAAAAAGAACAATCTTGATTTTAAGAGCCACATACTGAAAATAAGTTGTATCTTACTATTGGTGTTTAATTTGGCAAAATTTTTTGTTCCTTGTTAGCCATTATTAAACTATTAAAAGTTATAATCAAAGACCTCTTAAAATACACGTAGGTATGAATATTGGTATACCCACCCATATATATTAGTCTGTTATTCTGGAGAATCTTGACTATTCCATTATGTTTTTAGAGGAAAAAGGATTTATTTCTACTAAGCTTATATTCAACCTACTTGAAAGAAATTTATTTCTGAAGCAAGCTCTCACAAAATGCTACAACGTGTTGTCAGGAAAGATCAGCTGGTTGTCCTCAATTATTCCACAGGATGGCATTAATTATAGAATTTAGAATTGTTTAGGTATTCATTCCCAGCTCTATTTGTCCAGAAAAATCAAGAATTATATATGAAAGAGTATGGAAAAAGTTTAGAAAGAAGAGCTTACTCTAAAATCACACTGTCTCACTAGACTTCTCTGTAAACCAGCCAAATGACCTTAATGAATAGTCATGTCCTCCTTCAGTGCAACATCTCTGGACTGAGAAATCTTCAAAGATGGTCAAAGCCTAACCCATAATTAGTAAGAAAGAGGAGCAAGTTATACTATCTACACTAAAAAAAAAAAAAAGATGCAAATTTACCCTCACTTCACCATGCCTACCAGCCAATCAGGAGTGAGTATGCAAATTAATCTCATCTGCTCCTTGGAGACTAACAGCAGGGAGGAGGCAACTTCCAGCATGGCTTGCTTGGCTTTTCTCGTGGCTACCAGGGAGCAGGCAAGCGCGGCCCCAGGCAGCACCCAGCAGAGCCTCAGCGACACAGGAGCAGTGAAGCACAGCTCACAGGCAGCACCCAGAACATCCTGCTTGGCTGTCGCAGTGGTGTGGAGCAGGCAGGACCGGCAGAGAGCAGAAAACCACAGGGAGTGGGCCTAAGCCATCAGTAGGACATCCTCTGAGGGCTCCCGGATTGGAGAGCATGCAGATCAAGCTGAGGGACAACCCCCCCGTCCCCCATGCACAAATTTCATACACCAGGCCTCTAGTTTATAATGATATAAATCAGTTAGGCAATTATAGGTGGCTAGAGGATCCCTGTATCTCATATATATAATCTGTCCTTGCTTCTCCTCACTCACCCACATACCAATCCTCTTCAGAGTTGATTGAGCACCATCACAAATGTGATGTTTATGTGAGTGTTTATGTGTCAGCAGTCTTTCACACATGATACCACACTGAAAAATATAAATGTCTACTCTACTGTAAATGGCAGGTAATACCTAAACCTGAGAAAATCAACAATGAAAAGTGATACTAAGATCTCAGATGATGTAATGCAGTGACTAGAAGGCATCATTATATTGGTCTTCCTCATTTCGGAGGTCTTTGCTGAGTACAGGTCCAGCAGAGACATGCTAACACCCACAATATCAGTGCCAGTGTACTTTCTAGGGATGGCCCCGAACATATTCACTTGCTGAAACACAAATGGAGATAAGGATATCACTCTTATATGTGACATCCAGAAAAGGTCTCCCAAATGAATACTGTACATATTCATTTATTCAATTGTTTGTTTGCTTGTTATCTATCTATGCATTTGATTATTCTATTATCTATCATCTATCTATCTATCTATCTATCATCTAAAAGCTTTGGCAATACGTATGCCAGAAGTCAATTCCAGCATGTCAGCGGGGCTGAATCATCTGGAGATGGCTGAGGGCATTTCCCCACACCTAAAAGATTTGCATATATGATTGCTTGCTGTCAGATCTCTAAGGCCATTTCAATCTACACGTTATTGCCTCCTGCTGGCCAAACACCTGAACAGCCATAAGCAATTCTTCCAATTTGACAACAGATTCTATGTACTAAACCCTGGCCTTTGATGTATATATCTACCTTGCCTTAGGACAATCTGTGTTAATAAAAAGCAAAGAGTCCTGAGAAAAGAGAGAACTTAGTTCCGCCTTCCAAAATTATGTTTTGTCTCTGGACCTTTTAATCATTTACACACAGCACCTTCTGCAGACTCTTGAACCCTTCTAGGTGCTGGATCAAGACAACCAGCAGCAATAGCAATTTTATAGAGTAGTAAGTGCATCAAAAACAATTGTTTTTGCGGCAGGATTAGTAGACGATACAGAAGAATATTATGTAGAATGTACATTTTCCTTTAATAGCAATCTGCCAAACTCCCATAATTATTTAGCAGATGGAGAGCACTAAAGGTGCTAAAACTCCACCAGTAAACCATTCTTCCATTATTTTAATATTTATTGATTTGGTTCTAAGACTAAGCTCTCCATCCAGAGGAAGTAAAACTATCCCTAGAATGCTAGCTAGCTTCAAACCAAAAAGATTTGCTATTATAAAGGTCACCCAGTATCCAAACCACTGCTTGGTTCTGGTGAAGCTTTCCATATGAAGTGGCACATAATCAGTACACAGTAAACCTGGCACAGTTTTGGGGCTACACTATATTATTTGCATAAGGATAGGTAACTTGTTTAGTGACCCTGGAATACCCATAGGATTTGTGCAAAAGGTGTTGTTGTTTTTTTCTTTTGGAGAATATATTGCAGCTCCTTATGCAGACAGCAGGAGGGCCAAATTCTAGGCCTGTTTCTTTGTTTCTCTTCTGTAGTGGTCCGTTTTTAAGTTTAATGAAGCATTTCTTGGCCTCCTCTGCAGTATAAGCTCCATCAATCCTGGTCATTTGTGTCCGTGATCTTGCAAATGAATTAAACTGTCAGCTATGCAGAAAAAAATCATCATCCAAACAAGAAGCACATTCATATAAAGACTGGTGAGCTATATAAGGATTTTAGCCACAAAGAAGTTTGAGCAGCTGTTGTTATTTTGCCCAAGGATGATTTTTCTTCAGATAACTCAATATACCCTTTACCTCTCAATTCTGTAATTTTGACAGCCACATCTCTAATATCTGGAATTTATTATAGTGCCTGGCTTTCTTTGGGATTTATTACTATAAATGACTCTTGCAATTGCATTGTAGAATGCTGCTGAAGATGCTTTCACTCTAAGCATCCTATTTTACCTCTGTAGGAAGGTAATTTCTTTCTTGAAATTGGGCATGATTAACAATAAACGGGATGTTTGAGATTAATAGCCCAGAAAATAAGCTACTGTGTGAACTGGTAGAGGGTCCAAAATCCACCTTTTGACCTTCACTTTGTATGATGAAGTCTGGACCATACACAGCCACAATCCATCAGGAAGAGCAAAGGGATTCCTGAGGTGGGCTGACAGTTATACCAACAACTGATGTGCCCCTTGTTATATTTCTGGCTGGCATTGTCCACTCAGAAAGAAAAAGACAACCGTTTAGTAGGAAAGGTTAGGTAAAATGAATCATTCTTCTTCGTCTTTTTGTTGCTAGATTCTTCCGTTATAAATGTGTCTCGCTTTCTGTTCAGCATTACTTAAACAAGTCTAAGACTACTGCAGTTTGGCCTAGGGAAGTCTGTTCTCTTTAGCTGCATATTTATATCCATCTGATAGCATTCATTTGTTACTTTGTATATTTAGCTTAATCAATACAATGAGCTTGCATCTTAGTTTTAATGTACTTTGTTCAGATGCGACTGAAAGCCTGAGGTCCTCGGCGAGGTGACTTCACTATGACTGCTGTAACTTCCATGTGCCTCAGAACCCACCATCTCTCTGTATCTCCATCCACCTCACCATCCCACAGGGAGGTCTCTGATGGAACCTCAGTCTGCGCTTAAGCAGCCCAGCCAGGGTCATGAACGTTTAGAAACCATCCATTCTGATTTCTGTACTCCTTACAAGGCCATGCAAAGCCTTCCCATTTCTGGCTCCATGCCCTGCTAATTCCAGCTATTTTTATGTCTATGTCTTCAATAAGATACAGGGATTTAGGTTGGCTTCACTGCCTGGATCACAGTTTGGAAAGTTACCTCATACAGAAAAAGAAGATCAACCTGAGGCTTACTTCATAGGTTTCCCTTCTCTCAGGGATTGCTATCCTGCCGTACCTGTTGTCCTGCATTCAGAAATCACTGCCTCATATATTTTGTCTAATTTTATAGTTGTTTTCGGAAGGAGGGTAACAACTGCCAGTTACTCCATCACCGTTACTAGCAGAAGCAGAATCTCTTAACCCATCTGGTAATATATTTTACAGAGTTATGTGGTGAAAAGCAAAGAGGAGAGAATGAAAATTCAGTTATTAGACCCCACACCTTTAAAATGAAACAATTAATTGTAGTGTGAAGCACAGCACATTACCTCATTGCTATGGCTCATAGAGACAGCCATGATCCACAGACAAGGCTCCAGACCTTTTATCTTTGAGATGTTCCATCTAAGAATCAATATCTCTGAAAATTCATGAATAGCTCTAGAACTAAAGAAAATTAACTGCTGAGGCTCCTTTAGCAAAGCTCTCAGGTTGAGATCAGATTTGATATAAATGATAAAATGATAAATATGTAACAAAACAACATTTTCTTTTTATAAACTTAATGATTCTCTAGGAGGGCTGAGTGTGAGAGGTATGGGAAGTGAAGAGACACCAGACAATGCATAAAGTGACACAAATGGTGAGAAATTCTTGGGGTTCTTATGAGAAATAAAGAAAAAGAAAAGTGAAAAAGGAAAAGGGGGGTCGAAGAGGAAAATCAAAGGAGGGAAGAAAAGGTTATTTATTTATTTATTTATTTATTTATTTATTTATTTTTAGGTCACTTATTTAACTAGGATTTTGATCCTTCTTATTCATATTCTTCCTAAAATTCAGTTTCTTGTTATTTTCCATAACTGGCTTGGATTTTTGCCTTGCCCATTAATCGCAGCTCCCTAAGTGAGATCTATTGATTCTGTTAATTTGCCACATTGTCTACATTTTGCAAACATGGTGCTTCAAACGTCTCCCTTCCCAGGAGAACTGGTGACATATCAAAACTGTCCCAGGAGATTTGGATTGCTAGTTTATTTTATAGTGACATTTAGCTACTCTGACAAGTGTTTAATTATTGTATGTTCCTCCATAAAGGTTGTCGCTGACAATATGTGTAAATCAAATAAACTAAAGTACTATAAGCTATTAATTTTCTGTTTGGTTGACATTAAGTATTCAGTTATACTTAATAAATAATTTAGTATATTTATAGAGAATGATGAAGAGAGCATCACTGCTTCTGGGATTTTCTCCTGAAAGATATCCTAGGCAGCTGTTTACCTCTAATAAAGTTAAATCTAATGCCACGAGTTTACACTTAGTTCTACTGTTCTAATAGTCTAAATATCCTATATTACTTTACATTCTGAATATGCATAATATATTGCTAGGTAGTGTGGTATAGAGGAAGGATCTCTATAGCCACCAGGAGTCACATATTTAAGTCCCAAGCACTGTAATGTCTTGTAAATTATTTCTTCTATCTGGACCTCAGTTTCCTCAGCTATAAAGCCCAAGCTATGAACTAGATAAACTCTAAAAGTCTTTTAAGTCCTAAATTTTTCAAATTTTGTGTTCTGTCAAATCTTTACTAGAGCTTTGCTAGCAATTATTCTCTCATCTCATTAACACTGGGCCCTTGCCCCATCTGTCCTTCATACTCTGAGTTTCTGACTCAACTACGTATATTAATTGTGGGATCAGATTGGGCCTACCTGAAGTATGTATCATTTTAACATTGAAAGTAAGCCAACGTCAGGTGGACTCTTACATCATCTAAAAGTGAACTCACCTCAGTTTGCTATGTGATGATACTGATTTTCCTAGTGTCCTCAAATACAATTTGGTGAATAGGTGGGTATGAAGAGAATAGTGAGGGAGATGGATAAAGAGAAAAGAAAAATCTTTATTTCACTTCCCTAAGGAAATTTACTGTAGTTCCTGTAAGGTGCTTCGTGCTCTCCTAGGGGCTGAGAATACAAAGACGAATAAGAGAGTCCCTGCTCTTAGAAAGCTCAGAGCCCAGTGGTAGAGACAGAGTTAAAACAATTACTATACTACAGGGTGATGTGAGCAGCATTTAACTTTTATGAGCATTTACAATATGCCAGATTCTGCCAAGTGCTCTCTATAAGTATTATCTCTTCAATTATAAGAAAAAGATACAAGAGGTTAGTCAAAACCACTGTTTCTTTACCTCAGAGCTCCTCTGCATTGTTTCTTTGAAATCTTTGTTAACTTTCCTCTATCTAACAACACTCTGGTTCTATTTGGGTATGCATTTCACTGTCTAGACTAGAGGAAGAGAATGCAATCAGACACTTGTAGCAGTATTATACATTTTGGAAACAATTTTGCTTTAGGTCACCTTACCTCCCTTACATTTGGATTTTGTCACACTATGGATTAGTTACTCGTGGGACAGGTGCCTTCCCACTGATGGAATCCCGTATGACAAGGAAGCAGGGCATGTGGTATAGAAAATGCTGCTCTAGAGAGAATCCAAGATGGCGGCATAGGTAAACACCTACACTACTGCCTCGCACAACAATTTCAAAACTACAACTAAAAGACAGAACGGACATCATCCAGAACCACAGGAAAGCTGGCTGAGTGGAAATTCTACAACTAGAGGGAAAGAGAGGGGCTCGCAGAGACCCAGAGGAGCTGCAAAAAGCTGAGGTACGAGATGTACGCATGGAGAGAGTGGGTGCCGGAGAGCCTGGCTGGCTTTCTCTGGCGGGAGACTCCCAACAGCATTGAAACCCTTATCCTATGACACTAAACCCCAGATCCAGCTGAAACTCATCCGGGGAGAGGTGCACAGAAATTTAGGGGAGTCGCAAAAGATCAGAGGTCTGGTGGCACGCACGGCACTGCACACAGAGGACAGATTGCTGATTGTGCTGCTGGCTTTCGAGAGTGGGCGGGAGGCGGACCCTCCCAACTGTGCCACTTCTAACTCCACTAAGCCCCTGTTTCGGGTAAAACCCTGGGGACCCAGACTCGTGTGGTCCTAGAGCTCAGGGGAGCCTGAGGGGCAGCAGTCTAGAACCACTGTGCGCGCCTCTGGGACAGCTTCAAGCGTACCAACATCAGAATTGTGGGGGTGCCAGAAGAAGAGAGAGAGCAAGATACTGAAAACCTATTTAAAGAAATAATGACTGAAAACTTCCCACATCTGGTAAAAGAAATAGACTTACAAGTCCAGGAAGCACACAGAACCCCATATAAAAGGAATCCAAAGAGGACTACACCAAGACACATCATAATTAAAATACCAAGAGCAAAAGACAAAGAGAGAATATTAAAAGCAGCAAGAGAAAAACAGTTCATTACCTACAAGGGAGCACCCATACAACTGTCAGCTGATTTCTCAACAGATGGGAGTGGCAAGAAATATTCAATGTGATGAATAGCAAGAACCTACAACCAAGAATAATCTATCCAGCATAGCTATCATTCAGAATTGAAGGTCAGATAAAGAGCTTCACAGATAAGAAAAAGCTAAAGGAGTTCATCAACTCCAAACCAGTATTATATGAAATGCTGAAAGGTACTCTTTTAGAAGAGGAAGAAGAAAAAGGTAAAAGACAAAAAATTATAAATAACAAATACATATCTATCAACAAGTGAATTAAAAATTAAGTGAATTAAAAATTTGATCAACAGAATAAACTGATGAATATAATAAAATCGGGAGCACAGTAAGGGAGTGGACTGATAATTCTCAGGGCGAAAGGGGTGAGGGGTGTACAGGGAGAGACTGGACAAAAATCATACACCTATGGATGAGGTCAATGGGAGGAAGGTAAGGGCAGAGGGAAGGGTGGGAGTTGGGTGGAGGGGAGCTATGGAGGGGAAAAAGGAGAAAAAAATGTAATAATCTGAATAATAAAGATTTAATTTAAAAAAAAGAAAAAAAGAGCCAAAACCGGTTTGGCTCAATGGATAGAGCGTTGGCCTGCAGATTGAAAAGTCCCAGGTTCGTTTCTGGAAGGGCATGTACCTTGGTTGCGGGCATACCTCCAGTAGGGGGCGTGCAAGAGGGCAGCTGATCAATGTCTCTCATCGATGTTTCTAACTCTCTATCCCTCTCCCTTCCTCTCTGTGAAAAATCAATAAAATATATTTAAAAAAGAAAAAAAGAAAATGCTGCTCTCTTGAGCAAGCAAAATTCCATGGAACATTGTGTGCAATAGGCTGCATGATTGGCTTACTCAGTTCAAAAGATATGGATGTGTCTGGAGTATATCAGCTGTGGAGTGTTCTTTAAGTTATCACAGGTAAGTGCCATGCAGTACCATTAAAATTAGAAACAAAGAAATAAGCCAGTTAACCTTTCATGAGATTTAAATGAAAATATTTCTCCAAATCACATTCTATAAGTATATGGCCCTATTTCTCTGGCATGTAAAACTTATTTTATTTGTTACTTTGACAGGTATATATTTAAATTTGGGAGTACATGGAGATTTGGAACATTTTGTTAATTTTTAGAAGTCTGAGAAAATAGAAAGTATAATGCAACTCCCCAAGTCTTTAGGAAATGGAGGTTGGGGAAGCAGATTTAGGAATACATGTGAGATAAGTGGTACAATGGTGTGTTTCAACAGGCTGTGCCACAGTTACTAGATTGGCTGATCACTGAATAGAGTTGCCATTAAATTCAGTACACAGTCTCACTTCTGTCCAGTTAACAAACAACAGTGGCAGGGTCTAGAAATGACCCCTCCTTTAAACAATAAAGTATGAAGACTACCAATCAGAACTTCAGAATAACTCCATGCCTCGGGAGTGGGACTCTTTAAGATTATATGAACAGGAGGAAAAGTGGCACCAATGATTTGGTGTCTCTATTTTTATTGATTTGAGAGAGATATGTATTGATTAGTTGTTCTATTTCCTAATGCAATCATTGGGTGCTTCTTGTATATGCCCTGACCAGAGATCAAATCTGCAATCTTGGTGTATCAGGACCACACTAACCAATTGAATTACCCAACCTGAGCCGTGGTGTTTCTGTTGAGAATAACGTAATATCATTTGCTTCATTATTTCATCATATCTTTTCCCAATAAATTGAAATATTTCCCAATAAGACAAATCTCCATTATGAACTGCCTCTCAAATACCTCATATCCCTCCCCAAACTCAACTTCCTACAAAAAGAAAATATATCTGTCCTTTGTTCCCCCATACCCATTAGTAGAATCACATTTTTCTTTGAACGTTTTCACACTCTTTAATCAAAATTAGCTTTTAATGGAATTGTCAATGAAAAACCTATTATGATTGTAAAGAGTATGAACAAATATTTTCTTTAAATATCACTTTCTTACTTGTTAAACACATATATCTTTTTCCTGTATTCCTGAAGCCTATATAATTTTATTAATCAATATTACCCCAATAAATTATAATAAAAGTAATAAAATAAAACCACTGTCAGAAAGTATTAACACCTATAATAATAATAATAAAAAAAAAAAGGCATTGGACCCAACCTTTAATAACACCAAGTGTTGAAGAAAGCAATTTCCTATTCCTGGAAGGTAAAGGGCAATCAAGGCTTTCCAATAGAAGGGACACATCGAATATCACTTAGGAAGATCACTGGATGGTCGTATATCCATGAACTAGAGAGGGAAAGACACTACAAGCAGAAAGACCAGCATCACTCTCAACACATCTATTGAAATGAAAGACCACGCTATCCAAAGTAAGAAGTTATTTTTAGAAGAGTAATGATTTAGGATTATTGTTTATCAACTATTTTATACTCTCAACATCCTTCAGTTAGCACAAATATGAAATTTTGCATTTAAGAGATACTAGGTTTGAATACATAATTATGTGTCAGTTTGCTTTCTTATAAATTGCTGGCCCACAAAAAGATTACTGACAATGATTATCCATTACACACTTTAATTAAAATTAAAACTTAAATGAAAATTAATGCTGATAATTTGTCCTTGTTCAGAGGAATTATATAAAAGCCTTTGGAAGTACGATTGGTTTGAGGAATTTGAAATTCAATGCTTAACTGCCAAGTGGAAAATATAAGAGAGTAAAGTTGGTCTTGTGCATCAATGTTGGGGATTTGCAAACTGTAAGTATACACACCATCTCAAGGAGTCAGCCACTCTGAAGATACTCCTAAGAATGGTGTCATACCACGGAGAAGTTCTGTCCTAGAGTTATCAGATCTTATTTTTCAAGAAAAGCCTGAAATTTATATGTAGGGGGAAACCTTATTTTGTAAGTCTAAGTTCAATTTTTAAAACTGCATTGGCCAAATAAAACATATTTTTAGGTCAAATAAAGCTATTTATCTATTTGAGATGTTGGCTTAAAGACATCATACTAGATATCCAATGTGTCCATCTCATAATTGTAACAGTTTTGAAAGTGGCTCAGGATATTAGCACAGAAATTTAGAGAGAGAAAAAAAAGTTGGCCAAAGTTGCTACCAAGTTTTAAGGTGGCATAGTTGTGCTCTGATTGACTGGTTTGATATTTTGTTTTATTCTTATGGGACATTCCTTGTACTTGAAGGATAAAGTGGGGTGGAGGGGATGTCTCATTCATCAACTACAATTGCAAATGCTTTCTGGGAATAAAAGCACTGCAAAAGTCATCCAACTAATATTAATTGTGTAAAAAAAAAACAAAACAGTTTTCCAATTTCATCCACTGAGAGAGGGTCCACCTTCAAACTTGAAGAAGCATTCCTTAATTGAGCTAATTAATGAGGATATAATTACTAATTGCGCAAAATTTGCACAAGAGTAGGCCTTCCTTCCCCTGGCTGCCAGCACCAGCTTCCCTCTGGCACCCAGAACCTGGGCTACCCTCTCAGCCCTGGCTTGGTCCAGAAGGTCACCCGGTCTAATTATCATTACGCTTTTATTATTATAGATTTGTTCTTCTAAAAAGTATTGAGTAATATCAATACACATTTGCAGTCTAGCCACACCATAACTACATGTGCAACAGACAGGGACTCCAAGTGACCTTGTTAGCAAATGGTCCTTGGTTTTCTACCCATATGTACTTGTAGAAAAAGACTAGAATCTTCAGCTCATAATTTTGAAAATTTTCTCAGTCACATGATCACTAATTACCATAGAGTATATTAAAGAGGCAATAAAGTGTATTTGGAAAGTCCCTGTTATTTAGAGACCTTAAGGAGGGAGTGGGGGTTGACATATTGATTCAGATCTAGGTGACTGACTTTTTTTTTTTTTTTGCTGTTGGTTTAATTTATTACTGTTTGACATCCAGTGACAATGACATACCCCTGCCGGGCCTGTGGACCCCAGGCCCCAGCGAGTGTGGCCTGTCCAATAAAATACAGTACAAGGAGTGGACGGCTACACACATGCATCCACGGCTTAAACTACAGTGATTCCAAACTGCGGCCACAACAGTACTGCCAGGAAAGGAAAAGAAAAACAGGTGTCATGTGTTCCCCAATTCATAATTCTTTTTTTGTCATTTTAAACAGTTAATGCTGTTAACAAACGCTACTGATGCCAGGACAGGAACAGACACAAATAGCCCTACATCTTCTCTGCCATATAAATATGGAAGATTTTTGTTTATACAGTTATACCCCACGTCTGAAACTATATCTGCTGCTATCCGTTACTGCTAAGAGCTACACCGCCTTGGCTCTGGGACGAGGGGCTTGGGGTCGAGACTCTGGAATGTCCGGATTCAGTCTTCCTCGCTGCCACTTCCTGAGCGGTCCTCTTCCTGTTCCTCCTCACTGTCATCATCACTCTAGGTGACTGACTTTTTGATGGGTTCTAGACCCTCCTAGCCATTATCAATCCCATGACTCCAAAGTGTTCTCTCCTGGGTACTCATTTGCTGATAATCAGTTTAAAAAGACAGCATAGCTTCCAGTCTAAAGCAATTACCCATGGCTTAGTTTCATATGCTCTTGTTCCTGAATATCATTATGTTTAATATTTCTGTTATCGTCCCTTGGTGGTTTGCTTCATATCCGCTTAGGGAAAACAAGATTCATAATCTGATGTTTAATATTCTAGTTGTGCATTAACTTTTTTACATGTCTCTGAGGGTCAATATCGTTTTCTAATTCCATTGTGTATTGTGTTTCCTTTACGCTCCAACTCTGTGCATATGTTAGGATATTAAGACAAATAATCTCTATATAGATTGCATTCCCCCCCATAGATATTTGTAAAACTCTATATATTTCTTATTAAACTTATTTTCCATTCATTTAACAATATTTATTTTATCTACTTACTGCAGTGTGGTAGTAGTTTCTAATCTAACTAGAGGCCCAGCACACGATTGAAATTGCATAAAGAGGTGCCCCACTTCCCACCGAGTGTGGAGGCACCCTGCAGGGGGCCAGGACCCACGCCAGACTTGCGCAGCACCAGCCTCTGCGAGAGTCAGGCTGGATGGCACCGTGGGGAGCTGGACTGACACTGTGGGGGGCTGGGCCTGTGCCTGACTCACAGCAGCCTCTAGCCCCCCCTGTCTGTGCCTGACTCACAGCAGCCTCTAGCCCCCCCTGTCTGTGTCTGTTCCGGGGCCACCCGAACCACTATGCTGACTCAGAAAGACCTGCCCCCCCAACCCCCCTGCCTCTGTCTTGTCCCCACTTCGGGCCTCACCTGTGCACGAAACCTCCTCCTGTCTGGTTGTGACCCGTTATGTAGTTCCGGTCTAATTTGCATATTACCTCTATATGATATAAATGAGCGAGGTATTCATGTCATGAGGAACTATAATAAATTTAGACCAAAAAGTGCACTGAGAAAACCAAATGCTTTAGAGTACACTGTGTTTAATTCTGACTTGTGGGGGAGAAGAGGGCCCTAGGAGACATCCAACGGTTTACTGGGAAGAAATTTCAAGATTAATCTGACCAAGTTATTCTTCTAAGAAGCTTTCTTTTACTAATATAAACACTGGAAGTCATGATATCCATCATTAGACATGGAAAATGCCCTCTCTCAATGTTACCAATAATATTAATGAACAATTGGAAATACATTTCTCTCTCATTTATTCATTGCTATTAATGAGACAAAATGAAATGAAATGCCAGATATTCCTCACAGAAATTCAGAAAAAGTGAAAATAAAAAATGTGATCTGAGATTTCATTTGCATGTCTGAATATAATAATACAGAGGGTACCTTCCATGATCTATCAGAAATGTTAGCTCTAAAATTTTCGTAAAATTAACCAAATCACTCCCCAAATATATGCAGTGTTACAACTTTTATACTTTCTATAGGTAAAAGGCACATCATGCTATGAAGGAATAGAGGTCAATTTTAGATTGGAGGTTACAAAAGAGACAAAAAATATTTGCTTAATGAACCAGCAATTGGAAAAACAGTTGAATGAAAATAAGAAACAAATACATTCTCTTAAGGTAGAAACAAAGAGTTTTACAAAATATAATTAAATTCTAATATTATATAACATGATTTTTTGTTTAACCAATTGTAGTACATAAATTCATTAAACTAAGCATGATAGCCTGCTTGGTGTTACATATCCCTTACAATTTAAAAGGAAGATCTTGCTTTTTGATTACATTTTGCTCCTTCTAGACTGAATTTATATTGCCTCCTTATTTTATGAAAATGTAATACCATTTATTATCAGCCTTTGATAGTAATTCCATTTCTTTACTCTGAATTTCTGAATGCAGCTAATTGATTCACAGCCTTAACTTGGCAAGGTCAGTAAATAGCACAAGAGAGTATAAACATCTGGATTGAAAATCCAAAACCTTTGAATTAAAATGTTTAGTTTTCATTTGATATAAATCTTAACAAATAAAAACCCTAAGTTATTTGCATAAATGACATGTCTCAGAAAAAAATTGATGGTTTATGTGTGATAAACTGTTTGTATGCATAAAAGTTCTTGATATTTACTGGAATTAGGTATAGCAGATGTCACATTAACATTTGGCAAGAAAAAAGCCCAAATGAGTGATTGGAGAAAGTTAATATGCTACGGGGTTTTAACTTTGTATATAAACACCAGAGACTTCAAAAAGCTATTAAATATTGAAATATATTAACTGACATTATGTGTGGTAGATATATTTGGAATGAATGGGACAAAGTAAAAATCAATGATCCATTGAGATGGGGTTTTTCTTCTCCTTTGTTTATCCTGGAAAAATGTTCAACATTTTATTGGGATTTATGGAAAACGTTGGTAAAATAGTAGGGCTATCCAAATGGAGCAATAAATTCATTAAATATCTTCTAAAAACAAACCCCAATACACATAAATACTTCATTCTCTTAATCATTAGACAATTCAAAATTTACTGACAGTATCCACAATGTTCTCCATATGGTTAAAGTTAGTTAATGTCAACCTTTGGTTCACAAAAACAGGTTAGATTTGAGGCCTAGTAATAATACAGTAGTTGAAAGAATGTGGAATGTGGTTCTGGCCAGGTAGCTCAGTTGGTTAGAGCTTCATCCTGATACACCAAGGTTGCAGGTTTGACCTCTGGTCAGAGGACATACAAGAAGCAACCAATGAATGCAGAAATAAGTGGAACTATAGTTCTTAATATTTTCCTTACTGGTCCTTTCACTCTTTGGGTAAACTATAGTAATGAATATTTTTCTGCCATGTTGACAATTTTGCACAGTTTTTTAATATTTTGGAAAAAGGGAATCAAATAGTAGCATCATGAAAACAAAAGTTCTTACCTCTTCTTAGAGTTACTTCTTACTTGGTAATTCATATTTTATTGAATTTGCTAATTGGATTTTCCAGGGAAAAATCCTTCTTTTTGACTCATCTTTCTACAAATAACAAATAAAATTATATACCCAGGTACTTTCTAAGTAAAACAGAATTACAAACATTGATTACTAAGAGTTGTTTTAAGATTATATACTTTTGCTTCTTATTTTCATATGCTGCAGAAAGGCTACTTTGGGGTCATATTACTTGAATATGTTCATTATCTTCCACTGAAAGAAGGTATAAAAGAAATGTGGGTGGGGTATAGAAAGTGTGTTGTCATGAACTTCACAAGTCTTACTGCTTGTGTTTCATAGACAGTTCTCAATTACCAACCCTCCAATTTTCTCTGTAAAAAGAAGTCAGTAACTTTGGGTAAAAGTACTGAATCTGAACAGTTAAGAACATTCATGACAGAGAAATTTAATTGTGCATGCCTCCTTTCCACACTCTAAGGAAAATCGTTTTTCTCAAAAACAGCAGCTCCCAAATTTTTTGGTCTTTGTGCTCCTTTACATGCTTAAATATTTTTGAGAACCCTTAAATTTTTTCTTTTATGTGGAGTTTAGCGTGAATTACAATTGTCAAAATTGCACTGTCAAAAATTAAAATTGAGAAAAACATTAACAAACACTTAGCAATTAATTTAAAGAAACACATGATGAATTTATTTTGTGTTAACAGAAGTTACTTGTGTTATGAAGAAATAACTCTTTCCCAAGCAAAAAAAAAAAATTGTGATTAGCATGGCATTTAGAAAAATCTCTTAAATGTCTTACTTGACAGAAGACAGCTGGGTTCTATATCTGCTTCTGTATTCAGTCTTCTGGGATATCACATGTTATGTAGCTTCTAGGAACTTCTGCCATAAACTCTGGAGAAAAGGAGTACAAAAAGGCAAATAACACGCCATGTTGTAGTGGAAATAGTTTTGATCTTGTAGACCCACTGAAGGAGAATCGCTGTTCTAAAATGAAATGTCAATCTGTTCCAACAAAAGAACAAAGTGAAGGACAATTTGGAAGTGAATTTCATTTGCCTTGATTCAGAATACCTGCGTTGCAAGTAACCCACAGAATGCATTAAAATTTTAGCAATATTTGCTTAATTTTTGATGAGCTGGCTTCCTTGGTATGCTAATGGAAGCCTTAACCTGCAATATGGATAGGTGTTCTTTACCGTGGGTGTAATCTGCCTACATAAAGGAGATTCTGTTTCTTATTAAAGTAATTTTCTGTGCTTTATATCATTGTTGTTATGTCCTTGAAAGTCAAGGGAGGAGAAATAATACAAGGAAGGAGAAATAACTAAGGTTCTTCAGTTAGGAATGAGTTAAGATAGTGCTGCTTGTTATGTTTATTTTTATGTATTTTATATCAATTGAATTAAATAGGTAATCAAGTAGTTCCTCAATCACCTACAATTCTAAGTCAGTAAGGTGAAGGAATCTGTGAAAGTGCTTCTAATTTCGCATTCCCCAAAAAAACAAACTCTAAATTTAGAAAACGATAAAATTAAGATTTTAGGATATCTATTGCATGCAAAAATATCTTCGCGATTTCCCAGGGAGCTTCTGGAAAAATCACAAATATGATTTCCTTTTTTTATCCTTTCAGAATAATGATATGTTTCTGTGGATATTGCATTCCAGTGGAAAACTTCTTACTCATTAAAGAAAAAGGCAGAAATCTTTGCCCATCCCTTTCCTTTCTGATCATGTTATTTCAGAGTTCTATACATTAATCCTCGTATAATTTTCACTAATCCACCTCAGATATACTACAATTTAGGGGTAATTACTCTGAAGCTTTTTTTCCAACAACTTTATTATTCACAACACATTTACACTTAGACGCAACACACACACACACACACACAGCCCATTCATAACACATGCTCACAAGGAAACAATGTTTTAAATGATACAACATACATTTAAGATGTTTTATTATTCTATTCTATTCTAGATGCTATCTGGTTTGACTTAATCTGATTCTACTTTATTAAAAAAAAATTCTGGTTGCAAGCCACTAAATTGATTTTATAATCCACAGTTGGAGTGTGAATGCTAGTTTGAAAGCACTTCACTAAAATAATTTTTATTGTAATCTTACCTTTCCCTACTACGCAAATTTCCATATTTCCTTGTTATTTTTGTTTTTTCAACAGTGAAAAGATGGGAGAGCATATCAGCAACCTGTCAGTGACATTGCCTGTCATCTGTCTTTTCTTCTCCCTTGCTAAAGAGTGGTAGAAGCAGCCACATGATAAACTAGGAGAAAGGGCTTTTAAAATTTGGATCGAATCAGAATCAGCAGGTCCAAAGTATTGTTTATTTCTTTTCCTTGGGGGAATTCAGAATAAAAGACAAAAGATATGCTAAATTAATTTCAGACACGGTGCACTTTCCTCTTTCAAATGAATCCATTAAAATCGAGGGAGCATCTGCTGACCTATGCACATTGCTATTCAAAACTGATTCAATATTTTCAGGAAAAGAGTGGAATAAAAATGTGTATTTTTAAGCATTTTAATACTATCTACTGATCATGTGCCTTAGCTATTTTATTTTTACTGATATCATAGAGAAAGCAGTACCTCATCCTCAAGAAGTATGAGCTTCTGCTGAAGAACTGTACAACTCAGAGTTCCTGAACTGGAGGTATTTATGAGAGCTCACCAAGACCTGCATGAAAGGCTCCTCTTCTCTTTCCTACAGGCATCAGTGCTTAAGTCTCTGGTCTCCTCCTCCTCTCTTCTTCTTCCTCCTCCCTACTCACTCCTCCTCCCTCTCCTCTTCCCCACTCCCTCCTCCTCCCCCCCCTCATCCCCTCTTCCTCCTCCTCCCCCTCCTCCCCTCCTTACCTTCCCCTCCCCCTTCTCCCTCTCTCTGCCCCTCCACCTCTTCCTCCTCCTTCTTTTGGAAATATATATATATATATATATTTATTGATTTCAGAGAGGAAAGGAGAGGGAGAGAGAGAAAGAAACA
>JAAGEH010000226.1:6570514-6831306 GCA_011751065.1 Lasiurus cinereus
ATGTGCCTTTGATCAGAATCAAACCCAGGACCCTTCAGTCCACAGGCTGACACTCCACTGAGCCAAACCAGCCAGGTTTGTGTACCACTACCCGCTATGTCATGCCACATTCTCCAAACTGGCTGCCAGAAGGTTTTTAATAAAAAGTTTTACTGAGAAGACAGACTGGCGATAACACATTCAAAACATAAATATGTCAATCTGACAATAGTTTAAGGACTTTTTTTTGCCAGTTCTTTCAGTTATTATTCTAGGTTTCTTAATGGGAACAGGATGGTTTCAAATAGCCTTCGGTCTCCCTTTCTCTTGTGAAGGGTAGCATACACCCAACCTTCTCCCCCCTTACGCCCTGCCTCTTTTCCAGATTGCTCACTCCATATTTTTATGTATTCTACCTGAAGTATCAACTATAGGGGATTAATAGGTTTGAACTTGTGTCCACTTAAGTGTCCAATTATATCAAGCAAGTAGTTTGTACTCTGGGGACCACCAGTGTATTTCCCACATGACTGAACCCTGTATATATTTCCTATATCCTCAGGAAATGTACCATTACTACCTTTACTCACAATCATATTTTTATATTATTTTTGTTCTTTGGTAACCATGAAGCTTAACACTAGTGATTCCATCAAATAACTTTTTCTTCAAATATAATTTGAAGTGGAAAAGCAATATATAAACCCAATAAAAGAGGAGTATTTCTGTTTGAGGAGAGGAAAATAGTTCTGGAGGCCAGTGAACTCATCACTACAGTCACCTCATCCCTGATCCATATCCCATCCCCTGAAGTCCTAAGACTTTGCAGCTGACATACATATGAGCACACATATAACTCATGCATGTTTAAACAAACAGATCCCATTTCTCCTATTTTATCTGGAGAAGCTTTAGAAAAGGAAAAACAATAAAACATACTAATTTCTGATTAAATATTTAATCTCTAATACTAAATTGAAAATTCACTACTAAATTGAAAGCTCATGAATGAATATTTTGTTGATTCATAATGGACAAGAATGGGAGAGAGACCTGCAGATGTTGGGAGATAAAAACCAGATGAAGAAGTGGTAGATGGGCCTCGAAATCTAAGAAAAAAAGAAATAAAAGCTAAAACTTAAGAACCTAAAGAAGGTTTACCTAATGATGATATTCAAAATTTTAACAATCTGTACAGAATTTGCTCTGACCAGAAATTGATGTTCAGTATCGATTAGATAAACAAATACCAGTCCTGAAGAATGAAAGTGAGCATTTCCAGTAAGTTCTATGCATGGCAGCACCCAGTCTTTGGAAGAAAAGAGAGATGTGGGCCAGAAAAATGGGGGACTACTTGCAAGTTTGTCTAGGGAGTAATTTATGTACCCCTGACCATGGTACTCCTACTCACTATGAGTGAGGCCCTATTCTTGGTGCCCTATAAAAATAGTTTTATTTAATAAACCAAAGGGTATCAACACCATCCTTTACAGGTAAGGAACCCGAGGCCCAGAAAGATTAACTTACTCAAGGTCACCCATATAGTTCGTAATATGCTATTTTTTAAATCCATTCAGTCTCTCTCCAGTCTCCTAATAACTATGCTATGTTGCTGCCTATTTCTTTCCTAAGACACCTTTGATGGGAGGAGCTACAGTTCAGAGAATTTGTGCATAACAGGAAGCACGGTCAATGGGTGGAGTTGAAAACAATGGGATTAAATTATTTTCTCTATTGTGTGGCCTCTTTAAAGAATAGGGTTTATGCCTGGCCAGTATGGCTCTGTGGTTGAGCATCAACCTATGAACCAGGAGGTCATGGTTCAATTCCTGGTAAGGGCATGTGCCCAGATTGGAAGCTCGATCCCCAGTGTGGGACTGCAGGGAACAGCTGATCAATGGTTCTCTCCCATCACTGTTGTTTCTATCTCTCTCTCCCTCTCCCTTTCTCTATGAAATTAATAAAGACATATTTTTAAAAAAGAATAAGGTTTATAACATTCATCTCTAATTAATCACCATTTGCCTTCAAATAATATTAAACTACTTAATAAATGGTATAAAAATTTTACACAATTCACTTCTAATTGCTCCCTCTCATGTAATATTCTCTTGTTTTCTACTTTTTACTTTAACATATGCTATAAAATCAAATTACTTTGGTATTATTTTTGCTTTATACTATTTCAATAAAAAAGAAATATACTTTAATATATCTTCCTTTTATTATTTTCTAGAGATACTTTTTTTTTTACTTTTGTTAATCCTTACCCAAGGATGTTTTTCTGGGTGAAACATCAATGTGAGAGAAACACATGGATCAGTTGCCTCCTGCCTAATCCCTGACCAGGACTCCTGGGGAGGAGCCTGAAACCAAGATACATGCCCTTTACAGGAATCGAACTCAGGACCCTTTGGCCCATAGGCTGGTGTGCTATCCACTGAGCGAAACTGGCTAGTGTTAGAGATAATTATTTTTTAATATCTTAGTTTCTGTTTAATATGTTTTTCCTGTTAAATAATTGCTTTTTACATATCTTATACTGGAGGTCTGTTAGTAATAACTTTTCTTTGCTTTTGTTTATTTAAAATGTTTTTATTTAACCTTTATTTTTGTATGATATTTTTGCTCTATAAGATTCTGGGTTGGTAAGTTATCTTCTTTTTTTTTCAAACTTTAAATATGTCATTCCACTGTCTTCTGGCTTATATAATTTCTGACACAATAATTCTTATTCTTGTTCTTCTGTATGTGATATGTTTTTTTTTCTTGTTTGTTTGAGCTGCCTACAAGATATTCTCTTTATCTTTGGTTTCAACAGATAAAGAATATGATATGCTTAGATGTATTTTTGGAGGGAGTACTTATTTTGTTTGATGCTTCTCTGAGCTTATTGGATCTGTAGATTCATTTCTTTTATTAATAATTTAAATGTCTACTTCCTTGTTCTTGCTCTCTTCTCTTTTTTGGGAGTCCAAGTAAATGTTTGCTAAGCTATTTGATGCTGTTCCATAGCTCTTAGATTATTTATTGTTGTTGTTATTTTAAACTCTTGGTGTCTCAGTTTTGGTTATTTCTATACTTTCTCTTTCTATTCATTATCTTTTTCCTTAAGCTGCATCTAGTCCACTGAGGAGTCCTTCAAAGGCATTTTCTCCTCTATTACTATGCTTTTTATCTTTAGGATACCCATTTGTTTCTTTCCAGTGGGTTCTCTATCTCTGCTGAAACTCCCCCTATGTGCATGTAATGACAATTCACCTTTTCCACAAAGAATTTTTACCATATTAGTCAGAGCTAAATTGAATTTCTTCTCTGATAGTTCCCGTAACTGGGTCATTTTTTGAGTCTGGTCCTATTGATTGCTTTGCCTTTTGACAACAAGCTATTTTTCTTGCTTCTTTTCCTCATGTTTTTTATTGAACTCCTGTCATTGAGTGCAGAACCGTAGATTTTGAAATACATAGTATTTATGCGTGGAAATGGGCATACTTCTTTTGGTCGGTTTTTTATATGTGGGGTGAGTCAATCTAGTTAGAAGTGAACTCTTTTTTAATTTTTATTGTTACTATCAATACCTTCAAGGCAGCCGAAACCGGTTTGGCTCAGTGGCTAGAGCGTCAGCCTGCGAACTCAAAGGTCCCAGGTTCAATTCCAGTCTAGAGCATGTACCTTGGTTGTGGGCACATCCCCAGTGAGGGGCATGCAGGAGGCAGCTGATCGATGTCTCTCTCTCATCGATATTTCTAACTCTCTATCCTTCTCCCTTCCTCTCTCTAAAAATATCAATAAAATATATTTTAAGAAAAAAATACCTTTAAGGCAGCACTGGCTTCAGTTTCTCAATGTCCCTGCCAAGCATCAAACTTCAGCAATTTGTTAAATAGTTTTAGCCAAAATGCCCTTATCTGGTTGTGTGGCACTTGACTTGACACCTCTCCCTTACAATTTGCAGCAGGGAAGCCACTGCTCTCTGCCTCTTTGGAGGAATTGGCCTCTCCCTCGATTTTAGGCCACTTGGTTGTCTTGAGATCTCATCTATCTCAGGAGTTCAAGAACAGATAGGATGTTGTAGATTGTCGGGCTTTTCCTTGTTGTTAGGGTGAGACCAACGCTACTTAAAATTTTCTCATCATTTAGTGGAAATGGAACTACTCCATCCAGTGATTTTTGAGCTTGAATGTCACCTCCTGAGGCCTGCTAAACCAAAACCTGGCATTATTGGCTCAGTTCAGGAGTGGGCAGGCTGTGGTCAGCTTGGCTCAGTTACAAAGGTATGGCCATTCCTGCTTCTTCCTAGTTTTCTGTAGGCTCACCCGAGGGAATTTTACCTCTTTGCTCAGCGTCATGTAATCAGATTTTGCAGTTTTCCACCAAACCTGGAGCATTTTCCCACCCTTATCATTACACAAAGTTAGAGTTTCTGACCTCTTTTTTCTGCTTTTGGACCTGGAGACTAGCAGGTCATTGCTCTCAACTTTGGTTTTGTTTCTCTTCCACACTTGTGTAAAACAGCACCTCTGGGGAGGTGCGATGCTCTAAGTGGGGGAAAAACGCCAAACACCTTGGCTTTAGAAGACCTGGTCACAAAGCTTCTCTCCACCATCAGTGAAACGTAGAAAACACCTTCCCCAGATAATTTGAAATTATGGATAGGTATTTTAGCTGGCTGCATTTGGATTAGTTTTGAAAGTTAAGAATGATGTGTTTGGCATGTATTCGTAAACAGTATTAGTGAATCAGTAAGGATTCTCTTAAAGATGAACTAGATATAACTAAACAAGTTGTATTTCAAAACAATGTTTCAAGTTATTTACACAACCTTTTCATCTGCCTTTATTTTATGTTATCACGGTCCCAAAAATCATTTGGATCAATATCTCCATTTTTTTAATGAAGAGGCTGTGGAGACAGAATAATGAGTAACAACCACTGAGAGAGAGATCTGGGACACAAACGCAAGTGTTTCTAGCGCTATCCCTCTTGCACTTGCATTGTGCAATGATGTCTCCTTAAAAAAAAAAAAGTCATTGTCCATTGTGATATGAAAGGTAGCTTCATTGTGATGGCTCCATGGGAGAAAAGAAAAACACCTTCAATCAATACAAAGTAATTCAGTGCTTTCTGTCATAAGCAGAAAAGAGATTTTCTGTCCTGAATGTTAAGTTTAAAACTTGCTGAATTGACAAAGAATGATGAAGTAGTTGATATCAATGCTTTTTAAAAATTGATGGCAAAGAGAGAAAAGTGGACAGGTGGGCTGTCTGTAGCAGCATAACAGACTCAAGGGTGCTGGTAAAAATCGATGATTCCAGCGAGATTGTTGGAGCTAGGCATACAAAGTGCAAGTGGTAATGAAAGTCTGCTGCTTTGGCACTGTAGTGTTTTCCGGAGAACACAGACATCAGAGCGCTTACAGTTATCTGTAACCGGTACCTAATCCTGTATTCTGTCACAAGAAGTATGTCTGGCATGTCTCACTGCGTATCTTTAGGCAGCAGGATGGGAGGGTCTCTGGCAAATGGGCTTGTTTTTCAACAGCTTTACTTTCACTCCCCAACTTCTTAAAAAGTGAAAACCTTCACAGAGGGCCCTCACTTTGTCCTGCGTGCAGCACTCTTTCTTACTGGATTCCCTCCCTCTTCCTGTCATGTTTCACGTTTACTCAGAAAGCACCAAGCAACGTATAAGCGATGGGTGAAGCCTGGTGGGCAAAAGGAGACTCATTTTCTTAAAAACTTCATTCTGCCCCCATCCCACCCTCCTAGAGAAATAATGTAATTGTCAGAAACACATTTTAATTTTTAGTTTTCTGGTCTTTCTAAACAATTCATGATATACTGTAAAATCCTTTAATGAATTCAAAATCAATGTACCTTTGTTGGCTATAGGAAAAAATGAAGAGGAAAGGGTATCAGTATTGAAATGCAAAAGTTTGCAAAATTAAAAAGAAATGTATTTCGAGTTTCGGAGTCTTTTCACACTTTATCTTATTTTAGCATATGGGGGGATTGGCAAAGTTCATTTCAATAACCTGTTTTTCAAAAAACTAATTATTGTAGAAGTGGGATTAAATCCATTTCTTCAGACTGACCCTTTAGCCTTTAGCAGATATTTCTTATTTCTAATTCTTTAAAACCCAATTTTACTCTACATCATCGGAGAACCTTACTTCTTCACTTTAAATTTAAGGCTAGATCACATGGAAGCAAATAAAACCAAACAGATCAAGAAAAAATGATTCAGTGATGTGACTCAAAGGATGCATTTTATCCCTAGGAAATGTGAGTTTAAATAGGCCACCCGCATCATGCAATCATATGACTTATTCCTATATGTCTAAAGCTAGACATTCCATTCAGGCAACTGTGTTTCCCAGGTATGCACTGTTCAAGTACAGAACGTTATTTACAATTTTTTGAAGGTACTTATAGGACATTCACTCTCAGCAACCTAGGTCTTTCATTTATCTGAAAGGCAACAGAAGGTAGTTAAATTGGTTTTTCCTTGGGCATGCTTTCCCTCCTACCACTCCACTCAGTTTAGAAATAATGGCCTGATGCAGCTTTCAGAACTTGGGGCAGACCCTTCTAACACTCTGCATACAGATGTGCCCACAGGCACATGATGCCATAGGTGAAGCCAGCTATAATGCATTACGATAACAGGAAAAGGTGTATCCACAACTTTCTTAGCAGGAAGCATTTATACTTGTGCATAACATTTCTCATGAGATTTGACAGAAAACATCATGAGACCAAATTCCTACATTTTTATTAATGTCTTGACACTTCAGAATATCTGAAAGCAAGAGGTTCAAGCTTTTTGACCTAAAGCAGCAACAGAGCACAGCCGCTGAACCTTGGAGGCATCTTTGATGTCAGCTTTTTCACTAAGGTAGAGGTAATATTGCTCATGGCACTTTTTATATCTGAGGTTATGTTGTTGAGGTCCATAGTTTGTATTACAAAAATAATTTGTTAAACACTTTTAATCATTTTCACACATTTCCAGCTTTGGAGAAATACTATGCTTTTATCACTTCTGCCAGTTTAGATAAAGATCTTAATACTCAATTTCATAGGAGAGTCTTAATTTCTCAAGGTACTTTTTAACTACTTGGAAAACTTTCAATGCCCTTATTTTAGAAAGCCTTGGGGGTTTCAATTCCCTAACCAAGAATAAAATTCTACATTTTATCACTGCAGGATTTTATTACTTTAAGTCTCTATTATCTATTAAAAGTTGATCCATAAATTTACACATGTACCTAGTTATTTTTTGCTCCCTGCCTAGCTCATCTTTAGGTTAGCTGAGATCTGAATGCTACAATAAGCACAATGGAAAGCAGTAAATGCTGTAAAAATCATTATACATATATGACTATTTATTTGAACTTGTTAGTTATAATAAATTAAAACTAATTTGAACAACTCGTGGGTTTTAAAAGGGGGCAAGTTTAAGAGCGGCTAATGTTAATTCTTTTGTTCAGAAAAATTTTAGGTTAATTCCAGATACATGGATTATCATAAAATAAAAATTTCATTTAATATAAAATACAGACAGTCCCTGATTTACAATCATTTCAATTAAGATTTTTGACTTTACAAAATGGTGTGAAGATACACACATTCAGTGGAAACCATCCTTCAAATTTTGAATTTTGATATTTTTCTGGGCTAGAGATATGTGGATTGACACACTCATTTTGCCAACAGAAAGTTAATATAAGTTTAAATAGTTTGTTTAGGGTAGGCTATGATGTTTGGTAGGCTACATGCAGAAAAAGCACTTTCAACTTACAATAGGTTTATTAGTATATAACCTCATCATAAATTGAGGAGCATCTATATTTCTTATGCTTTAAATTTAATGATTTGCTCAAAATGGTATGCATTGTAATTCAATTTTGTTTATTCAAGGTATCCAAATAGATGATAAGGAATTTGGTATGACATAATAAAATAACTCTTAAAACATGCACCAACTCATATGGTGAGTAGGAAATTCCTCTTATAGAAGAGTGTTACCAATGACCCAAAAGTAAAATATCATGTTATACTTGGATGACAATTTTTAGAGCACTTTTCAACAGTTAGGTAATGTGACCCTTGGATCAGCTCTACAAGGTAGGTAAATGTCATCAGAATATGAATGTAATGGCATGATGCTTTTTCCAAATGAAAGATAAAATTACCCTTTAAAAATAACATGGGGGGAGAATACAAATGGAACACATGAGATCATCTTGCTGTAGAAATGACACAATCCATGAGGTTGCCTGTAACTGTGTTATCCAAGACTTCAGGAAATATGAAAACTTTAATCAAGATCTCCTGTCTGCACACCCTAGGATGCATGCCTGCAGTGCCATCTTAACCGAGCAAGGCTCTATGGTAACAGGGTAAAAGAATCTGCAAGAAATTTACAAATGCTGGGTCTAATGAGCAGAAAATCACAATGTCTTTGCACTCTTATGCCTGGAAGAGGTTTCCCTAATGAACCAGCACAAATACTTATTTGTGTGTCTCTCCTTGAGGAAGACTTGCTGCATCAGGCTAACATTAGTTGATGCCACAGGCAATTAAAGTCCTCCAACTTACATCTCTTGCTCTGTTTCCATGTTAACAAGATGACATACTGTTTGTATAATAAATTTGCTTAACCTGTGCCTTTCCAATGGGAAGGGAAGGCACATATGAGGCATGTAGATCATTTACATTTACTTAGAAATGATAAAATAACAAGTCATTTTGTTAAGATGGCAATGTAAAATCTTTTTGGTTACTTGGCAATGGCAACTCTTCTATTAAGAAGATATAATTTGCGCACTCTGGAGTTCTATTGAAATGAGCATGTACAATAAAATATTAAAAGCATCACTGGAAAGTGGGGAAGATGCATGAATATGTTGCAATCTTCATATATTTATTCTGCTCTAAGTTACTGGGTGCTTACTAGAGGCAAGGTAGATCTCTAAATGCTAGCATTATATCAGTAAATAAATATACAAAGACCCCTGCCTTTATGCAGCTTATACTTTAATTGGAGGATTCAGAAAATAATGGTAAACATAAAGATATTAGAGAGTGATTAAATCCTTTGGCAAAAGAAAAAATCAGGATAAGAGTGTTATGAGTCTTGGGAATGAGAAGGCGATTTGTGGTTCAGGATAGACTTCATTGAGAAGATGAAAATGGAGCAGAGACTTAAAAGAGGAAGAGGAGGAAGGAGATGTTGACTGGCAGGAAGGTAGGGAGGGAGACAGTGTGAGAGAGTGAGGGAGCGATAGAGGAGTGTGTAGATGTGTGTGATGTGTGTGTAGGAGCTAGGGACAGTTAGATTCAGCAGGTCCTCCAAAGGGCTGCCCAACCGGGCAGTCTTAGATGGCAGAGCCCTGCACACAACGCGGACACTTCTGGGCAGCCAGTGGAGACACAGAGACCATGCCATTTTGAGAAACAGAGCTGGTTGAGACTAGGATCTTGACCTCAGCACCACCCAGTCACGTCTCAGACGCAAACCAGGACCCTGCAGCCACTGGAGGCAGAGAACTGCAACCACAGACAGCTTCAGACTAACAGACAACAAGAACCCAGACTTCCCGGCCGCAGATTTCTGTGAGTCAAGGAGCTTATCCCTCTCTCTGCAGACTCGCAGACAGTGCCACAGTAACTGATAGACCCGCCCCTAGCATGGGCCACAGCGCCCCTACCCATACGGGAACTTGAGCTTGGGAGCACGTGCATGGGCCGCAGCACTGAGCCTGTGCACAGAAACTGGGAATCTGCTTCCTGCAACACAATTGGGTGACCAAACCCGAAGCCCATACAGAGCAGCAGTGCCACCTGACTTCGATTCTGGGTAAGCGCACATGGAAGTCTGGTTTCCACAGTGCAGGCACACCACAATGCTACTGTGCAACCCAGTCCCCCATGGTGACCAGGACCCAGATTCTCCCAGCGGCAGGCAGCACTGAGCACCACTGACTTGACTATTTCTTATCCCATGCACCTGGGATCCCTGACTCACAGCACATTCACACTAAGAGTCAGTGACTCCAATTCTTGGTGCATGCGCACACAGAGACTCTGATTCTCAGCGAGAAGCCACACGAGGCAACAGAGACTTTGATACTCAATTCTTGGTGCAGACACAGGGGAACTCTGATTCCTGGCATGCTCTAGGGGATTCTGATTTTTGGCACATGTCAACAGCACAGTGCAGGCGGGGTCCCTGACTCTAAGTGCACATATGAGACCACGCTGAATGCTGGTAACACTGACCCTGGGCGAGCCTGGTTCCCACCAACCCATGGCAGCCACATGTCTTAGTGTCGGACCACTTCAGTGACACTCGGGTGGTGTGAAGCTCCATGGCACATGACCCAGGTCCACGCAACTTGAAGTTTGAACCTTCTGTTGACAGTCAGAATGGGAAGACGACACAATCCCCAGAGGAAAGCAAATGAGGAGTCACCAAGAAAGGAAATTAGTGAAATTGAAGCAAGCAACATGACTGAAAAAGAATTCATAGTAATGGTCATGCAATCCATACATCAAATGGATGAGAAAATCAACAACCTATGCAAGAATCAGGAAGAAATGAAAAGTGATATAGCTACAATCAGAAACACCATGGAAAGTTTCAAGAGTCGACCAGAAGAAGCAGAGGACAGAATTAGTGAGTTAGAAGATAAGGTAGAGAAACAAGCTCAATCTGAACAGCAACTGGAGAAAAAAAAAAGCAGGAGGAGAGCCTAAGGGAGCTTTGGGACAACATGAAATGAAGTAACATACCTATAATAGGGCTGCCAGAAGGACAAGAAGAGCAGCAAGGATTAGAAAATCTATTTGAAGAAATGACAGAAAACTTCCAGGATATGGGGAAGAAAAAAGTTACACAAGTACAGAGAGTTCCAAGCAAGATGAATCCCAAAAGACCCACACCAAGACATATAACAATTTCAATGGCAAATATTAATGACAAAGAGAGAATCTTAAAGGCTGCAAGAGAGAGAGAGAGAGAGAGTTACCTACAAAGGATCCCCTATCAGATTATCAAATGATTTCTCAACAGAAACACATCAAGCTAGAAGGAAATTGAGAGAAGTATACAAAGTGTTGCAAAGCAAAGGACTGAATCTAAGAATACTCTATCCAGCAAGACTATCTATCAAAATTGAAGAGGAAATCAGGAGCTTCGCAGACAAAAAAGGCTAAGGTAGTTTATCACTACCAAGCCAGCAATGCAAGAAATACTAAAGGGAATGCTGTAAAAAGAAGGAATGAAAAGGTAAGAAGAAAGAGAGGCACAAAAATAGATTTGACTACAAACAAGTACATTTCAGTAATAACTTTAAATGTAAACAAACTAAATGTTCCCATCAAAAGATACTGAGTGGCAGAATGGATAAAACAACATGACCCATATGTATGCTGTCTACAAGAGACCCACCTCAGAACAAGGGACTCACACAGATTGAAAGTGAAGGGATGGAAAAATACCTTTCAGGCAAATAGAAATGAAAAAAAAGCTGGAGTAGTAATACTTATATCTGACAAAATAGACCTCGAAGTGAAGGCCATAACAAGAAATAAGGAAGGCCACTTCATAATACTAATGGGTTCAATACAACAACAGGATATAATCCTGATAAACATATATGTACCCAATGCAGGAGCACCCAAATACATAACAAAACTCCCGGAAGATATCAAGGGAAAGATCGACAATATTACAGTCATAGTAGGGGACTTTAATATATCACTGATATCACTGGATAAATCCTCTAGACAAAAAATCAGCAAAGCTACAGCAATCCTAAATGACTCACTAGATCAGATGGACTTAACTGACATATTCAGAACATTTCACCCCAAAGACATGGAATATATGTTCTTCTCAAGTGCAAATGGGACATATTAAAAAATAGACCACATATTGGGTCACAAGCAAAGTCTCCCCAAATTCAAGAAGATTGAAATCATACCAAGCATCTTCTCAAACCACAATGCCATAAAATTAGAAATAAACTGCAATAAAAACAATCCAAAAATCTCAAACATGAGAAGCTGAATAGCATGCTATGAAATAATGGCTGGATTATCAATGAGAACAAAAAAGAAATTAAAAGTATATTGGAAACTAATAACAATGAAAACACAACAATCCAAAATCTATGGGACACAATGAAAGCGGTCCTGAGAAAGAAGTTTATAGCTCCACAAGCCTACCTCAAAAAAACAAGAAAAAATGATAGTAAGTCATCTAACTCTACAACTCAAAGAATTAAAGAGAGAGCAACAAGAAAATCCCAGAGTGAGCAGAAGAAGAAGATAATAAAGATCAGAGCAGAAATAAGTGACATAGAGACAAAGAAAAAGTACAAAATATCAAAGATCAATGAAACCAAGAGCTGGTTTTTTTGAAAGGATAAACAAGATTGTTGAACCTCTACCCAGGCTCACCAAGAAGCAAAGAGAGAGGACTCGAATAAACAAAACCAGAAATGAGAGAGGCAAAATAACAACAGACCCCACAGAAATACAAAGGATTGTTAAAAAAATACTATGAAAAACTCTACTCCAACAAACTAAGACAACTTGGAGGAAATGGACATATTCCTAGAAAAATACAACCTTCCAAAACTCAATCAAGAAAATTTGAAAAATCTCAATAGGCCAATAACTATGGAAGAAATTGAAGCAGTCATCAAAATCTCCCAGAAAACATATGCCAGGGTTCAGATGGCTTCACAGGGGAGTTTTACCAAACATTCAAGGAAGAACTAAAACCTATCCTGCTCAGACTATTCAAAAAAATTCAAGAGTAAGGAACACTTCTAAGCTCATTCTATGAAGCCAGCATCACCCTAATACCAAAACCAGATAAAGACAACACAATGAAAGAGAATTAGCCCTCAAGAACATAGATGCCAAAATCCTCAACAAAATTCTAGCAAATCGGATCCAGCTATACATCAGAAAGATTATTCACTATGACCAAGTGAGATTTATCCCAGGGATGTAAGGATGGTACACTATACACAAATCAATAAAGGTGATACATCATATAAACAAATTGAGATAAAAAATTGCACAGTCATATCAATTGATGCAGAAATAGCATTTGACAAAATCTAATACCTCTTTTTGATAAAAAACCTCAGCAAAGTGGGAATAGAAGGATCATACCTCAACATAATAAAAGCCATATATGATAAACCCACAGTTAACATCATATTCAATGGGCAAAACTAAAACAATTTCCTCTAAGAACAGGAACAAGACAGGATGCCCACTCTCACCACTTCTGTTCAACATAGTACTGGAAGTACTAGCCATTGCGATTAGACAAGAAGAAGAAATAAAAGGCATCCAAATTGGAAAAGAAGAAATAAAGCTGTCCTTATTTGCAGATGACATGATACTGTACATAAAAAACCCGAAAGACTCCATCAAAAAACTAATAGACTTAATAAATGAATTTGGCAATGTAGCAGAATACAAAATTAATGCCAAGAAATCTATGGCATTTCTATACACCAATAGTGAACTTAAAGAAAGAGAGACCAAAAAAGCAATCCCATTTACCAGTGTACCAAAAAAAATTAAGATACCTTGGAATAAAGTTAACTAAGGAGATAAAAGACCTATACACGGAAAACTACAGGACACTGAAAAAAGAGATAGAGGAAGACATAAACAGATGGAAGAACATACCAGATTCATGGATTGGTAGAATCAACATCATCAAAATGTCCACACCCAAAACAATCTCTAAATTCAATGCACTCCCCATTAAAATACCAAAGGCATATTTCACAGACCTACAATGAATTTTCCAAAAATTCATCTGGAATGAAAAAGACCCCGCATAATTGCAGCAATCCCAAGAAAGAAGAACAAAGTAGGTGGGATCTCAATACCGGATTTCAAGCTGTATTACAAAGCCACTGTTCTTAAAACAGCCTGGTACTGGCACATGAACAGATATATAGACCAATGGAATAGAATAGAGAATCCAGATATCTACCCAAACCACTATGCTCAATTAATATTTGAAAAAGGAGGCATGAACATACAATGGAGTCAAGACAGTCTCTTCAATAAATGTTGTTGGGAAAATTGGACAGATAAATGCAAAAAATTGAAACTAGACCACCAGCTTATACCATACACAAAAATAAACGCAAAAGTAAACTCCAAATGGATACAGGATTTAAACATAAGAAGGGAAACCATAAAAATACTAGAGGAAATGTAGTGAAATCTCAGACATATGCCAAAAAAACTTCACTGATACTGCTCCTAGGGCAATGAAAAATAAAGAGAAAATAAACAAATGGGACTACATCAAAATAAAAAGCTTTTGCACAGCAAAAGAAACCATCAACAAACAACAAAAAGCCCAATGCATGGGGGAACATATTTGCCAATGTCATCACTGATAAGGGTTTAAACTCATAAAATTTAAGAAAAAGAATATAAACAATCCAATAAAAAAAATGGGCCATGGATCTAAATAGACACTTTTTGAAGGAGGACAGAAAGAAGGCCAAGAGACATATGAAAACATGCCCAAAGTCACTAATTATCCAAGAGATACCATCTCATACCACTCAGAATGACTATCATCAACAAATCAACAAAGGACAAGTGTTGGCAAGGATGCAGAGAAAAAGGAACTCTTTTTTTTTTTTAAAGGAACTCTTTTGCATTGCTGGTGGGATGCAGACTGGTGCAGCCACTGTGGAGAACAGCATGGAGTTTCCTCAAAAAACTAAAAATGGATCTCTCATTTGACCCTGGGATCTCACTTCTAAGAATATATCCCAAGAAGCTAGAAATACCAATCAGAAAGGATATATGCACCCCTATGTTCATAGCAGCACAATTTACAATAGCCAAGATTTGGAAACAGCATAGGTGTTGTCAGCAGATGAGTGAATTTAAAAAACTATGATACATCTACACAATGGAATACTATGCTGTGGTAAAAAAGAAGGAACTCTTACCATTTGCAACAACATGGATGGACCTGGAGAGCATTATGCTAAGTGAAATAAGCCAGTCAAAGATAAATATCACATGATCTCAATCATTTATAGAATATAATGAACAACATAAACTGATGAACAGGGAGAGATCCAGAGACAGAGAAATACCAATCAGACTGTCAAATCTCAGAGGAAAGGTAGGAGAGGGTGGGGATAAGGAGGAGTGATCAACCAAAGGACTTGCATGCATGCATATAAGCCTAACCAATGGATAGGAACACCAGGGGGTAGAGGGCATGTGTGGGAGTGTTCGGGGGTTAATGGAGGGATGTAGACACATATGTAATACCTTAATAATAAAGTAATAAAAAAAAATGAACCTGCACGTTGAAAAAAAAAAAGAGGAAGAGGGGTTAGACAAACAGCTGGGAGCAACTATGCACCTGCCAGAGGGAACAGCTCGTCTGGGAGCTCTTTGTAAGTGTAATTTGAAGGTTTTCTCATATATTAATACTAGAGCTCAAATTGAGTGCAAACAAGAGAATAGATTGATGACACTACTTCCCTTGTCCATGCCAAATCAGGGCATGTAATTGGAGAAGAACCTAGTGGAAGCCTGCTAACCATCTATAACTTACAGGGCCATGTAATAGGCAACAACAGTAATGGCAGAGGAGTATTTCAGCTCTTCTGTTCAAAAATCTTTTTGAAATAGATTTACCCAAAGAAGAAAGAGAACTCAAAGAAGACAGGGAACTTACTTCTATTCAATAAGAATTTTAAAATAACCGATGTAGTTCTTGGATGTATTCAATTAAGCATAGATGAAAAATAAAACTTTAGAGTGAATAAGACTTGCATGGAGATGACTTCTGCTACAAACATGGTGATTTTAATCTGTGGTTTCTACTTGCCCCACCTTCCAAAATGTGAATAAATGATCAAAGAAATATGGAAACCAGTGAAGGATTTTTAAGAAATCTCTGTAAAATTTATAGCAGTTGAGACTGGTTCGAAGGAAGAGTCATTTAACAGATATGATTCACCAAATGGAAAATTAATGAGGCAAATAAGTGAAAGTAGGGTATTCCAGCCACAACCGTGAATTCTGGCAGCATAAGCTGAGATAAAGGCTGACTGAGAGGCAGCTGGTGGGCAACACATAACCTGAAGGTCTCAATGTACAGACTGGCATAGATATCAAATTTTATTAACATCATCTGCTAGACTACATCTAGGATAATGGGCAACTGTTATAATAATATGGATCTCTGGTGAACAGAAATAGGTTAATCATAATCCTTGGTTTATGATATATTAAGTAACTGGCCTGTGCAAGAACTTTTATTCATTTGATCATGTACTTATTTATTGTCAATAACATAATGTCAAACTTGTCACCGAAGCCAAAACTTAAGCAATGATATTAATTTAGTTCTACCTATGTGGTCCTCCTCTGGTTTGTCCCCTGCCTCTTTTCTATAGCTGATAACTATATTAAATTTTATGCTTGCCATTTTCCTCCCTTTTTAAAAAATAAAAGAGTTATCACAAAAATATGAATGGTGAATAAATATGTTGTTTAATTTTGCTTGATTTTGAATTTCATAACAGGGACTCATTAATATAGTCTTCTGGGTCTTGCTTTTTGATTCATAGTGTATTATGGAGGCTTGACAGTGATTTTGCATTGACCAGATGTGTGTAGCTTCTTGGGAAGTTCTGTAGCTGCCTTAGCACAGCCCAGTTCTTGACATGGGCGAAGCGATCCCTGCTGATCCTTTATGGCCTCCCTATCACCTCTGCATTCGCATCATTCTGCCCATAGCTTCATATTCTTGGTGTTCCCGTACCAGCAAGAGCCCCTCCTGGGTGCTACTTTTGTCAAAATTAAAATCAGATCAGTAAATAGAACCGAGTATGAGTTTATTGTGCACAAAAGAACCATTCACCAATGGAGAGTCTTCAAATCCTAAACCAATATGTAGCTCTGAGTTACGATGGTACAAGATGGTGTACAAAGTGAATAAAAAGGAAACTGTTAAACCTTTAAGATGACTGGTTATTACAATGGGGGTTTCCAGACAGCAGGGCATTGGTTAAACCTGATTATCTTACACTATTTTGGAAGATGACTTGTTTCTTTTATGGTTATCAGAGGCATTTACAAGAAATAACCTAAGTTTCACTTTATGTTCATGAAATAAGCTAATTTAATTTTGCGTAAGTGGCTTAAACGGTTTTATCTGCTTGGGGGATTTTCAAGTCTGGTCTCTATTCTATTCTATTTTAACACAATAACAATAGCTCAAGCCAGGCTACATTTCTCAGAGGCCACTAGGCCCCTGTAATAAACTTTGAAATGCGGGGAGTCCAGCTGCCTCCATTATTGCCCTCTTCCCCAGTCCCGCCATGTGTAGCTGTTCTGCCTGAGGTTTCACGAGGAGAGACAGAGGCAACTTCTCAATGTTCAGGTTCTGGATGCTTTCGGAGTCCAGGAGATTTACGTTTTGTTCACTTAGGGCAAGCATGTCAAACTCAAAGGCTAACCCTGGTTCCATAAACAAGATTTAAGTTTATGTGGGCTGCAAAAAACCAAAAGCTTCCATTTTCATAGAAACATAGGTTTGTTTTGATAGAGACATGCTGAATACAAAGGGCTGAAATAAATGAGTAATTGTTAACATAAAATAATAGAACATTTTATTATTATTATTTTAAGTATATTTCTTTATTGATTTCAGAGAGAAAGGAAGAGGGAGAGAAAGATTGAAGCATCACTGATGAGAGAGAATCATTGATTGGTTGCCTCCTGCACATCCCCCCTACTGGGGATTCAGCCTTCAACCCAGGCATGTGCCTTTGAGTAGAATCAAACCTAGGACCGCTCAGTCCACAGGTCAATGCTCTATCCACTAAGCCAAACCAGCTAGGGCAAATAATAGTACATTTTAATAAAAATTAATATTTTTTCTTGGATATTAATTTATCAGACACTGAACAACTGCACAAATTAATGATTGTAATGCAAATAAACCTATTTTTCTTGTTCTCTGAAAGCGAAATATTTCCTGTTGTGCACACCAAACAAGTCAGTCCAAGACTAATGATGTGGCAATGAGCTGCTAAAATATTTGTTGCTGGTATTAGTGGAGAGAAATGGTGCCCCAGTGCATAAGGGAAATGAATGCAACACAATGATAGTAATCAGTCATTAGCAAACGTTGTAGTTTGTTATTAATAATCCTATCTAACAAAAAGGGAATATGCTAATTGACTGCCACCCCTTCAAGGAGGATGGTGCCCATAGGCACAAGATGGCGTTGCCCAGTCCCCTCACCCCTGCTGGGGCAGCAGGCACATGGCATGGCCGGGTCCACCCACAGGTAGGCCTGGCTGCTCCCTGCACCTGCCTCCGGAGTCCCCCTATCCTCTCAGCCCCCCCCACCAGCCAGCCATTCAGGGCCTGCCCAAGGTACAGGCAAGTCTTGGATGGTGGCTTCTCAGCCACCCAGAGCTGCCCGTGTCTCAGGTAACCAGGCTGGCCAAGGCTTGTACTGCAACCATGGCAGCAGCAGAGGTGTGATAGGGGCATCGCCTGATGGCCATGACCTGATGGCCAGGTCGCCTCTGCCCCATGGCTCCCGGACTGTGAGAGGGGGCAGGTAGGCTGAGGGACCACCTCTCCAGTGCATGAATTTTCATGCACCAGGCCCCTAGTTATATATAACAGAATACAGTGGTACCTCGAGATATGAGTGCCCTAACATACGAGATTTTTGAGATACGAGCCGTCAAGCGAGCAATTTTTGCTTTGAAATACGAGCAACATTTGAGATAGGAGTAATCGCGCGGATTGGCTGGCTGCACATGACCCACCAGTTTACCGCGACTCGAGGGTCTCATAGTTTCCCAGGCCGCAAGGTTACAGAACGAATTAAACTCCTATCTCGAGGTACCACTGTATTGTAAAAATTAAGACACAAATTTTTAAAAAATATATTTCATTGATTTTTTACAAAGAGGAAGGGAGAGGGATAGAAAGTTAGAAACATTGATGAGAGAGCGACATCGATCAGCTGCCTCCTGCACACCACCTACTGGAGATGTGCCCAAAACCAAGGTACATGCCCCTGACCGGAATTGAAGCTGAGACCCTTCAGTCCGCAGGCCTACGCTCTATTCACTGAGCCAAAAATGTTTCTTACATACCGTTATATTGGCTGGGCCACATAAACATTCTTTGTGGGCTGCATGTGGCCTGCAGGCCACGAATTTGACATGCTTGACTTAGGGCTTTCACTGAGTTCCATCTGGTATAACAATGAGGATGTAAATAGTTCTTCAGTTGGACAAACCTCCCTGCTGGGAGAAACCCGAGTCCCCTAAGGGCCCTCTCCACTTGGCTTGAAGGTAGGGAAGCAGCTCTCTGCCCTCTCACAAGGAGAAAGTGAGGAGAAAAGCTATAGTGCGCCCATCAAAGGCAATGCATTGTTCAGAAAACACTTTGCTTTAAATGCTTGCTGTTTACATGAGGTGAAAGACCAGATTATCAAACTCAGATACACATTGCAGCTTTCTTTTTTTTTCTTCTTTTTTCCTCCCACCCTCCCTTCCTCCCTCCCTCCCTCCCTCTCTCCTCCCTCCCTTCCTCCTTCCTTCCTTTCTTCCTTTCATTAAAGGAGATAGTTTCTATTGTTTTCAACTGTGACACTTTAGCTGTTATTTCTGAGAAAATTAAAATATATTTCAAATACTGGCTACATATCTACTGTTGACATCATCACAAGAAGTGGAGAACAAGGTGTATAAGACAAGAAGATTATTGTTTGTTTTGTGTAACTTATGTGCCATATTATAATAACTAGGTATTACAATTTATAAATCTGTTTTGGGGAAAACATAAAAATCACATAGACTTAGTGAAAATTACTTAACAGAGAGGGGTAGCAAAGTTGCAAAAGCATTATTTTGAAGGTGTTTGTGTTCAGGGAATCTATCTGATGTAATTATTATTTTGGGGATCATTGGTAGGCTTATAAGTTTCAACCAATTGCTTCAAAAGCAGGAAATTATTTTGATTCACAAAATATAATTTTGACTTCTCCTCCAGACACTTAACAAAACACTTAATCATAAAAGGAAGCCAAAAAATATTCTAATACAAACAGGAATCAATAATCAGGAATATTAAGCTAAAATAGTGAAACACTCACTATTAACATGTATGTTTCAAATTTATCTCCAGTATAGAATGTTTAACTTGTTTTGGAAATCACTTAATTGAATAGAATGATAAATTATTACTTTTTGACTTTGGAAAACTAAACAAAAGCACTTATTTATTTTTATATATTTTTATGATTTCAGAGAGGAGAGAGAGAGAAAAAAACATCAATGGTGAGAGAGAATCATTGATAGGCTGTTTTTTGCATGCCCACCACTGGGGATTGTGCCTGCAACCTGGTATTTGCCCTGACTGGGAATTGAACTGTGATCTCTTGATTTTATAGGTTGGTGCTCAAACACTGAGCCATGCTAGCCAGGCTAAACAAAAGCATTTATGTAAATATTACTTCCTTGATAAAAAATGTTCTCTTACATGTTTAGAGATTTAGATTATTTGTCCCTCTAAATTTAATTCCATCTTCCATTGTCCATTTTAGTGTAAAATAAAAATCTACCAATGCTAATCTTTAGCTTAAAATTATGTTTCTGTGTGTGTGTGTTTTTTTTTTTTTGCCACTTGTCTGCCAGATAAAATTAACACTCCTTAGGATTATGTACAACGTCCTTCATTATTAGGCATGAGGCCCTTTTTCATTTCAATTTTATAGCACTTTTCATGCTCTTCATTTCAGTAATATTGAAGAATTCACTGCTCCCTGAGTTCATCATAGCCTTTTATATATCTATTAGAGGTCCGGTGCATGAAATTTGTGCATGGGGCAGGGGGTCCCTCAGCCCAGCCTGCATCATTTCCAATCTGGAACCCCTCAGGGGATGTCTGACTGCTGGTTTATACCCCATCCTGCACTGGCAGTCAAACATCCCTCTTGCAATCCAGGACCACTGGCTCCTAACCAATTGCCTGCCTACTGGCTTGATTGCCACCTAACCACTCCCCTGCTGGCCTGATGGCCCCCAACTGCCCTCTTCTGCTGGCCTGATCACTCCTAACCAATTCTGCCTCGGCCCCCACCACCATGGCTTTGTCCGGAAGGAAGTTGGTCAGTAGGAAGATGTTCAGTCTCCCAGTCTAATTAGCATATTACCCTTTTATTAGTATAGATTACTTTGCTCATTTTATTATTTCTAGCTATAATATTGAAATGACCTTCTGCCCACGAACTACACATTTTCCTTCTATACTTGGCCCATTTGTCATCTCTGCAAGGCTTCTCAAAAGCCCAGGACATCTGGCCCCTCCATTTTCTTATAATTAAAGCTTAGGGCTATACCTACTGTGACAACTTCTCATTCATCTCTCTATCCCAAACTTCTAAGGCAGTTCTTAGGGTAGAGTAGATACTCAATATATATTTTTCAGTTTTCATGAATAAATTAAGAAAATTATTCCCTACATTTAACTGAATATATAAAAAGATTCAATAATCATAATTACAGTTTCCGGTTTACTCAGGAAAACCAAAATCATTTTGTACTCTATCTCCCTAGATGGTAAAGTCTATAACAGTAGCTAATTTCATGGTAAGAAGCATTCAATGGCATATATATATATATATATATATATAAATTTTACAAAAAGTTGAATAAGATCTGATTTTTAGCAAAAACTTACTTTTTTTTTCAGTTTAAAAGTTTTACTTCGGCACTAGAAAGATCCCATATTCCCTTAGGAAGGTGCATAGAAAGATTAAACATGAATTTCTCTTATTAAAAAAAAAAGTATTCATTTTTAAGTACTGTCAACTACTTGCTCTACTCCAAGACTTACCCTGTTCTCTTCTTTACATGTAAGTATATCTTTACTTGTGGGTCTTTGGTACGAATCCTATCTAACCCCAGGAGTGGCTGATACGCTGATTCGTATCATTGATCATTGCGAAGGTGATTATAACAGGGTGACCAATGATTGGGAACTCAGCTTGTTGCTCTGCATTGCCCCTGTAGCTTTTCAATTACTTCACCTAAGCTTGACTGCACTTCCCAGTTTTTTTTTTCTTCTTTTTCCCCCCCCCGAGCAGAGGTAACTCCTACCCCTGCAGTTTTTCTATGTGGTGATATGGTAGGTACAACTGTTTCAGGTCAAAAAGCATAATCCGGCTTATTGGAATGAGGAAACTAATGGAACATGGGGATTCAGACAAAGTGCCACAGGCCCAGGCTGAGAAAATCACTGTGCTCCCAGTTGCGTGGAATTTGCATGAATATGTTCTTCACCTGAGCCTCTAAGCCCCAGCCACTGCAAATGCCAGAGGCTCTGGCGAAGGCAGGTTGCTGATCTCTTTCCTCTGGATCTGCTTGTTTTCCCAGAGTTGTCTTGGCAGGAGATACAAATATTTTAACAATAATAAAGCATGCTGCAGGGGATTCTAAAAAAGATTGTGGTGTAATCGATGACATAGGAGAAACTGATCTACATAGCTAAAAAGAAATGAGGGGGGGGAGGGAACCCTTCATCAAGACTGAAATTATGAAATAGTGCCAACCACATGCACCTGATAATTCAGTCTGAGCCACATCTAGAGAAGGCACCAGGAGAAAACGCACAATTCCTACTTCTAAGAGTAGTGTAGTATTGTAAGAAATTGTGAGAAAACTTTTCAGTCAACCCCTAAAATATACACTAATTTGGAGGAACGAAAGCTGTAAGGAACATTCTTCATGTTACTATAAGCCACGGATAGGAGATGAAAAATGAGGGTATTATTTTCTTTGACCCAGATTGCTAATAGTAATGTAATATCATTTATAGAGGCAAAAGGGATAGAGAGGTATGAGCGGACCATGGAGAAGATGGGAAACAGCCTGCAAGGAACCATTGTTGTAAATTCCAGCACCAGCAAAGGCAGTTGAAAAGGAAAGGCAACAATACATGCAGATTTATTATACTCAGGTTTTCCTAACCAGATTCCTCTGCAATGTTGTCATTTAATTTTAACGCAAATGAGTCATCCAGAAACAACAGAACCTTCCTCCACTAGGAGGAGTTTACCAACCCCTCTTCCCACTCAAAAGAGTCCAAATAAGCAAAAAAAAAAAAAAAAAAAAAGCAGAAAAGAAAACAACTGGAGGAGATAGGTGGAACCACCCAATTTCCCTCTGATTGCTGAACATACACTATAAAATCGATGTCTTAAACTCACCTACATAAATCACAGGGTGGGGACTACCAAGAATTCATCTACACTATTTTTGGGGAAATACTAAAATTGCTTAGGCTTGTTCTCACCTAAACATGAATTACCATGAAAACAAACGTGTAGAGTCAAACAACATAGCTAAATCAAATAAAATTTATCTAGCTGTGTAATATTTCATAATGTTAGATGATGTAAGTGTGGCCTATAGTGTTGCGCTATTGATTTAGGGAGCAAGACATGACATAAGATGGCCCAATGAAAAGTCGCCCTAAGAATTTTGCTAAAGCTATTGAAAAAGAAGTACCTCTGCTGATTGCTCTAGTTGCTAATCTGATACAATACAAAACTAGAGATTCCGAGTGTCATTCACAGAGAAAATCGACATGAGAAATTGGCCAATGCAAAAAGGAAGCTGAAATGAGAAATAGAGACAGAGAGAGCTCTAATAACCTCTTTTGTGCCTATTGAGCCAGATGTGATTAAAGTCATCTCAACTTTGTAATTTCCAGTTAACGATGCATCTTTTTTATTCTTTAAGCCACTTTGAATTGGCTTTCTCTTACTAATTGCTTGAGTTAAAAGAAGAACACTCCTGAAATATCAACTGCATAGGCAGAATGTGATTTCAAAAGCAGAGCCATAATGAGTAAGTAATATGGAATAATGGACTTACTATTGGGACTGTATCTTTTTGCAACTGTTGTACTGGGGGGATAATTCAATGGAAGCTTTTGCTCCTGAATCTGGTAAGGGCCTGGAATCACTGCACTTCTCTGGGTCAGTCATGGGAGTGAAGCTGGGCAGGAAGAAGAAGTGGGAGATGGCAAGGATACACTGTAAGTCCTGAGCACACAATGGAACCCATGTCTATGTCTCACTATCTACAATAGTCACTTGGTGCCCTGCAGGAAATGATAACTTCATCATAGAGATGCATATGCACTTCCCTCAGGACTTGAAGAAATTGAAGGAATAGATAGGAGATCCACCAGGAGATAAAGGAGTTGCAGGCTGGCTGTTGCCCAACTAAGATAAACTAAGCAAATGAGCTACAATGTACACAAGCTGTAACAGAGCCACCAACTTGCAAAGCACAATGGCAGCTACTTAGTTTCCATTTTGCGAATCTCACACAAATTCCTCTTAAAGCCCACCTTAACTCAAAACCTTAAAGGGAGGAAATTCTGGGAAATTAGTTCCAGCTTAGCTAAACTTACACAGAACAAATCCAAATCCACTCTACCACAACTATTCTATCATTATTGGTAGCAAAACATATCTTCTACTTTAAAAGTATTTTCATTTATTTTAGAAAGGGAGAGAGAAAGAGGGATAGAAACATCAATGATGAGAGAGAATCATTGATTGGCTGCCTCCTGCATGCCCCACAGGGGACTGAGCTAGCAACCCAGGCATATGCTCTTGACTGGAATCAAACCCGGAACCCTTCAATCCACAGGCTGCCACTCTATCCACTGAGCCAAACCAGCTAGAGCCATACCTTCCATTTTTTGAGAGTAAAGAGAAGACATTAGACGAAAACTGACAAAATTCCCTGTCATTCTACCTACAAAAAGATCTGTATGCAAAGCCACTCTTTCAGAATTCTTGCCCTTCAGAGAGGAAGGGAGTGGGGAGAGAAATAAAAACATCAATGATGAGAGAGAATCATTGATTGGATGCCTCCCACATACCCCTCACTGGGGATCAACCCCACAACCTGGGCATGTGACCTTGACAGAATTGAACCTGGGACGCTCCAGTCCACAGGCTGACTCTATCCACTGAGCCAAACCAGCTTGAGCCATCCTCTAAATTGGACTCTGTATTCATCTCTTCTTACTGTCCTAGGGACTCTAACATACTGATTTCTTTTCAACCCTCCCCAAGGGATTCTTTCCACACTAAAGGAATTGTGTAGTGTGGAAACCCTTCCATAGAATGCTACCTCAGGTCCAAAAATTGCAAAAAGGTACAATGATACCATTAAAAACAATGAGAGAGATTAGTGTGCACTAAACATGAAAAAGCTGTTCAATATATATTGTTCAGTATAAAAGCTATACATGCAAATATGGATGTCATGGTGCTTTTATTACACACATATACAATACACCTATATAATAAAAGGCTAATATGCAAATTGGCAGAATGACTGGTTGCTCTGATGCACACTGACTATCAGGGGGCAGATGCGGAGCCAGACTCACAGCTGGTGAGCCTCTCCCACCTTCTTGGCAGTGCTAAGGATGTCTGACTGCCAGCCGTCATTTGCACATCCCCCAAGGGCTCCTGGACTGGGAGAGGGCACAGGCCAGGCTGAAGGACCCCCGCCTCCCACCCTGAGGGCACAACTTTTGTGCACTGGGCCTCTACTGCAAACATAATCACCAAAACATAATGGGGAGCATATTTTAGAAGGAAATACATGACACATGGAGCATTAATGCTTGTGGTTGGGAACAGGGTAGAATTGTTGTTTTTTTAAATTTTATCTTATATACTTTTGTACTTGGACTTTTGTTTTATAATTATTATTCAATTCTGTATGTAAAAAAGTGATTAAAAAGTGATTTAAAAAGTGATTTGAAACTCTCTCAATTTAAAATTCCATGCTAGCTTAAGATTAGGAGAGAGAAGAAATCCACAGGCCAAAAGCATAAGATAACAAAAAATAAAAAAAAAATACCAAAAAATGCAAATATAAAATTTCATGTATAAATGTGTCTATAAGCTAGTCCTTGGCCAAAAAATAGGTAACTGGGAGCTAGTTCATTGAAACATACAAGAGAGAATTAATGAATTTGAAAAACCAAAATGAGGACATAGATATAAGTACATGTAAAAGAAAAAATACAAATACATGGGGCAATGCTCAACATTATAAATGTTAAAACCTAAAACTGCACATGTATTAATGGATTTGTATGTATACATCTCACTACTCACCTTTTTTTTTGCATGCATGTTTGTATTGAATTTATTGGAACCTGAGTTTTATGGAACACGATATGAAAAATATTACTTTGCAAATATTAAGTTTTTGTTTCCTTAAAGTTAAATCTTTAGAGAAATAATTTTAATACTCAAATTTTCTGGACTTAATAATAATATATATATGTAAATTTGAAAATTCTTGCTGAATTTCCTTGGGACATAAATTTCATTAACTTAGATGAAATTTACAACAAACAGGGCATAATGCATTTATGAAAGGTTTTTGTTTTCATTAAGCTGTCTTTATATAATTGAAATTGCTTAGAGACATTTTCTCTCTTTTTCTTTTTACCTTTGGATGAAAATAATAAGAGAATAAAATTCAGATGTTTACTGAAATATGTTCATGCTTATTTTTCAAAAAATATTTACTTATATATTGTTAATAGTTTTCCTTAAAATTGCCTATTAAAAACTGTTTATAGTGATTTGATATAAAAATATCTTCAACTTTTTCCTCAATGACCATATTAATTTATGAAAAATACTATATGAGCATATGAATATATAAAAATATATTTATATGGAGTTTATGTGAAATATTAGTTCATTACATTTTATATTCTTGAATATAATTTCTTATTGCAAACATCAAAATATATATTTTATTAACCATCAAACTATATCCTTTAGCATACAAATAAAATGGAAAATGAATCCCCTTGATTCATTATATGCATACAACATACAACTTGCTGACAAACATTTGAATTTATTGTATTTATTGATTTCCCTTTCCTTGACTACACTTATGATAGATAAAAATACAAAGCAAATTATTTAACACTAGTGAATGCAAAAGGCATACTCTGGAGAAACATTCATTTTTCTTTTAGGCTATGTCTAATCAGAGAGGTTTGTGATAATTGCTCGAACCCTTGATGTTTGTGTTAATTTGTGCTCTGTGGGGGTTTATAAGCTTATTATCCAAATCAACATATTGCCTATAAAAAACACAGTAGGATAGGAAATCTCTTGATTTTGAATTTATAGGATATTGCTGTTGAATCTTATGTTTTGGGATTTTCAGTGGACATAGAATAATTAAAGTTATTTTTATAATTTACTTCCAAATAAATTAATTTGTGTTACTGTTTTTTTCTCATATACCATATATATATATATATATTTAAACCCCACATCAATGAATGCCTTTGCAATATGCACACTGACAAGAGGGCTGCATACTTTAATAAATCCTTTCTTGTTAAAACCTACACATTCTACACATTACTCTTTAAAAGGATAAATATAGCCCAAACTGGTTTGGCTCAGTGGATAGAGTGTTGGCCTGCGGATGCAAGGGCCCCAGGTTTGATTCCGGTCAAGGGCATGTACCTTGGTTGTGGGCACATCCCCAGTACGAAGTGTGCAGGAGGCAGCTGATCAATGTTTCCCTCTTATCAATGTTTCTAACTCTCTATCATCTCCCTTCCTCTGTGTAAAAAAAAATATATATATATATATATATTTTTTTTTTGTAGTATAGTGTATTTTTCAAAAGAATAAATATAAAAATAAAAAATTCATTTAATGAAACTGATGTTGTGTAAAATGCCAGGGGCGTGGTGGGACAGAATCATATGGTTCTTTGGATTGCTTCTGACCCAGATGCTGGATCCTAGGCACCCGAGTTCCCACTTCATTGGTTCTTTAAGAGTCCTTGTAAGGTCAGCTTTGTTGTGACCTGAGTCCATGGCAAGATATCCACCTGAACAAGATTCAACAGAATTCCATAGAGTTTAGGTCACAGGAGCTCTTTCACCAAACTCTGAACTTCTGAATGCCAATTCTACTGACACCGTAACTATATCAATGTCTCTACTCTTTCAACACGTTCAGGATGTATGCCTGCCAGAGGAGTGTTTCCTCACTTTATGTTCAGTAGCAGAAATTTTAAGAGACAATTTCCATTCATCTTCCCTTTTTTCCTTCCTTTGACTAGGGTCTATTTCCCTCCTAACCTGCAGAAAACGACAGTGGTTCAACCGTGGTAGTAGATTCCGTGAGAGGTACTGATGTGGTGACAACTATCAGGTTAGTGCTCACTAGCATCTCTCAGAACCATATCGATACCATCTGTGACATGGTCTCTGTGTATAATTTCTGAGGGAGTTCTTAGAGACTTAATCAAAATGCCTAGACCTAAACTTTCTCATCTATTAGAAAATGAGGCTAAACTGCATATTGGAAAACTGGAAGATTCAGTTGAAATAATTTATTTTGGAAATCTTGGGGGCAAACTGATACCAGCAATTAAGACTAGATGATTTGAGGATTAAGACACTATTAAGTTAAAAAAATAATTTTAATGCTTCTAGGGCAGGCATGCACTTTATCTTTGACCGTGGTAACCACCCAACTCAATTGTCATATATTGGTAATGCCTTATGCATTTATATTACCTGCTTGCCTGCTAAAAGCATTTGAATTAACATCCCCTGGTGCAAGCTTTAAAACTGAATTATCATTATAATACAGAACCTAAGATACTCTTTCCAAATAGTAAGGTTACAGTTTATGCAAATTATTTCTATGTAATCAGAAATTCTATCATCAGATTGTATGGTATTTAATGTATCATGCAATGGTAAATGTTCAATTTTATTTCATGTTTGCCATAAAAGGACACTAAAGATAAAGCAGATGATAATGTATAAAATTTGAGTTCCATAATGATCCTGAGAAATAATGCTAATCACTGCTTTAATATGTAGAAATCTCAGTTTAATAAAATTTTCATAAGATAATTTTGTTTCTTGGCAACAAGTATTTGTAAAACATAGGACATGAACTATAGTATTTACAAAATGCTTCATGCTTGATGTGATATCTTGGGATCAAAACTATTTAAAAGTTTCCCTTTGAGATTTTCTTTTTATTCTAAGGAGGCAATGAACTAACTCTCTACTCCCCCAAATTAAATAGCAATTTGGAGGGAAAGAAATCTGGTACTGCCTAAAGTCTTTTGAAAAAATAAGATATATACTTGTTGAACATATAATTAAATTCCTATACAGGTAAAATTCTCACAATTTGTGTTTTGCATGGATACAGGAAAGAAGAAATTTAATTTTGTGTCTCTGCATGGAGTTATTGCATCAGAATACACTTTGTTTTATTGATTTGATATGCAAGCTACTACCAGAGATTGCTACTTAAATCATATTTTGTTATTGATAAAGCTGGATTGCTTTCCTTATGCTTTTTCTTCACAACACATTTTCGATAGGTATTTACACTTATTTTATTTCAGTTTTGGATGAAAGCATATGAACGTGTTTACAATACACAAAATGAGAATCCGGAAAACAAATGAGAAAGGGCCTCACAATCAACGTCAACATAAAAATCCTAGCATTCATAAAAACAAAATGTTGGATCTAGGAGTAAAAGTGTCAAATTGAAACAATTTAGAGTCCTCAGGTACAATTATAGGGGTTTGAATGACTTTGAGATGATCAAGAAAAAAGATAAGACACCAGAGGCAAGTACCACACAATAAGCTCTATTGGAAGGCATGTGGATAGGGCTGCAGAAGAGAGCAAGTCCCATAGAGCAGGGGTCTGTCCAGAGGCTACAGCACAGGGTCCCTACTCAGAGGGCAGGAGGGGAGAGAAATAGCACAAAGGGGTTTATGTGTCTACGTGATGTCACCCTGTAGCATGGTCATGAGTCTTTGGGTCAGAGAACTCCAAAGGTAAAATAAACTTGGTTGGACTATTTAAAATAATTGGATGGATAAAAATTTGAGTTTGGCACTGGCTGGCATTTAAGCGAATGGGTCTCAATCTACAATGAAGAAATAAACAACATAGTGTCCAATACACAGAGGACCTCTTTGGCTCAGTTATTGGAGAGAACAAAACTTGAGAGAAACGTAACATCTGGTCTACTAGGGCTTTTCAATGTGTCTGATGTGGACTGGATCCTTTTGGGTGAAGTGGACTGAGATCACTTTAAAATGTTTCTCTCTTGCATCAAACTCATAATAACTTTGTACACACATTCAGTCTTTTATGAAATCAGGAAAAGGAAATCATCATGTAACTAAGACAGAGGACTCAGCGTAGAGAATGGAAACTGAAGATATACAGCACACAGGGAGCTGGAAACACAGAGAGAAGGCCTTTGGGCCTGATGTCCTAAAACACATGTGGTCAGGGTTTTATATCAAGAACCACACAGACGTAGGTTGAGGATGTAGGTGGGTTCCCATCTTGGAATAGAGAACAAGACTACACTGAATGGGGCCCAAAGCATCTCTTTCCACTGCCCGAAGAGATATCAGAAATGAACTACTCAGTTATTATGAGGCAGTAACTGAGTCTAAACATAAACATACCATCAGATGCAAGAATGAATTCTGAGCCAACTCAGTGATACAGATCCTTCCTTCTTTTAGGGCCCTGATAAGGGAACTTGCTGTCTTAATGTGCTTCCTGAGGTGTGCATACAAAAATACTATTTCTTCATCTTTCTTTATTAATTTTAAATATTCTTTAGTAGGAAATATATGAAGCCTATCCTATCTAATAAAAGAGTACTATGCAAATTGACTACACTTCTGCTATATCCACAAACCATGCCCACCAGCCAATCAGGAAGGAGGATGCCAATTAACCCAACTAAGATGGCTACAGCTACAGAGAGAGCAGGAGGCTTGGGTTGCCCTTGGCAATGGAGGAAGCCAAGATTTCTGCCTGCCCTGGTGGGCCCAGGCCTTTGCTCAAAGCTATAAAGTTTCAATTATAGAAGATAAATAAATCCCAACTACCAGCGCCTCTGCTTGGGTTGCCAGGGAGGGGGAGTGGCCTGCCTGCAAACCACCACAGGCCTCTCACCCAGGCTGACCCTTGCCCCAAAGGAACTCCCACCCTGATCCAGGACACCTTTCAGGGCAAACCAGCCAGCCCCAACCTGTGTACCAGGACTCTATCCTATCTAATCCTACCTATTAAAAGGATAATATGCAAATTGACCATCACTCCAATACACAAGATGGCTGCCCCCATGTGGATACAAGATGGCCACCACAAGATAGTCGGCAGGGAAGGGCAGTTGGGAGGGACCAGGCCTGCAAGGGAGGGAAGTTGGGGGAAATCAGGCCTTCAGGGGAGGGCAGTTAGGGGTGACCAGGCCAGCAGTTAGAGGTGACCAGGTCGCCAGTCAGAGGTGACCAGGAGGGAAGTGGGGGGCAAGAGGGCCTGCAGAGAAGGACAGTTGGGGGGGGGGAGCGGAACAGAGGCAGTTAGGGGTGACCAGGACTACAGGGGAGGGCAGTTAGGGGCAAAGAGGCTGGCAGGGGAGTGGTTAGGAGGTGATCAGGCTGGCAGGCAGACGTGGTTAGGGTCAATAAGAAGGCAGGCAGGCAAGCAGTTGGGAGTCAGCAGACCTGGATTGTGAGAGGGATGTCCGACAGCCTGTTTAGGCCCAATCCTATCTGAATTGTGCCTAAACGGGCAGTCAGACATCTCTCAAGGGGTCCCAGATTGGAGAGGGTGCAGGCTGGGCTGAGAGACACACTCCCTTGTGCACTAATTTCATGCACTGGACCTCTAGTATTGTAGATATTGCCTGTCATGAAGTTTATATCTTTTTCTAATATTCCATTTTGCATTTCATTGCTTCAGGAAGAAGCTGGCTACTCTCACATATACCATCCTTCTCGATGTAGCCTCCTAGACTTTAGTCTTCCTAGAGCAGTAAGTGATTTATAAAATTACTTCGGTCTTCTTTTCTCACGCAATTAGTCAGATTCTCTTGTCCCTTAAGGACAACATTGCTACACCCATCGCTACAAGCTTTGTGTTTCAGGACACAGACTCATTCCTTGTATCAATCAGCTCAGATACCCTCAAATTCTATATTCTAGAAAACAAAAGGGCTTCAAGTAAAATATTCTTTACAGTTCTAATATTTTGTCCTTATCTATAGTTAATGCCCAAAATTGTGGAATTATCTTTGGGGGACAGGGTCCCTCATTTTTTATCTCCAAAAAGATCACATTGTTTACTTAGAAGGTGAGTAGCAAGCTGTCCATATGTTATTTTCTAAAATGTTCATATTAGATATAGCACACATAGATTTGGAGTGAGATCTTCCTCTAGTTTTCAATAGTAATGCATATCTTCCTTAATTTTGATATCCTCATGTTCATTTCCATTATGATTATTAAAAATGCAACACTTATAATTACTCAATATTTTCACCTTGAATACATTATATTCCATAAAACCATATTTACTAAACTTACTAATTATAGAATTAATCAGAACATATAAACAATTATGTAGAAGAGTCAGCTTTACAGTAACTACCTTAAAAAAAGAACATAAAAACAATCTTGTCCTATTATAAATACAACTAGTGCCCCGGTGCACAAAATTCATGCACATTAAAAGGGGGACCCAGAGTAAAGTCCCCACCCTACCACATGTGCCTTAAAATTGCATGAGACCTAGACCCAGCCACCTCCCCCACATTGGGCTAGATCCAGACCCAGCCAGTCTCACCCTTGTCAACCCCACTGGGCATGGGGCATTGCCTCAGATACCCTGGCCAGGCGCCAGGACTGGAGGTGTGGCTTGAGGTCCCCCAGATGGGGCGGCGGGCATGCCTTGAGGTCCATGATCAAGCCCTGCCAGGTGGGGGACACAGCTTGAGGTCCCCTATCAAGCCCCACCAGGAAGGGGAGCACAGACTTAGGTCCCCTTGCCTAGCACTGGAAGGGGTGCACAGCCTCAGATCCCCCATCAAGTCCCACTGGCAGGGGGATGCAGCCTCAGGTCCCCCATAAAGCCTCCCTGGGTGGGGGGTGCAGCCTGAGTTCCCTGACCCAGTACTGAGGGTGCACCTTGAGGTCCCTCATCAAGCCCTGCTGGGTGGGGAGCACGGCCTAAGGTCTCCTGTAAAGTCCCACCAGGGAAGGGAAGGCATAGCTTTAGGTCCCCTGGCCCAGTGCTGGGGGTGGTGCAGCCTGGGGTCCCCTGGTCTGGTGCTGGAGTGAGGGGCATGGCCTGAAGTCCCCTGTCAAGCCCCACCTAGTGGAGGGAGCAGCCTGAGGTCCCCTAGCCCAGCACCAGTTCAGGAAGCACACCTTGAGGTCCCCTGTTAAGTCCTGTCAGGCAGGGGCGTGACCTCAGGTCCCCTGGCCTGGTGCTGGGGGAGGGGGCAAGGCCTGAGGTCCCCTTCAAGTCCCACCGAGTGGGGGGGCATGGCCTGAGGTCCCCTGGTCTGGTGCCAAGGCAGGAGGCGCAGCCTGAGGTCCCCCAGCCTGATGCCAGGGAGGGGGGCATGGCACAGCCTGAGGTCCTCTGTCAAGCTCCATGGGAGGTTGTGGGGGAGTGTAGCCTCAGGTGCCTGCTGATTGCTTGTTAAGGCTCCTTAAGGGAACTTGGCCTCAGCTGTGGGTGCAGCCATCTTTGTGATGGAGTGATGGTCAATTAGTATATTCCCTCTCTATTAGACAGGATGAAGTTAACAATACTTTCTGTAAGTCCTTGTTTGAATAGCGAATAATCACTGAGGATAATTTTGAAGAAAATTCTAACTATTTGAACATTTGAAAACATTTTTTGATAACATATTGAAAATTACCCTTATAATGGATGATATTATTTGCTTCCCCTTCCTATGGGAGGATTATATATCACTATCCTATGATGTTGAGTTTGACCATGTGACCTGCCATATTCCATGTGGCTGTGGGATTATATATCCTCTTTTCATAGAAAAGTTTATGAAGTCATTCTGATTGTTTCCTACTGATACCTTTTAAGATGTGAACTGGCTCTCTTCTCTGAGAAACAGAAACTTTCATTTTCATTTTTGTCTACTTAGTTTAGTTATTTTCTTTAATAAGAGCAGAAGCACTAATTTTTAACTCAAAGCAAATAATAGTAAAACAAATTATCTTGGGAGGGAGTGGGGGCAATGGGGAGATATGTATAAAAATTAATAAAATAAAAAAATGAAAAAGAAAAAAATAAATTATGCTAATATAAACAGAATAAATAGAATGCATAACAAATTGAATATAAAGTATATATAATTTAATATACTTATATTTGACATAAATATATAAAATATTTTTTCTTATAGGGACAACTTTCCAATATGCTAATAACTTCTAATTCTGTCCCAGAGATATATTAGAAAAATTTGGGGGCTAATAGAGTTAAAGGTATTGTTTTTCTTCTTATCCTTTGTTTACTTTGATGTGTCTCGATTTTGCATTGTGTACTGACATTCTTTTGTGTAACATGGTGGTTATCTTCATTCACTCCCCTCTTCTTTTGATGAAGGTTGATCTATGAAGGCAAATTAGTTTCTCAATTAGTAGCACCCATTGTCCAAATGTCAGGTTTTAGTTACACACAGAACATGTAGTACATTTCTATAACTTGAGCTACTATTGTACTTAATACAGTGCTATTATATCCTTTTATTTCTGAAGCCTAAAAAATATTCATGCTTATGCACTGTATGTTTCATTTGCTTCAGACATCTGCTGGAGGGATGTACTCTGCCTTGCACTAGGGTTGTTGGTAGGGTTATATCAACTGCCCTGGAATTTCTGAACTATAATTTCAGCTGTCAGGTATATATAACCTAAAAAAGCCCACATCTTCTCTCTTTTATAGAAATTATTACCCCAGAGTTAATCCCAGCTAAGGTAAACCTTAAAGACCTTTCTTCTTACGAATCTCTGTTTTGCTCTTTTTTTTTTTAAATTTATTTTACTGATTCTTTACAGAGAGGAAGGGAGAGGGAAACATCGATGAGAGACATCCATCAGCTGCCTCCTGTACGCCCCCTACTGGGGATGTGCCTGCAACCAAGGTACATGCCCTTGACCGGAATCGAACCCGGGATCTTTCAGTCTGCAGGCCGACGCTCTATCCACTGAGCCAAACCGGTTTCCGCTCTGTTTTGCTCTTTATCTGTGTATTATCCTCATTGTTTATTTTTCTAGTCCACAGATTGCCAAGTATAATCTATTTAAATCTGTCCCTGACACGAATTTTTAATTTCAAAAACCATAAAACATTTAAATTTAGAAATTTTTTGCATGTCTGCCTTTTCATTTCCCAATACCAATTCCTTCTGAACCCACTGAAATTTTGAAATATATATGTTATAGTCTCAGATTTTCTTTTAACTTAAGTTTTCTAGAAACAGTAATCCTTTTATTTGTGGGCCTAGAAAATTAGGATGGATTATTTCCCTTTAACGTGTGACCCTCCTGGACAAATCACTATTTAAAAAACAGTTCTACATTTTTCTTTCAGTTGTATTCCGATAGGCTTGCAAGAATGCAGAATGAATTGTTTTTATGCTAATTTTTGTTTTCAAATTCCTGAACCATATAGTTAACCTAAATGTCATCATTATACTTATTCTTAGGCGCAGGAAGCAATGAAAAAATTTCAAACCTGCTTCTGAATACCAGTTCCTGGCAGATGTTTATTTGGATCAGGTGTTAGAAATTTGTCAATTGAGTGGATGTCATTTGATCAGCAATAACTTTAGGGATATTAAATTCAAACAGTCAAATTAAAAAAAGTATTTGATAAACCATTTGAATCTTACCCCCAGAGTATCGATTTATATTAAAATAATCACTACATGCACATAAAATTAGCATAAAAATATGATCAAAATGACAGATTTTTGAGCAAATGCGCAGCTTCCAGCAGAAATAAACCATGTTCAGGAAATAGAATACATCATGATTTCCCTGTTGAATTTAAAAAATGCAGTCTTAGCATTGATTGAAAGTCAGGACGTTTCAGGGCAATAAAGGACTTTAAGGATAGTTTTATGCAACCCTTATTTTAAAGATGAGGAAATTGAGGCCTTGAAATATAAATGTCTCATTCAAAGGCCATACAAATTCATAGCAACTTTAGTAATATGTTCTGAATTCTGAAACTAAACCCAATTAATTTTCCTTCTTTCCATATTTTCCTAGCTTCAATTTGTAAATAGTTAAGTAAATAAGGGCTCAAGCCAAAGACTAGGTTGTCATTTTTAGCTGGATTAGTTTAGATACAATCTATTTTATTTTATTGTTGAGAAAATTACTGGTATCTCCATTTTTCTCCCTTTTCCCCCCTTTGCCCTGCTCCCAACCCACCCTAGGCCTTTACTACACTATTGCATATACACATACATTCTTTGGTTCATCTTTTTTTTTTTTAAATATATTTTATTGATTTTCCACAGAGAGGAAGAGAGAGGGATAGAGAGTTAGAAACATGGATGAAAGAGAGACATTGATCAGCTGCCTCCTGCACGTCTCCTGGGGATGTGCCTGCAACCAAGGTACATGCCCTTGACTGGAATTGAACCTGGTACCTTTCAGTCCGCAGACCAATGGTCTATCCACTGAGCCAAACCGGTTTCGGCTCTTTGGTTCATCTTTTGCTGTGTCCCCCTCCCTCTCCATCCCTCTTCCCTCTGAGATCTGTCAGTCTGTCTCATGCTTCCATGTCTTTGGACCTATTTTGTTCCTCAGTTTATTGTGTTCATTAAATTCCACCTATAAGTGAGATGATGTGATATTTGTCTTTCTTTGACTGGCTTATTTCATTTAGCATAGTAATTTCTAGGCCCATTCAAATGGGAAAAGATCCTTGTTTTTTTATAGTTGCATAGTATTCCATTGAGCTACAACCTATTTAAAAGTAAAATTAAAGCAATTATGCATTTTCCAGGTGCAATGCAATCATGAAGCCCAATTGCTAATCTACAGTTGACACAGTCAATGTTAATTAGAATTATGCCAATTTTCAATGTGATGCATTTCATAGTGTGATGAAGAGAAAGTAAGTTCATAATGCTAACTATGCAAGTGTTTTACAGGTAGCTGATTTAATAGGGGTGCAGAAACTATGAGACATTTATTTAAATGGAGATTTAAAATTCTCCTAACCTAATTCACCAAAATTTAAAATTGTTCTGTGAAGTTCTACTTTCACAATTAAAAAAAAAAATTATGCTTGCTTAACCGAAGCATGGACAACTTCTTCTATCACAGATCAAGTTCTCCTGGTTGTAAAGCTCAGGATCTTTCATTGTAACAATAATGTATGAAAAATGCTTAGCTGAAAATCCAACACTGAAGAGATAAGTGAATGTGGTTGCTAATAAATGAGTTATGGAAGGGAACTGAAGCAGGCAGAAGCCATGTCCATAAGTTAACATAAACAACAGTTTTCTGTATGATGCTCATAGAATTGAGATATCTAAGGATGATATTCTAGCTTTAAGAACACAAGATAAAAGTGGAGACTCTTTTCTCGGGTATGCACAATTTTTTAACCAAATTCCATGTATAATGTCTAGTATTATTTAACATGTGCTTTGCAGACCTGGTGTTACCCTTCGGGTGTGGTACCAGTTGATATAACAGAGCTAGGACTATAGATGATTTCTAATGAAGACGTTAGGAGAAAATTAAGTATCCAAAATTATAGATATGGTTTTAGGTCCTTATGCGTAGCAATGCCTACACAAATATATATGAAATGAGTGGAGACATCTGAAAGTGAGAGAGCAAGATATACATATGTGAGTATAACATCTGAATGAGTATAGCAGCAGGTTGACTCGCTGAAAGTCTAGGTAAATGTGTGGTCTTTCAGAGTCAGTGTTCTTTAGATTGTGTCAGGGATAATTTGTGTAAACTCTCTAATGAAGAGCAGCAACATAATTCCTCATCTACCCAAGATTCCTGATGAAATAACCTGTATTGGTATCTTCTATGTCAAAACTTCACTGATGGGAACTTGGAGACACCAATGACAAATTATCAGAGTAAGAACCATGGTGAAAGTAGTTGTTGTGTTTTTGATAAAGGATAAAAGTGTGTACTGTTTTAATTTTTAACGGATTTTGACTTTTGAGTGAGTACTTTTATTTTCTTGGGAACAGCTTGCAACAATGTCTGGTTTGTTAAACAAACATCAATATAGACACAAAAAGAGCAAGGTTAATCTTTAAATGAGATTTTTTGAGGAAGACTTTTGATAGTGTTTGTTCCTATTCACATTGTTACTTCAGCCTACTTGTTCTTAGGTCTTGCATTTACTATTTAGAATATCTTATAATAATTGAAGTAATGCTTGACAAGTCTTTAGATTTATCTGCAGCAAACAAATGCAATTAACCATTTGTTGCAATTTAAAGTCTTGTGTGTGTGAGTGTGTGTGTGGTGTTTTAAATATCTTCTAGGTTCTCTGCCCCTCGAGGCCATAATATTCAGAAATTTCATCATATTCTTGAAATTGATACTTGTTTTGAATGATGCTGAGCAGAACACAGCAGGAGACCTTACAGACTTTTCTGAGCCCCCACTCATTTGTTCATTTAATTAAAAATATTATTGAGTATTACTATGTGTCAATTACTGATTTAGGTAATAATTTTCTAGTGAATAAGACAGATCCTGACTCTGCCCTCTTGGAATTAAGAGACTAGTGGAGATACAGGGAAGTCATTACCAAAAAAGGGTTCCCAGTTCTATAATGTGGAGAGCATAGGGTTGCAGGAAGTGGTGTATGAGTCCTAGAGAATAGGATGGAATTAGGCAGAGCAGCAAGGACTGAAGGGTTCCAAATTATGAAGGCCTCACATCCTCACATTACAAGGCCTGGCCCTGTAACTAAGAAATGACAACTCTGGCTAATGGGTGAAATGTGAAAGGGTAGTGGTGAGAGATATGACTGGCCATATAAAAGAAATTTAAACAATTGCAAAGTTTTAAATAGGTGATGACAAAATCAGATTTATGTTTTAGGAAAAAATAATTGTCCTTCCTGCAGTTTAAATACTGGATTAGAGGGGAACAAGTGTGTAAAGGTGGAACCAGTTAGAAAGCTACTGAGATAAATACCTTAAGAATTCTCCCAGATTGCTGTTTTCAGGCTCAAATTGATTAGATAGAGTAGGCTTATCATCAATGATTGAATTGCATTAAATTTTTTCTAAGTCAATACAAACCAACACTTGTATTCTGAAATCTAATTATTCTAAACCTAGAGTCATTGTTTTATTATACTCCTCATTACTTCATAGTAACTCTAATTCTAAAGCATTCATGGATCTGAAGACAATTGTACAGGGGTCACTAAAGCTCATTCTAATAGAGAAAAGCATGGTTATTCCAAAGAATCTTATCAAGATTCTTATCCTTAATCAGAACTGTATTAAAAGATGCACGATGAGACCAAAGAGAGGTGGACCCATGGTTTAAATTGACCTTTTCTTAACTTTTCCTTGATCTTTTCTTAACCTTTCCTTGACCTTTTCTTAAATTAAATTTCTCCAGGAACTTCTCCCAGTTCCTACTTCCAATATGTATCATATCACTTTGCACTCTGATGCTATTTTTTTTTCCTGCTGTATCTGGATTAAATGGCTCCATCTACATTTAGCTCCTACTTCTGCTTTTCTTACAACATTTTTCTGTTTTAACCCATTCAGCTGACTAAACGGGTAGGTTTTTCTGGGCATACAGTGCTTGACTGGCTACCTTTAAATTGGTGAGGGGAGCCAGTGCCCATGGGCTGTGATCTGTGAAGGTCACTTGCATGTCTCCAGTGGCCCCAACGTTTGGTTATCTTGCCTCAGTGAATTGTAACTTTGCCGAAGAGCCATAATATCTTCAGTCTTACCTCACAACAAAAATGTTGTTTCTATTTTCTGAAATTTGTCCACTCTACATATTAAAAGATTACTTATTTTTTCAAGAGTAATTTTAGCTGAAACCGGTTTGGCTCAGTGGATAGAGCCCTATGGATTGAAGGGTCCCAGGTCAAAGGCACGTACCTTGGTTGCGGGCCCATCCCCAGTAGGAGGTGTGCAGGAGGCATCTGATAGATGTTTCTCTCTCATTGATGTTTCTAACTCTCTATCCCTCTCCCTTCCTCTCTGTAAAAAATCAATAAAATATATTTTAAAAAGAGTAATTTTAATTGTACCTCTTCCAAGAAAGTTTTCTTTATCTCCTCAATTCGGGAAATTAACTTTGAAGCAAAATTTATCATGTAAACATGTATCTTCTGTTGTTCATCCTTACCGAGGATATTTTTCCACTGATTTTTGGAGAGAATGGAAGGGAAAGGGAAAAACAGAGTGAAACATTGATCTGTGAGAGACACATTGAATGGTTGCCTCCTGCACGCACCCTGACCAGGACCGGGGAACCTGCAACCAAGATACCTTTGACCTGAATGGAACCGAGAACCCTTCAGTCCTCTGGCTGATGCTCTCTCCACTGAGCAAAACTGGTTAGGGCCATATATCTTTAACTACACAGTACTCTATTTCAATCAGATTATAGAACTCAAAATTAATCAAAATATATTTAAGATCATTCACAGCACATATTATGGTAAAACCTGCTTTTAAATTATAATACAGCTCTCCATTTAAGTCCCACCCCCTTTTTTAGGTTGCAACTATAGTTGAAAGGAGGGGAAGAGATTGTGCTGTTTCAAACATGTTCATTGTCCTAATTCCTTACAAGTATTTCTTGCCCTTTCTGTCTACTCTTCATTATATTTTCCTTTTATTCATTCAGGTACTTATTATTCACTCCCAGTTACTAACCTCACACATAGATTTATGAGGTCTTTCTATAGTAAAGAGAACCCAACTCACATTTAAGAGGCAAAAATTTTGAGCCTGTTTTAAATTCAGACAATGCTTGAACCAGTCTGAGAAAACATATAATTTATCTAAATTACATGTCTTTCATGAATACAAATCTTGTTATCCATGAACGTGAACCAATTTTAAAGTTTCCACTCCTGATTCCCAAATGATGAGTTGGATTGATCCAAAGGTACTTTGGAGATGCTTATTGAATATATTCACATTCCAATAAGTAAAATGAAACTGATTTACTTCTTCAATAATGTTACCAAATACAAGGATTTTGGTTTTGTACAGCCTATCCTTGAATTATCCTAACTACATTTCCAGTCCACAAATGCACCTCTAGCTAACCTTAGCAATGCCATTCTGACTGCTCCACATGATTGACTAACTGAAATTTCCTCATTAATAGTTCATCATGATCATCCTCATGGAGGTGACTCTCCTGAGGATTATCTCAGTAAACACTTTTATCCAGAGTGCACAGATGCCCTTATTTTATGAACTGGTTTGATAGGCTTTTACTAGAACTGCATGGATAAGCTGCAGGTGAGCTATGCAAACATGATCTTCAGCTTAGCTAATACTTTGTCATATCAAGAGTTTTATCTTTGATGAATTTCAGATGTGTGCTTTCAATGAAACAACAACATCTACTGCTGAAAGTTTAAATATATGGTCTAGAGATGAAGAATGCAGGGTCTTAATTCTCTTGATGAGTCTTCACATGATGTGACTATAGATCATAGTTGTTTTCTAAAATATATTTTTATTGATTTCAGAGAGGACAGGAGAGAAAGAAACATCAATAATGAGAGAAAATCATTGATCTGCTGACTCCTGCATGACTCCTACTGGGGATTGAGCTCACAATATGGCATGTGCCCTTGACTGAATCGAATCCAAGACCCTCAGTCCACAGGTCAACACTCTATACACTGTACTAAACCAGCTAGAGCTAGATCATAGTTTAAAAAACCCATTTGGCTACATAGAAGCCCGCTGTCTCCTCCTCCCAACAGGCCTTGTCCCAATCTGCCCCAATTGGGGCAGGGCCAGCTGGACCCCACCCATGCACGAATGCGTGCACTAGGCCTCTAGTTGAAAATAAAAAGATTCCTTATGAAATCTCCATGTCAACATTAATCAAATGTTCATGAAATCTTTATATAAACAGAATCTGAGGGCTAAATGGTGGTGGCAGATGGTGAAAATTCAACAGAAATGTTATTTCTTTCATATTCCTATGGTTGGAATATATATTACTTTTATACTACTACTAGTGTCCTGGTGCATGGATTTGTGCACACTGAAAGAATATTAGAAGGAATATTTTAATATTGTTACTTGCCCTTTCTCTATAATAGAAGTGTCAACCAAATTCATAATTGGCAATGACAGATCAAAACACACGTGTGCGACTGGCACCAGTGAGAGCTTTACATGTATCGTGCATTTGCAAGTCAACTTAGCCATATATATATATATATATATATATATATATATATATATATGTAAATTTGCTTAATTAGATCTGCTTTCTGACTTAGCTAATCTTTTTCCAGCCCAGTGAAGCACCCCATTTCAGGTAATTGTCAACAACACAGCAGTAAATATCAACACAAAGCAGATTATTATTGTAGATCATGCAGGGAGAACAAAGGTAAAATATTTAACTGTAGCAGTGTTTGACTATATTCTGTGCAGTGAAAAAGCCTGAAGTCATTTTCAAGTTCCACCATTTATTACTTCTTTTCAGTCAGGTGAAGTTTCTAAACTTTCTAAATCTCCATGTTCCAGCTAATGAAAAGAAAATAGAGTTCCACTGAGTCTCCTGTCTACCTGCTCCAGGACTTCTGTGAGAATCAAATGAGATGAGGCACGGGAAAATGCTTCATAGACATTTGGTTCAAGTGTAAAATGTTTGCACCTGGCTATAAAGCAAGTAATATTCCTGGGCTGAAGAAACTGCAAGGAGGCTAGTTGCTAGGGAGAGGAAGGTAGGCATTGCTATGTGACATCATAACCCAGTGCCCACAGCCACCATTTTCAAGCTGAGCTAGGCTGTGGGCTGCATTTTGCACCATGAGGTACTAGCATTGTTGGCTGCGATTTGGTGGGCATGTCACTCCAGGGTGGTGGTGGGGCTTATGTCCCACTTTGAGGAATCCAAGTGTTGGTTTGTCAGTTCCAGGTCCATGGTGCCATTTACTTATTTATTTATTTTTTTATTGATTGATTAAGGTATTACATATGTGTCCTTATACCCCCATTACCCACCCCCTCCACCTGGTGCTATTTGTTTTTAAATGGCCATTGTGTGTCATGGCAAATCCTGCATTGAGCATCTGTCCCCTGGTGGTCAGTGCACATCATAGCTACCAATCAGACAGACACTTAGCCACATATATATATATATATATATATATATATATATATATATATATATATATATATATGTTTTTTTGTTTGGTAAAAAAAAAATATATACCAAAAATTCTAATTCTTAAAAACATGCTTCTCATGATATAGAGTAGAGAATATCAAAATTTACTGTGCCAAAGAATCATCCAGGATGTTTATTAAAGATGCATATTTCTATGCACTAAACCAATATTTTTTTGCTTAAAACTTCTTGGATGGTGCTCTGGAATGTATGATTAAATATGTACTTTAGTTGATAATTTAGAAAGCTGTGCTGAACCTTCAAATAAGGATTCATGTGGTACTGGGTTTCTCTACTCTTTCTGGGAGATGGTTTTGCACCCTTATATATTAAATCACCAATTTTCAAGGAGTTATGATTCTTTATGCAACTCTGTAGGTCATGTATTTAGTGGAATTTCCTTCAAGAATCTAGTGGAAGAATAGTCAGTATTATTTTTCAGTATTTTGATGAGATTTCATCTCTTTTTGCATCTTCACTGATATATTTTTGTGGAAATGTTGGAAAGACTGAGTCAAAGATGGCTAATCAGATGCCATTTTAATCAGATTCTGATCTCTGTTACTTTGAAGGTTCTTTCAAGATCACTTTAGTAAAAAAAATGACGTATAAGCTGAGTGGACTATTAATGAAGGTCTCTTTGCACCTCTTCATAAAGTTGCAACAAATCATTCAACTCTTTTCTGAAGGTCAAGTTTCATACTGAGGAAATGATTGATTTCCATTGCTTCATCAGGGAAGTCTGAAGCCTGGAATAAGGAATTGCTCAGTTCAAGTATTTTGAAGTCAGCCTCATATTTATTCCCATAACTTTCTTCTATGCCACATCATCACTCAAGGATGCCAAACATGCTTTGAAACATTTCTCTGATGATTCCTGAGAGCAAGTGTCTATTAGGTAAGGGATTTGAATTGACTTAACGCATAACCCCAAAGTTATGTAGATGTTTCAAAGATTTAATCTATTCCCACTGAAGAGAATGCTTAAACATTAAATGTGGTCTCACTCTGTAGTTTTGAATAGGTTTAATTAAGAGTGAATTGATTAATTTATTCATAAATCATTTAATTTTTAAATCAAAAATTATTCTTTCGATGTAAATTGAGGATTATTTATCAATTATATCAGCTATGGTTAAGCATATCTTCTTCATTGGTAGCTCACTTTGACCATATATTGACCCATAAGTTAATGAAATAAAATTTTGCTTGTGGGAAATAAAATCTCAAACATAAGATACATATACAATGATAAGAGGATTGTAAAGAGTTAGCAAAAGGTTTGATGCAATTATCCTTTTAAATGTTTGAATTGATAAACATGTTTTAATTACATCTTCAGCTAAGTGAAGACATCTATTTTTAGAAATATTTACTTTAAAAAAGGACATTTATTTCTTTCCCTTACAAAAGGAAATGTTTAAGTTTTCCTTGAAGTCCACTGAAGCACTGACTCCAAAAATAATTACCTTGAGGTTTGTTACCTTAAATGTATTTTTCTCTTTCAAATGAATATATAATTAATAAGGAGTATTATAACAGACTAGTCTCATCAGGGCTAAAGATATATAAAAAAATAACACATATTCTTAATTATCTTAACAAACATATAGCATTCTTTCATGTAGCAGCAAAATATCTTGATGTTTCCTCCTCCATTACTTTTAATTTTTAAGCATTTTTTATTTTTATTTTTCAATTACAATTTCTTTAAATATTTCATATTAGTTTTAGCCATATAGCATAGTGGTTAAACAATTATATACTTTACAAAGTGACCCCCTGATATTTACAGTACTCACCTGGCACCACATATAGTTATATTATTTTTATTATAATCTATATACTGTATTTTACATCCCCATGCCTATTTTGTAACAACCAATTTTTTTTTAATCTCTTGACCTCTTTCACCCCGCCTCCTAAACCTCCTCTCTTCTAGAACCACCAATCTGCTCTCAGCATCTATGAGCCTGTTTCAATTTTGTTTGTTCATTTATTTTGTTCTTTAGATTCTACATGTAAGTGAAACCATATGTCATTTGCCTTTCTCTGACTAACCTATGGTACTTAACATAATGCCCTTTTTTAATATGGCTGAATAATATTCCATTGTGTGTGTTTATATATATACTTTTTAAAAAACATAGTTTTATTGATTTCAGAGAGGAAGAGAGAGAGAGAAACATCAATGATGAAAGGGAATCATTGATTGGCTGCCTCCTGCATGTTGGACCTAGAACGCAACCCAGCCATAAGCCCTTGACAGGAATAAAACCTGGGACCCTTCAGTCTGCAGGCTGACGCTTTATCCACTGAGCTAGGGCTACAGCCACTTTTTTATCCATTTGTCTACTGATGGACACTTGGGTTGCTTCCATATCCTGTCTATTGTAAATAATACTGTGATTAACATAGGAGTACACACATTATTTCAAATTAGTGTTTTGGGATTATTTGGATAAATACCCAGACATGGAATTGCTGTTAATGTTTTGAGAAACCTCCATAATTTTTTTTATAGTGGCTGTATCAACCTACATTCCCAACAGTGCATTTTAGGAGTCCAGTATTATCTTAATTACAAAACCAAATAAACACACTTTCAGATTTTTATGCATGACACTTGCTAACAATTTCTAGTGATCTTCATAGAAATTTTAGAACACTGATGTCTCCTGAAATTTTAATAAACTCTATACATCTATTTTTCTAGTTAGATATTATATATATACTAAGTGGCAGTTTTCAGTTTATTACTTTACCCACATATTTTATACCTCTTACCATTTTCATTTTTTTATATCATAGAGACATAGATAGATACAGTTTTGTTATACCACTTATAGTATTGCTCTATAATTATTGTTGTATGATTTATAAATTTATCAATCTGACATCTTTCTAAAAGCACTATTCTCTTCATTGTAAGCAATCTGCTCAGAGATTCTCATCTATACTAATAAAAGTATAATATGCTAATTAGACTGGGAGACCTTCTGAATGTCTTTCTGGACAAAGCCATGGTGATGGGGAAGAGGCAGAGGCGGTTAGGGGATACCAGGCTGGCAGGGGAGGGCAGCTGGAGGCGAGCCGGCCAGCGGGGGCAATTGGGGGTAAGCAGGCCAGCAGGGGGGGGTGCAGTTAGAAGAGAGCAGGCTGGTGGGGGAGGCATTTGGGAGTCGTGAGGCTGGCAGGCAGAGTGGTTAGGGGTGATCAAGTAGGCAGGCAGATGAGCAGTTAGGAGCCAGCAGTTCCAGATTGCAAGAGGGATGTCCAACTGCTGGTTTAGGCCTGATCCAGCAGTCAGACATCCCCTGTGGGGCCCCAGATTGGAGAGGGTGCAGGCCAGGCTGAGGGGCAACTCTCCCCCTCTCCTCCCAGTGCAAATTTCTTATACCAGGCCAGTAGTATATGTATATTTATATATATATGAAAAAATATATGGGTATATATTTTAAAGGTATACTTTTACAGCATAAGAAATATAGTTAATAATATTGTAATTATGAATGGTACCAGGTGGGTACTAGACTTATTGGGGCCATCACTTCACAAATTATCTAAATGTCCAACCATTATGCTATACACTTGAAATAATATAAATATTGAATGTCAACTGTATTTGAAAGTTAAAAAATTTAATTAAAATAAAACCCAAAAACATAAAGTTCAAGAGAGCTGAAAATAAAAAGGTATTAGACTTTTTCCCCCTTAGCAAATTCTATGTTTTCATCACCTATTTACTTGCTCATATTCCTGGGGGAGGAAGGATCATCATTTTTTAACATGTTATTTTAAAAGACTTCATTGGCATGTGATATTGCATATTATTGAGAAATGAATGATGGCAATATATAATATTTGCATGTAATGAATAGAATAGTACAGTGGTCAGAAAACTCATTAGTCAACAGAGCAGGAAACCATGGCTCGGGAGACGCATGTGGCTCGCAAGCCGCAGTTTGCCGACTACTAGAATAGTGCATTCAGTCATAAATATAATATTGTAAGTTAACAGAGAGGTATATGTTCATGGCAAAAAAGATGGGAGAAAGTTACACCAACATCTCCAGGTGGAGAGAATACAGATTACTTTTATTTCCCTAATTTTGCTTGTATTAATATCTTCCACGGGCATGTGCAATGTTTATAATAAACCAGCACTCTGATGATGCTTCTGGTCTTCCGTAGTTGTGCTTTTTCTGGGCACTAACATCAAAAATGGTTCATAGAATCCTAAAATCCAGTATTGCAAAGGATTCTTTATTTTGGACCATCATAAACACCACAAAGAATCTTCAGAGTGTTAATTTGAAAACATTAAAAACTACATGCACTTTACACAGTGTTGACCTATGAAATAGATGTACCATGAAAGACACATGAAACATTTTCATATTTGTCTCCAGCTCATCCTCACTGACTGATGATGATGCACCACCCTGTGCTACAGTTTTGTTTATCCTGGAACTTGCATCTTTAATATATGCCCTTTCTCTAAATTTCTTTTCTAAGTTCCCTGCTTATCACACAGCAACCAAGAGGGTCCTTGGATGTTACTAATGCCAAGTATTAATGTACTACGTAATAAATAAGTTCTTTCTAGGGAAGGGCTCATTTCCTTATAAATTACTTGGCATATTCATTCTGCTTGCAGTTCAAGTTAATGGAAATGGCTGAGATATCACAGATCTCTTTTTCTAGAACATGCATGCTTCTATCAATAAGAATTACTTGTTGACATCTTAACATCATATGCAGCATTATGATAGTCTCTCTTTTGACAGCAGCAGCTTAAGTGTTTATCTACTCTATGCTTAATATTGTTTGGATTACCTAAGCATCACATGACTGCATAAAAGAAAATCAAATTGTTTTTGTGGAATAGGGAGCTCATTACTTTTGAGCTTTCTCTTTCACAGAACACTTTTCAACAACAAAAAAGACTTGCTAGTTCTTTTTATTTATTCATTTTTTAAGTTGATGGGGTTTACGCAAAAATTTGAACTAGACTATAGAGTTGCTCTGAAATGTATTTTAAGGACAAAAGACACCACCGAATCCTTCAAACCTATATTTCAATGTAGCCTATTTTTTGGTAGATGACCTATAGAGAGTTTGGCCTTGCAAAACTGTGTATTTCAATTTTATAATTTTTGTATAAACTTAATGTTATTTTTCTAGAGATTTTGGAACTATATATGATTAGAGTAACATAAATTTGTTTCAGGGGAACCTAATTCTGCTTGGCTAAAATGTAATTTCTTTTTGTAACAATGAACTTATATAAAGATTAGTGCTATCCAAACAACATATTTAGTTCCATGAAGAAGTATAATTGGTTGCCAGGTGATCAGTGATGTTGGGTTACCCTTGCAGGAAGATGTGCAACTGTGTGTCTATACTAGTACGTGCATGACCCCAGTAGATGTTTTTTTCCTGTGGTGTAACTTATAGATTGCATATCTGTGGATTCAGTTGGACATTCAGTGAGTTGACAATGATCACTATGTGAGAGATGCTACTGCGGGAATGGGTAAGGTGAGTAGGGTCATATGTCCTTAAAAAAGCCAACTTCTAAATAAATCTTAGGATCGAGAGGTCCATTTTCTACTGCTGTGATGCCAATGTGTATCAGGGGTTAAGGAAATCTAACATTCTAAAAGTCAGATAGATCTTTGTCTTTTAAATGTCTCACAGAGTTTCCAAGTTTTGAGGAGGGAGCTAAAAGGCAACAATAATATATTTTCATGAGAGAGAGTGAACAGAACTGATTGCTAGCACACCACAGGCAGAACAAAGGTGACAATAAAAGTGAGTCAGAAGTACATTCCATTTCATGCGTCTATCTACAGAATAACAATGACTCACTCAGTCCATAATCAGACTTTCCCACAGTTACTCTATTGACAATCTTATTGGTAAGGAAAGTGTACATATAAATGAATACACATATATTTTTAGTTTCCAATAAGAGAACTCCTGGCTGGAAAATGATTAATGTGCACACTAGTGTGTGAACAACTGAAGTAGATTCAAATTTACCATACACTGAATAAGTGATATCTAAAGCACTGAAACTCCCTACGTCTTTCTTACCATAAAATGTGCCCATAAATTTAAGGAGTTGCTCTATCTGAAATCAGATAGTCTTCTCCAAAAGGTTCTGAGTATCTATGTGTATTTGTATATGTGTGTGTACTTCATTTCATATTGAGAAATTAAATAAAGTCCAATAAAATGTAAGAAAATTCATTCTAAAATGGAGATATTGTTTAGAGAAGTTAATATGCTTAAGCAAAATTATATATATATATATATATATATGAATTTGTGTTATGAATTGATAAGCCTATATCAATATTTCACTTTTAAGGATATCAAAATTTTATTATGCACAGAGCCCTACATTTAGATAAAATGTTGTTTAAAATATACTTTGAGTGGAATAGCTATCTGTTTCTATACCATGTAAAGTATTGTGACAGTGACATATAAAGACTGAAATTCAGTAATATCTCCACCTCACTCTCATTATACAGTAATGAACCTTGTACATAAGTATTTACCAGCCTGTTGTAAATAATTATTTATATATTTCTTTGTATGCATTAGTCACTGCCCAATTATTTGACCATTACTACTTGATAAAAATAATATTGCATCCAAAACTTCAGTTTTATTCATCTCACTTTCATACAAACATTTTGTTACTAGATCATTTACTCTATTGCACCTATTTTTTCCTTATTTCCACATCTCCTTCTATATTTGCTTCTCTTCATAGCAAGCTTTATTCAAAGTGTTGAGTAAATACTTTTTGCATGGCACAGTTTTTCCTCAGACCACTCCAATGTAGCAACAGTCATTACAATGGAAAAAGTAATAGGATCTAGCTTATAAGGTTGTTGTGGATATTAAATGTCAATCCACTAAACCAGTGGTTGGCAAACTGTGGCTAGCAAATGCCATGGTTTGCCGCTCTGTTGACTAATGACTTTGCTGACCTAGACTCTTGATTCCAATAATTACGGCTGTTGTTGTTCCTTGTGATTAAGCCCCCTATCCAGTAGTTGGCAAACTCATTAGTCAACAGAGCGGCAAACTGCGGCTCATGAGCCGCAGTTTGCTGACCACTGCACTAAACTAAGATACTTAGAGATGAGTTTGGCCCATAATGAGGTCTCATTAAATGTTAGCAATCATAATTATCATAATGTAATTAGTATCACTAGTTTACTTACCAAGACTTGTGTGAGTAAAGCTCTTCCTTAATAAATGAAGACCAGTTTTATTATGTTGGTAGCTCCAGTACTGAGCAGGTTCCCTGGAAGATAGTATAAACTCAATACTATTATTAAAGTAGTTTCTCAAACGTTCATTTGTATATTAGCACATGATGCTTGTTCATTTATTAAACATTATGTTGTTTCCATAAAATGTGGTTATTTAAATTAGACCTAGGTATAGAGTTTCACAAGATCACAGAGAAGACTTCTGTGATTTAATCCATTAATAAAATATAAAAAAACTCATTTGAGTAGGAAATATTTAGTAGCAATTCAGATAGTTTTCAAGGATATACAATTCTAGAGTTATGCTTAACTCTAGCATCCTATAGAGACACTTATTATTTTCTATAAGTTAGAACTGTACTATGTATTGAGAAAAAAATGTGAATAAATGCTCTAAGTCCTGACCTATAAACAGTTCACCTTTAATTATAGAAAGAAGGAACATAAGCAATTACAAGGTATAGTGAATGTGGGATACTTTGGATTCACATGGAAAAACCAACTGATAATTTTGATATTTCTTGGTAAAAGTGAAAATTTGGGGAAAGAATTCTTGGCAGAAGCAGCAACACATACAAAGATTTTGAGATTAGAGAGAAGAATGCTTTGAGAGGGAGCTTACTTAAGCTTTTGTATGCTTCAAGCCCAAAGGGAGTAAGTAGAGCATAATGAGAGATGAAGTTGGAGAAGAAACTGACAATGTCACAGAAGCTATGCTAAGGAATTCCAAACTTATCCTGAAGTCAATGGAAGAGTGGGATCAGTACCTATGGAAGAAGTATGCATGCATATAAGCCGAACCAATGGACACAGACACCAGGGGGGTGAGGGCATGAGAGGGGGTGGGAGGTTGGGGGGATGAGGACACATATGTAATACCTTAATCAATAAAGAAATTAAAGATTGAAAAAAAAGAAGTAACAATCAAGTTGCTGCATTGTAATGAACACTGACAACAATGTGGGGGATAGATTGAAGGAAGCAAGACTGGAGGCAGAGGACTTTCAGAGGCTGTTGCCGAGATTCAGGTTAGATCTGATGGTTGTCTGAAATAAGGCAGCTGTCATGGAGGCTGAAATAAAAGAATGGGTTTGAGCAATATTAACAAGAAATGCCAAGTACTGTGGCAGGTATTCATAGTAATATTATTGGTGAGAAAGCCAGGAACTGTAAGAGTGTAAAAACATTCCAGCCATTTTAATAAGCATTATCAGTGGCCAAAACTGAGGGAGAGAGGCAGTCACTTTCCAATAAGTGACAATAGTGACAAATGGGAGCTACACCACAAACTTCATGGTTATGATTGGGACTGTTGAAGGTAATGCCTGCTAAGCAGTTAATATTACAGACACCAGAGCAGGGTGAGTGCAATTGCAATAGGCATAGGGTAGGCATTAGCTGATTAAAATATTCAGACTAGCAGCTGCACAGGTTCAGTATGTTAGGGAAAATATTAATTTAAAACTGCTATGACTTAGGAAGTTTCCAAGCTCTTGGTTTTCAAAGTTCTCCGATGGGGAAACAGGAGGTATTTTACTGGCTGATGATGGCTGAAATGCACTCAAACTGCTGCTAAGGCAAACCTGCAGAGAGGAGAATGAGGAGAGAAGCAGGCTGCAACATCCCTGTAATCACACTTTAAGCTAAGTAACTGAAATGAAGACTTCACTGCAAGGTCCAAAGGTAGAAGACATTTCACGTGAAAGCTTTATAAAAAAGGTTTAAAATAGGAAACTATAGATACATATCTTTTTAAAGAACAAAATCAAATCAAGTAAATTCAAGATCAAATTGCTTTAGTGAGCAATTTGTGAATCTGGCAGCATCCCATCAAGCAATTTCAAGGTTGATCCCAGGTGTTGTACAAAATGGAAGGTTTTTATAGGAGGGGAGGGGGGCTACTGACAAAAAGAAAGACAAGATTATTTTTAGACCAGGACATCTTTATATCTTTGGGGGGAAAGGAACAGCAAGAGGTTGTTTCTGTTTTTTTATTTATTAATTTTTTTAAAAAAAATTTTTATCATGCAGACTGCCTTTTTTTTCTATGGGTTTTGTGGGGTGGTAGGAGAGGGCAGAACCACAGATTGCCTCATTGTTGCTGACCTGGAAAATCTGAATTGGAGAGGGTGAAATAGCATTCAGGTCAGGTATTGCTAATTTTTTTTAATTGTTTAAAGTTTTACATATAGAAGTACATTTATCTCCTTTCCTCCCCTCCCTATTTACTTTCCCTCAGCCTCCCCTAACCCCTGTTGCTTGCCCTCATCCCACACCCCAGTGTCTTGTGTCCATTGGTGTGCTTATATGCATGCATACAAGTCCTTTGGTTGATTTTTTCCCCCCTCCCCAACACTCCCCAGCCTTCTGGGTGTAATTTGACAGTCTGTTCGATGCTTTACTGCCTCTGTATCTATCTTTTTGTTCATCAGTTTATAATGTTCTTTATTTTCCATAAATGAATGACATGTGGTATTTTTCTTTCATTGCATGGCTTATTTCACTTAGCATAATGCTCTCCAGGTCCAATCATGCTTCTGTAAATGGTAAGAATTCCTTCTTTTTTATAGCAGCATAGTATTCCATTGTATAAATTTACCACAGTGTTCTAATACACTCATCTGCTGATGGGCATTTAGGCTGTTTCCAAATCTTAGCTATGGTGAATTGTGCTTCTATGAACATAGGGGTGCATATATCCTTTCTGATTGGTATTTCTAACTTCTTGGGATATATTTCTACAAGTGGGATTACTGGATCAAATGGGAGTTCCATTTTTAGTTTTTTGAGGAAACTCCATACTGTTCTCTACAGTGGCTGCACCTGTCTGCATTCCCTCCAGCAGTGCACGAAGATTCCTTTTTCTCTGAATCCTTGCCAACACTAGTCATTTGTTGATTTGTTGATGATTGCCATTCTGATAAGTATGAGATGATACTGCATTGTCATTTTGATTTGCATCTCTCCAATAATTAGTGACTTTGAGCATCTTTTCATATGTCTCTTGGCCTTCCTTCTGTCTTCTTTCGAAAAGATTCTATTTAGATCCCTTGCCCATTTTTTTTAAACTGGGTCATTTATCTTCCTTTTATTAAGTTTTATAAGTTCCCTGTAGAAGTTGGAGATTAAATCTTTATCAGTGATAACATTTGCAAATATGTTCCTCCATACAGTGGATTTTCTTATTGTTTTGTTGATGGTTTCTTTTGATGTGCAAAAGCTGTTAATTTTGATGTAGTCCCATTTGTTTATTTTCTCTTTAGTTTCCATTGCCCTAGGAGCAGTATTGGTGAAGAAATTGCTTCAGCATATGTCTGAGACTTCTCTGCCTGTGGATTCCTCTAGTATTTTTATGGTTTACCATCTTATGTTTAAGTCCTTTATCCATTTTGAGTTTATTTTTGTGTATGGTGTAAGTTGATCCAGTTTCATTTTTTTTTTTGCATGTATCTGTCCAATTTTCCCAACACCATTTATTGAAGAGACTGCCTTGACTCCATTGTATCTTTATGCCTCCCTTGTCAAATATTAATTGAACATAGTGATTTGGATCATTATCTGGGTTCTCTATTCTTTCCATTGGTCTATATGTCTGTTCTTGTGCAAGTACCAGGCTGTTTTGAGAGCAGGTGGCCTTGTAATACAGCTTGATATCTGATATTAAGATCCAACCTACTTTGTTCTTCTTTCTCAGAAATGCTGCAGCAATGTGGGGTCTTTTTTCACTCCAGATAAATTTTTGCAGAGTTCTTTCTAAGTCCGTGAAATATTGAAATATGCCGTTGGTATTTTAATGGGGAGTGCGTTGAATCTATAGATTGCTTTGAGTAGTATGGACATTTTAATGATGTTGATTCTACCAATCCATGAACATGGTATGTTCTTCAATCTGTTTACATCTTCCTCTCTCTTTTCAGTGTCCTGTAGTTTTCCATGTGTAGGTCTTTTACCTCCTTAATCTTATTTCTAGGTATTTTAATTTTTTTGGTGTGATGATAAATGGGATTGCCTTTTTGGTCTCTCTTTCTGTAAGTTCACTATTGGTGTATAGAAATGCCATAGATTTCTTGGCATTAATTTTGTATCCTGCAACATTGTCAAATTCATTTATTAAGTCTATTAGTTTTTTGATTGAGTCTTTTGGGTTTTTTATGTACAATATCATGTCATCTGCAAAAAAGGACAGCTTTACTTCTTCTTTTCCAATTTGGATGCCTTTTATTTCTTCTTCTTATCTAACTGCACTGGCTAATACTTCCAATACTATGTTGAACAGGAGTGGTGAGAGTAGGCATCCATATATTGTTCTTGTTATTAGAGGAAATGCTTTTAGTTTTTGCCCATTGAGAATGACGTTGACTGTGGGTTTATCATGTATGGCTTTTATTATGTTGAGGTATGATCCTTCTATTCCCAACTTGCTGAGAGTTTTTAATCAAGAAAAGATGTTGGATTTTGTCAAATGCTTTTTTTACATCAATTGATGTATGTGGTTTTTATCTTTCAATTTGTTTATGTGATGTATCAAGTATATTGATTTGTAGATGTTATATCATCCTTGCATCCCCAGGATAAATCCTACTTGGTCATGGTGTATGATCTTTCTGATGTACTGCTGAATCTGATTCGCTAGAATTTTGTTGAGGATTTTGGCATCTATGTTCATGAGGGATATTAGCCTGTAATTCTCTTTCATTGTGTTGTCTTTATCTGGTTTTGGTATTAGGGTGATGATGGCTTCGTAGAAGGAGCTTGGAAGTGTTCCATCTTCTTGAATTTTTTTGATAGTCTGAGAAGAACATGTTTTATTTCTTCCTTGAATGTTTGGTAAAACTTCCCTGTGAAGGCATCTGGACCTGGGTTTTTGTTTGCTGGAAGCTTTTGGATGGCTGTTTCAATTTCTTCCATAGTTATTGGCCTATTGAGATGTTTAGATTCTTCCTGATTGAGTTTTGGAAGGTTGTATTTTTTTAGGAATATGTCCATTTCGTCCAGGTTGTCCATTTTGTTAGAATAGAGTTGTTTATAGTAATTTTTAACAATCCTTGGTGTTTTGGTGGGGTCTGTTGTTACTTCTCCACTTTCATTTCTGATTTTGTTTATTTGGGTCCTCTCTCTTTGCTTCTTGGTGAGCCTGGCTAGAGGTTCATCAATCTTGTTTATTTTTCCAAAAACAAGCTCTTGGTTTTGTTGATTTTTTGGTTTTTTTTTGTTGTTGTTGTTGCTGTTGTTTCTATTTTGCTTATCTCTACTCTGATCTTTATTATTTCATTTCTTCTGCTTACAATGGGATTTTTCTGTTGCTCTTTTTCTAACTCTTTGAGTTACAGGGTTAGGTAATTTATTACCATTATTTCTTATTGTTTTTTTAATTTATTTTTTATTATTTTATGTGCCTCAGGCATGAGACAGCTCTGGCCATGGACATAGGCATTAAGCTAGGATGAACTAAGGACTGTACATCTGCTTTGCCCCTGATTGATATAAGAGCAACACCACCAATCTTGTTTTTATTTTGTGTGTGTGTGTGTGTGTGTGTGTGTGTGTGTGTGTGTTTGCAGTAGGCTTGTGGAACTATGAACTTCCCTCTCAAGATTGCTTTCTCTGTGTCCCATAGACTTTGGATTGTTGTTTTCATTACTGTTTGTTGCCATGATGTTTTTTTATTTTGTCTTTGATCTCTCTGGTTACCCAATCATTGTTTAATAGCATGCTATTTAGTCTCCATGTGTTTGATTTTATTGGATTGTTTTAATTGTAGTTGATTTCCAGTTTTGTGCCACTGTGATCTGAAAAGACGCTTGATATGATTTCTATCTTCTTAAATTTGAAGAGACTTTGCCTGTGACTCAATATATGGTCTATCTTTGAAAATGACCCATGTGCACTTGAGAAGAATGAATATTCTTTGGCTTTGAGTTGAAATGTTCTGACAGTGTCAATTAATTCCTTCTGGTCTGGTGAGTCATTTAGGATTGATGTTCCTTTTCTGATTTTTTGTTTAGAGGATTTGTCCAATGGTGAAAATGGGGTATTAAAGTCTCCTACTATGATTGTATTGCTATCAATCTCTCCCTTGATATCCTCCAGGGATTTTTTTTTTTTAATGTATTTGGGTGCTCCTGGATTGGGTGCATATATGTTTACCAGAATTATTTCATCTTGTTGGGTTGCTCCATTTAATATTATGAAGTGGCCTTCCTTATTTCTTGTTATGTTCTTCACTTAGAGATCTAATTTTTCAGAAAAAAGTATTGCTACCCCAGCTTTTTTTTTTTTATTTCCATTCGCCTGAAAAACCTTTTTCCATCCCTTCACTGTCAGTCTATGTTCATCATTTTTTCTGATGTGGGTTTCTTGTAGACAGTAGATATATGAGTCATGTTTTCTTATCTAATCCATTACCCTATGTCTTTTGTTTGGGGCATTTAATCCATTTACATTTAAAGTTATTATTAATAGGTACTTGTGTGTCCCCATTTTTATTCCTTACTCCAGTGTTCCTGTGTTCCTTCTTCACTTCCTATTTCCTTTTTTACAGCAGCTTCTTTAGCATTTCTGGCATTGCTGGTTTGGTGGTAATAAACTCCCTTAGTCTTTTTTTTTTTAATCTATGAATCTCCTGATTTCACCTTCAATTTTGATTGATAGTCTTGCTGGGTACTGTATTCTTGAATTTAGAATCTTCCTTTGCATGACTTTATGTATTTCATTCCATCCCTTCTGGCCTGATGTGTTTCTGTTGAGAAATCAATCACTAGTCAAATGGGGGATCCTTTGTAGTTAACTTTCTATCTCTCTCTAGCCAATTTTAAGATACTTTCTTTGTCATTGGTGTTTGCCAATTTAATTAAAATGTGCCTTGGCATCAGTCTTTTGGAATTCATTTTGCTTGGGACCCTGTAAGCTTCTCAGATTTGTGTGGGTTTTTATTCCCTACCTCAAGGAGGTTTTCTGTTATTATTTCTTCAAACAGGTTTTCTATTCCTTGCTCAGTTCCTTTTCTTCTGGAACTCTCAATTATGGGGATGTTGTTTTGTTTCATGTTGTCCCAAAGTTCCCTTAGGCTCTCCTCCTGATTTTTAATTTTTTTTTTCTCTAGAAGCTGCTCTATTTGGGTATTTTTCTTACGTTGTCTTCTAGCTCACTGATGTGGTCCTCTGCTTCTTCTAGTCTACTTTTGATGCTTTTTATTGAGTTCTTTACAGCAGCAATGTCATTTTTCATTTCTTCTTGGTTTTTCTTCATTTCCTCTTGGTTCTTATTCATATTGTCGAATTTGTCTTCCATTCTTTTTAGGCACCTTACGACCATTTCTCTGAATTCTTTCTCTGACAGGTTGCTTGCCTCCATTTTATTTACTTCCTTTTCTGATGAGGCCTACTTTTCTTTCATATGCGGGCTTTTTTTTTTGTCTCCCCTTGATCTCTCTTCTCCGGGTGTCTGGTTATGTAGCTCTCTCTCTCCTGTGTTGATTTAAAGGCATAAAATATGACACAACCAGGTACAATGCACAAGGCACTGAACACAAATGTATTCACAATATTAATAACCCCAAATAAAGGTGACCCCAAGGGAAAAGCGAATTAGAGGATAGGAGAGAATGGAGAAGAGAGAAAAATAAAAGGAGTGCAAAAATGAAATTGGGAAAAGGAAAAAAAAGTAAGATAGAAAAGAGAGAGAATAAAAAAGAAAAGGAGGGGAAACTATATATATGGGGAGAAAATTCCAATAGAACAGCCACTAATCCCAACATATGCCAATAACAAGTACCTGAAGATAGATGAATGCAATCTATAAACAACAACTAATAACAAGTGAGGTGAGGGAAAACAAAAGCAGAAACAAACAAAAAGAAGAAAAACCATCTCACAAATAAGCATAAGAAATTGATATAATCAATAATCAAGCACACAACAACAAAAGGACAGAGAGAAAAATATTTTGGATAGTGAAGAAAGAGAAGAGAGAGGTGTGTATGGATGTGGAGCAGGTGATTGGAAATTAGATATATAAGAAAGGTGAAATTTTAACAGGGGTTAAAAATAGGAATAGGGAAAATTTCAAGCAGGAATGGTAATAATATTGATTGAAAATAAAAATAAAATAATAGAAACAGGACAACAAAAGAGGAAAAGTGTGGAAGAGCGTAATTGCTTAAAGATAAAGTTGAGATAGAGTAAAATGACACTAAAGGAAAGATGAAAATAGAATGTAGAACACTAATCACAAAGTAAAATAAAGAGAAAATAAAATGACTTTTTAAAAAATGTAAAATAGTAGTAGTAATAATACTGATTGAAAATAAAAATATAATAATTAGAAAGGTAAAATTAAGTGAGAAAAAAGAAAAAAACACAAGTTTCTTAAGTAAAATATGAAAAATAAAAAAATAAAAATGTGCAGTATGTCATTCACTTCCTCTACTGTTCTGTTTGGCACCTGTTTCCTAGTCAGGACAGTACTGAAGTTCCTGCATTCCACTGCTCCTCAGTGTTGTAAGCCAGTCCTGATTTTTAAGCATGCAATACATCTTTATTTCTTCTATTTCTTTATTTGTATTTACACAAGAGTCAATTTGTGATTCAACCCCTGGGTGACAGTGTTTCTGGACTGACCTCCAGGTCTATAGTTAGTTCATCTCTAGCTAGTGTTTATATTTTGTTTTCCCCGTGGCACTTAATACAGGTTTGGGGAATAGGTTGTCCCAGAGCTGGTTCTCTGATGGTTATTCCCTGCTCTGATCCCCAGATTCCAGAAAAACAACTTTCCCCTACAATCCTTAGGGTCTCCACAATTGGTGATCATATGTATGGGGCTTAGTAATCAGAACAAGGATTTAAACAGGAAAAAAAAGAGCCTCAGTAAGTGTGCAAACTCAAGAGCTCTTAGTAAGTCTGTGCAGTCTTTTCCCCCCCTTGAGTCTAAGCAGCTGGCATACTTTTTAAATTTGTAGGCTGTCCTTTTGCGGCCAGGTCAAAATGGGTTGCTTTTTAGAGTTCCCTTCTGTTTAGCAGCTCGGAGGACTCCCTTCCACATTCATGGATCACACCAGCCCCAACAGCCATAGATTTTTCTAGACACAGACTTCCCTAGGTTTTCCACCTCCTGCAGTGCATGTGTTTATCTCTTCTGCCAGGACCCCAGACCTCACTTTATCCCAGGTGAAATCTGACCTTTCTGTGAGGGTGTGTAGAGCTCCTCTGTGCTTGTGTCACTTGGGGACTGATGTTCTTGGGTTCACAGCTGTCCAGTGGGTTCTGTAGTTGTAGATTCCCAAAGCTTTTCAGGCTTCTGATAACACCTACTTTCCCCTCAAGATGGCACGATCTCTGTATCTGAGCTGGTCGCTCCGGGAGGGCACTCAGCAGCAGTGGAGGCTGCCTAGTCAAGGGAGTCCTGTCCAGCAGTCCCCCACAGTCTCCTGAAGTATAGCTGTCCCTCAACTCACCAACAAACACTCCCTGTGTGACCACACACTCTCCCTTTGTTTTCTCACTCATACTCTATCTTGCAGTCTGCCTTCCCATCAGCAGCCATATTCTTTCTCCACATCTAGTTTTGTCATCATGAGCTTTAGCACAGGTGACATCATTTTTATGGTCTATGTTTTTCTTTTTAACAATCTAAAGCTGCCATTTGACTCTGTCTTCAAAGGGGATGACAACATCTTATCAATTCCACAGTCTATGATGGGGACATTTTCCTTTTAGGAAAATAAAGCTCAAAGAGACCTGGCGAGTTCCTTAGAGCTCTACTCAAACAAAGCCACAGTATTTGACATAGAAATAAGGGATCTGTTTTATGTCACTTTTTTTGTTTAAATTTAAAATGCAACAATCCTCCCCTCTTTTCTTTGTAAGATAGAAAATAAAAAAAAGAAAGAAGGAATGACTGAAAACGAAAGTAAGAAAAAAACAAAGGAAGAAAAGAGCATTTGCTTTTATACTGAAGAAAAAGGAAAGAGCAGTCATTTGAATATCTATACTAATAAAAGGGCAAGATGCAAACTGGTCACGACACCCTCACAGTAACAACCGAACGGCAGGCTATTTGGGGCAACCAGGCCAGCATCGGGGTTAGTGAGAGATGACCAGCAGCCTGTGTGGGGGGACCAGGCTGGCAGGGGGGACAGTGATGGGCAACCAGCCCAGCAGGGGGACAGGTGAACAGTTAGGAGTCAGTGATCCTGGATTGTGAGAGGAACATCCAACTGCTGGTTTCAGCCTGATCCCTGGGATTGGGCCAAAACCATCAGTCAGACATTCCCCAAGGAGTTTTGGATTAGAGAGGATGCAGGCTGGGCTGAGGGCACTCCCTTACCCCATGCATAAATTTTATGCACCAAGCCTCTAGTTTTATTTATAAAAAGGGCAGTTATATATTAGTGTACTTATTTAATTACTGTATCTAAGTGTTATGAAAATGGTGACTAGTTAAAGGAATTAAGGCCTGATGAGAAGTGTACACTTGTGTGTAGCTTATTCATTTCTACCATATATATGTATGCATAGTTATATGGGATTGGGTGAATATTTTATCACTAGAGGCCCAGTGCATGAAATTCATGCACTCAGGGTGGGGGTCACTCAGCCTGAACTATGCCCTTTCTCAGTCTGGTAGGCCTTAGGGGTTGTCCGACTGCCGGCTTAGACCTGCTCCCCTATAGCTGCCACTGCGGTTGTGCTTGCCAGCCATGAGCCCAGCTTTTGGCTGAGTGGTGCTTCCTCTATGGGTACACACTGACTACCAGGGTACAGCTCCTGCATTGAGCATCTGCCCCCTGGTGGTCAGTGTGTGTCACAGTGACTAGTTGTTTCTCTGTTTGGTAGATTTGCATATTGTATAGGATAATAATTATATAGGATATTTTATTATATAGGATATTAATCTGTCATTTTTTCAGAAGAGATAGAAAGAGAGAGAGAGAATGTGTGCATAAGTCTAGAAAGAGTATTTTCTTCAATCAAGACACTGCAATTTTGAGGCATCCATCCCTGAAATCAAACAGCAAATGAAGCTGACTATTAGAAACAACTACAGACCAAAAATGTGCCCTTCAGGGAACTCTATACAACACTGCTAGGATGGAGAACCTATTTACCTAGAAAACAAGCCATTTGTATGTCCTAAGGAAAATCTACTAGGAAAGACTTTCTAGTATTCTGGAAGAACACCAAAGTCAGTCACTAATACACAGTACTGTCAGTGCACAGGAATTATTATTCAGGTTAAGAAACTATAACCTAAGTAGCTAGACTGATGAAGCTATACTATAAACATGAACAGATGATCATGAGTCATGAAATATTTGAGGCAAACAAAAACAATAAACAGAGCTAACCCCAAGGGTAATCAGAAGGAAACTTTAAAATAAGGTTAATTAATATCATAAGGGAAGAAATTAATGGATACGAAATGAACAGACTCCTTAGGAAAATATAAGCAATAAGCACTTCTCTTTTTTACATTAATACCAAAATTACTGAAAGAAATTTCACCTTAAAGTATGTTTAAAGGGATGGCTACAATGGGAATAGGTATCTATTTAAGCCACAATGTAATGATATTAATACAGGATTTCTGGCCTGGAATTCTTGGTGTTCCCCTGGGCAGAATGGCTTCCCAGGGCGTTTTGGTGCCTTGGAGTTGAAGAATGAAACCACGGACAGAAGATGGTATAGCAAAGTGTAAATTTATGGAAGAACAAGCATAGATGCCCAAGAGCGGAGGGGGAAAAAGTCAAGTTTCTCCCCCGCCCCCTCCAGTTTTTGTCTCAATATCCCCTATGATTGGCCCCTATTCCCTTTTTATTTGTTCATTATAGCAACTCCTGAGTTCAAAAGGTCAAGCCTCAAGTGGAACATTTGAGACCCCCCTCCATTATTGTTTTCTTAATTCTCCTTTGAATGAGGGCTTCCTCCCCTTTATTTTGAAAATGTGTATTTTTTTGCTACTTATAGCTCCCATGTCTTATGGAAATGTAACTTCTGCCTCCCCCAACTCCCTTGTCTTAGGGAAATGTAACTTTTTGCTTATGCTTTTCCCATGGACCTCTTTAATTTTTAAAATTTCTCCTAAACCTGCCTATTTCACCCCTAAAAATTCTTATTTCAATACTGAAAGCTGTATCAGTGTAAACTGTATTGTATAAGCAAGGTTTTGTATCTTGACATAGATTGAATTGTTATTGTCTATCAAGGACAAATGAAATACATCACAGCTGAGGGTAAACACCAAGGTGGTCAGTATTTCATTGTTCCCAGTGTTGGCTTGCTTAGCAGATATTATATGAGGTTAGCAGAGTAAATGATTTAAAGCACAAACCATACAAGTTGATACTGCATGAATTAGGACTTCTTGTTTTTAAAATATATTTTTATTGATTTCAGAGAGGAAAGGAGAAGGGAAGAGAGACAGAAACATCAATGATGAGATTGGCTTCCTCCTTCACAATCCACACTGGGGATCAAGCCCATAACCCAAGCATGTGCCCAACAGGGAATCAAACTATGACCTCCTGATTCATAGGTGGATGGATGCTCAACCACTGAGCCACACAGGCTAGGACAATTGTTTGAATTGTTTAATTTCTTGAGAATTGGCAAGAGAGATTTGTTCTTAGTGACTATTAATGAAATTTGAGCCAATAGCCAGGGTTAAAAGTTACAGCATTAGTGGAAATACAAAGGGTGCCATACTCAATCACCTTTATTCTTGGTTCAGACTTTTCCCCCTGAAAATAGTAGACACCCCCCTCCCCCATTTGATTCTTTACATTACTGATATGGTGGAGAAAACACAAATAAACCTGATTTGTGTTTTCTTATAGATAACCAATGTTTTACTGTATACATACTACATTTTCCCCCTTTAGGGTTCAAATATTGTTACCAAAAAACAACAATAACAACAACAAACAGACAACACTGGATCAGAGATACTTTAATCTTATCAGATGACATAGTAATTTGACCTCTAAAGAAGTTAATGCAAACACCAGTATATCCACTAAAGGTAATTTAGAACCATTTTAATATATTATATCTCAGTAGCAGCATCTTGAGCTTCTTCCTTTCGTAATTTTCCTGCTATGGCTTATAAACAGTGTTTAAAATCCTGCTATTTATATCCGCATATTTGTGTGTTTCTGAGTTCTCAAAATATATAACGATGTCAAAACAGAAAATATAAATTATCTGTGTAGACGAAAGGGGCCATATGCTAACCTGAGTAGTTTAGGGAAGGCTGCATGGTGGTTGTGCAAACTCAAAGACCTAAAATAACCACAAAAAAAATTAAATATTTAACTACAAACGGGTTATAGAGAGTAGTCATGTTGAAGCAGGAATTTGGGGGAACATAAGCAGGCTTAGGGATGTTTTAGAATTGGGTTCATGGGAAAAGTGTGGGGTTGCAGACTGGGAGAAGGTACATCTCCATAACACAAGGAAGCCAGGTGCAGTTAGATTTCCATAAGACAAGGAGGCAGCAATAGATATATTTCCATAAGACAAGGGAACTGGAAGTAGCTCAGAAAGGTCATATTTACAAAATAAAGAGAAGAAAGCCCAAAGGAAATAGGAAAACAATAAGGAAGGAGGGAGGAGAACATCACTTGGGAACCTTGGCACCCAGGCGTTACTATAGTAACCAGTCTAGGGAAATAGTGACCAATCAAAGGGGATAATCAAGGCACCAGGACCTACAGCCTATATTAGCCACGGGGGAAAAAGAACTTAGTGGGACTCTTCCCCCTCCCCCGTAGGAGTCTGTACTTGTTCTTCAATAAATCACCACCTTTGCTATACTTTCTGTCCATGGATTCATTCGATTCCAGCAGACAAAGAATCCAGGTTCCAGTGCAAAAATTCAGTATCAATGTCCTAGACCAGTATTTTCCCTGACAAAGATCAACTTAGATCTTTACTGACCTATTTGTCTTTTTGCATCTAAGATAACATATTTGTGAAATGTCTGTATAACTTCCTTTTCTTTTTTCTGGACCCTTCAGGGCACAACAAATGACACCAGGAAAGTCCCTCATTATTACTGTTATCGAGTTAATCCTCAACTGTTAATTATGTTAAACTATCCTGCATCCATCTATGTAAAAGAAGCACATGTCCATCATTTCACTTTTTATCCTATCCCAGAGGTTTCTCTGCTTTGCTTTATACCACCTCCTTAATCTATCACCAATGAATTTTATGTAACCCACTTCTGTATTTTCCTTTTGATAGTAATTTATAAAAAAACATATGAACTCCCCATTCTCTGGAGCACTATCTCAATTCTGTGAGATTATGCTTCCCAGAATATGTCGACAGTTTAGCTCAAATTCACAAAAATTCTTTACAGGTTTCAATAGTTTTTTACATTAAAATCTGCATGTTGGATCTGATATAGAGTGTCAGCTCTGTTCAATTCTGCACAATTTCCTAAAATTGTCAAGAATGTATACAATGTTCTAGTTACATTCACTGAGACAGTCAAATCATTTTCCCTTGTTGGTAAATAATTTAAAGCATTTTCCCTTGTTGGTAAATAATTTAAAGCATTACAAGTCATTTTCCCTTGTTGGTAAATAATTTAAAGCATTACCTTGAATATCAGACAGCATATCTATCTAATAAAAGAGTAATATGCACATTAACCATCACTCTGCTACACCCACAAGCCACGCCCGCCAGCCAATCAATAACAAGTATGCAAATTAACCCAACAGGGATGGCTGCAGCCACGGAGCAAGCAGGAGGCTTGGGTTTCCCCAGCGATGGAGGAAGTCAAGCTTTCCACATACCCTGGTGGGCCCAGGCCTCCATTCAAGGCTACAAAGTTTCAATTATAGAAGATAAATAAATCCCAACAAAAATGACTGTGACCACAGAGCAAGCAGAAGGCTTGGCTCTGCTCAAAGCTACAAAGTTGCAATTATAGAAGATAAATAAATCCCAGATAGCAGGGCCTCCACTTGGGTTGCCAGGGGGCGTGGCTGGCCTGAAAATCACCACAGGCCCCTCGCCCAGGTCGCCCCACACCCCAAGGACACCCCCACCCTGATCAAGTACATCCTGCAGGGCAAACCAGCTGGTCCCCACCCCTGCACTAGGCCTCTATCCTATCTAATAAAAGAGCAATATGCAAATTGACCATCACTCCAACACACAAGATGGCTGTCCCCATGTGGTCAAAGATGGCTGCCCCCATATGGATACAAAATGGTCACCACAATAAGGCCAGCAGGGCAGGGCAGTTGTGGGCAATCAGGCCAGCAGGGGAGAGCAGTTGGGAGGGACCAGGCTTGCAAGAGAGGGCAGTTGGGGGCGATTAAGCCTAAAGGGGAGGGTAGTTAGGGGTAATCAGGCTGGCAGAGGAGGCAAGTTGGAGGTGGCAGGGCCTGTAGGAAAGGGTAGTTGGGGTGGATCCAGGCCTGTAGGGGAGGGCAGTTAGGGATGACCTGGCTTGCAGAAGAGGGCAGTTAAGTGTGACCAGGCCTACAGGGGAGGGCAGTTAGGGGCAAATAGGCCAGCAGGGGAGCAGTTAGGCATCAATCAGTCTGGCAGGGGAGTAGTTAGGGGGTGATCAGGCCTGCAGGCAGAAGTGGTTAGGGGCAATCAGGAAGGCAGGCAGGTGAGCAGTTGGGAGTCAGCAGTCCTGGATTATGAGACGGATATCTGACTGCCTGTTTAGGCCCGATCCAACTGGAAAGCTCCCAGATTGGAGAGGGTGCAGGCTGGGCTGAGGGACACCTTCACCCCATGCACAAATTTCATGCACCAGGCCTCTAGTATATAATATAAATTCAGGGAAAGCTTGCATGGTGTTTAAAAATGAAAATATCAGATATGGCCAGCTGGTTTGTGTTCTCTGATTGTCTAGGGGTGTATTTAGTTATTTTCTGCCATTGGAGTATTTCTTTACAAAAATTTAAGTACTGTTTTAATTAAGATCAGTAGACACTTATGAATTTGGTAGTTATTTGTATTCAACTCACTTCAATGGATCATTTTCTCTTCTTTCCTTGAACTTTTGGTGCTCTTGCCTTTCAGTGTTTGTGGTACTCACAAGGGTGAAGTTTAACTCACAGGTGATTTGCTGGTGGGTCAGTGAATTAAGGCCAGCCTTACTTCCTTTTTTAAATCACCTGGCATTTCCCAAGTCTGTGGAGAGGCCCAGACATAGAAGGCCTGTCTGTCTGCATTGCTGAATGGATAATAGTTTCTCTGACTCTGGCATTCAATTTTGCTACCACGGTGGAATTTTTCCCAAACTGCCAGATGGTATTTGATTATATAGATCATAAAGGATAATTGGTAAGTAATCACGCACCTAATGCCTTTTTTATCCTTATTTTTCATGGGACAAAAAGATTGGTGCTTCCATCATAATGTAACATTAAAAGTGCTAAGGCAGAGGAGATGCCCTTTCCCTGCTTTGAATTAGAATGAGGGATTCAGGAGAGATGCAGGAATGTTCTTAGAGTTCATTCACATTTCCTAAAGAGATTATTTTCCCACCGGTGAAGTGTTTCAAAGTCAAATGATACTCTGGATTGGTAAAAATAGAAGATTTAGAAGATGATGGGGGCAGCAAAGTCCTTACTCATGTCTTTCTTATTTCCCTTAAAGTTATATTTGATACTCCAATCTTCCTCCAAACATCCATTGAGGGAAGCAGGCATTTAACAAGTAGGTTCAACAAATGACAGAAATTTGTCTAAGGCCCAGTGTACCTTATGGTAGGGTGGCCAATTCTACCTAGACCTGAGACTGAAACTGGGGGCCCTCACTGGATGTATAATTTTGATTTAATATGTGCCCCCACCATTTATTTAGTTTCTTCACATACTGCCTATAAGCCTTAGCACTTATCCCCCTGACACAGTAAGGATCAATGACCATACCTTGACTAAGGGTCACAAGGTATGAGCTCTGTAAAGCTAAAGATAACTTCATGGCCTAGGTGGTGTTTCAGCTCCTCTCCCCTAAAGCAGAACGACCCCTGGCCACATTCTCATGAAACCAGACTGAAAAAAGGCCAAAGCTGATCTCAAGACATGAAACAATGAATCATTGACCTTATCTCATTCTTGACCAACCAACAAGACCCATGACCCCAGACTGCTTACTTAGGATGGCTCTTGATTTATACTCTATAAAGCCTGTTGTGTGTAAGCCAGTAGAGAGCAGGGTTTTTGGAGAACCATCTGGCCTGTTCTCCAGATTGGAAACAATCCTAATAAACTAATTTTTTCTCCACTTCTTGCTCATACATGTTTTTTTGTTTGTGTACACTCTGTAACAAGGCCAGAAATGACTTTATATAGGGTAGTTTTGATGCCATTGTAATTAACCTAATTATTATTATTATTTTTAAATATATTTTATTGATTTTCCACAGAGAAAGAAAGGGACAGAGATAGAGAGTTAGAAACATTGATGAGAGAGAGACATTGATCAGCTGCCTCCTGCACGCCCTCTACTGGGATGTGCCTGCAACCAAGGTACATGACTTTGACTGGAATAGAACCTGGGACCTTTCAGTCCACAGGCTAACGCTCTATCCACTGAGTCAAACCGGTTCTGGCAAACCCAATTATTAATTAACAGAAAAGGAGAAGATAATATAGGCATGCCATTTGTACAGTGCCAGAAAGTTGCAGTTTAACACTCTCCAGGTCTGTTCCTGCAGATCCTAGGATGATGGACTGGACAAAGAAAAAATACACGCATGCTCAACAACGTATGAATAATGCAGAATAGGTGGTTATCTGACAGTCACACCTGGGAGCAAGTCATTATTCAGAATAAGGATAGCCACTGCAAAAGTATGAAATCTAATATTCATACCAGGTAAGCTACTGAACAAAGGTAGTTCTCCCTGTAGGCCCTCTAGTACTCTTGGGGCTCTAGTTGTAAAGGGTGTGTTCTTATGCTCTGCAATCGCCCACAGGATCCACAGCCATGTGGACCCTCCACACAATGGACTCATGGACTGTGACTAGCCTGATGCTATGCTGGACCTTAACTCCACCATGGAACAGAAACTCTAGACACCAGCTTTGCTTCTAGCTCTGCTGAATTCCCAACTATACCTTTTCCAGGACTGAACTAGGGGAAATGGGACTCTGAAAACTGAGGGATATAACTTCATGCAAATAAAAATCACTCATTCTTCCATAGGAGTCTTAGAAAATTCTTTTTCTCAAGATATTTTAAGAACCCTAGCCCCAGGACCCAGGGGGAAGGGAATTCCCCACTTCCAAAGATAATAGTTTCATCCAATACAACTTTCTGCAGTGATGGAAAGATTCTTTTTAAAAAAATATATATATTTTATTGATTTTTTTTACAGAAAGGAAGGGAGATAGAGAGTTAGAAACATCAATGAGAGAGAGACATTGATCAGCTGCCTTCTGCACACCCCCTACTGGGGATATACCAGCAACTAACGTACATGCCCTTGACCGGAATCGAACCTGGGACTAGTTTTGGCGATGGAAAGATTCTTTATCTGTATTGCCCAGTAAGGTAGCTACATGTGACCATGGAGCATCTGAAATATGTTATCATGACAGAAAAAGCGAATTTAAGTTTAATTTGATTTTAATTAAGTTAAGAAACTATATATGGCTAGTGGCTACCATTTTGGGTAGTGTATGGATGGGAGATTCTACATGAATTGAGTTCTTTATTCTTATTTCTTATACTTTTATTCTGTAAATATGTGTCTGAAACTTGGATAGAGTTCTCAAATAAAAGGAAAAGTTCTCTGTCATTTAAAAGCCTGTCCTCTCTTTTATTTGAAGAAGAAACAGGTTTGACAACTAACAATTATGTTGACTCTCACTCTTCTAAATAACTTCACTTACAGTGTCTCAATTTCCAGACACCTGGATTTGTTTACTCTGTTTAGTTTAGCGAGGCCAGTGGATGAGGAATAATTTAGGATACATTATTTTCCACAGCACCACCCCTTATAAGTTTCTTTGGGGAAACATACAATGAAGGTTTAGGTAATTGGAGGCGGTTATAACCTAGAGATAAAAGCTCATACACTGAAAGTTGGATATTACATATGACTCTTATAATCTATTATCAAAAGTCATTCTATTATTTTAATGCTTATGAAATTAAAAACAATTTCTCTAGGTTTATTGGACTTCTATATCCTCCTTTTGTGACAATTTTCTGAAGTTTTTGTTTTAATAAACATTATTAAATTGTAAGAACTTTAAAATCGTAAAATCTAATCCTTTGTCATATATATTGTAAATATGTTTAAAGATTTGGCTTACATTTTGTCAATAGTGCATTTTTGGTGATAAAACACTTTAAAATGTACTAAGTGTTGGTCTATTTATCTTCATTTTTGTTTTTTGTTTTTTTTTTTGGTCTGCTCTGATGTCATGCTTAGACATACTGTACTATATACCAAGATTAGATTTCCTTTCAATAACATTTTCTTCCAGAAATGGTTTCATTTTTCACATTTAAAGCTTTAATTTTCTGGCACTTACTATTATGTATGATGTGCAATGTGGATCTAAAGTTACTTTTCTCTCCAAATGGCTAACCATTTGTCCCCAAAGCATTCATTAAACATCCATCATTTTCTCCTATCTGATATAAAATGTCACCTTTATCATAAGTTAAGTTTATGGTATTCCCAAGTAGTTTTTGTATTTTCTATCTTATTTCATTGATCTGCCTTCCCCCCCTACACTAGATACCACCATGTATTCTTTATTTTTCACTAAATGTCAGTGTCAAGAGCAAGATATTATCCTTTCCATCACACCACTTTAAGACAAGTAGTTCATATTGGCTTCTGTTTTTCCAACATCATTTTTTATCCACCTCTCACACATATTTCAATGTTCTTTGATACATGAATTTTATAGTCTTTAAAAATATATTTTACACTATATCTCTTCCATTCAAGATTATTTTTGGCATTGTTTAGTTACCAGATTGAGAAAAAATACTTGTTTATACGTGTGTATATATGTATTAAATATCTATGTTTGTGTACACACATGCACATATATACTACCTTCTTCTATATATCATTGCTTACCACAAATCCTTTTAATCCATGAATTCTCCATTTCTGAGCTTATATTTTTATTTCTTTTTTTTTTCCAAAAATGGTATAAGGACTGAAAATATTTTAAATATTTTATTGTCTAGAAGAGTTGTTCTATTGGCTTGACATGTAAAATGTAGCTTGGGTTCATTTAACATTCTTTTAAAAAAACAGAAACGTCAATGATGAGAGAGAGCCATTGATGGCTGCCTCTGCACCCTCCCCTCACCACTGGATTAAGCCTGCAACCCATGCATTTGCCCTGACTGGGAATCAAACTATGACTTCCTGGTCTATAGCTTGATACTCAACCACTAAGCCATGCTGGCTGGGCTCATATAATATTCTTGATGAACAGGTTTTTTTCTTCAAACTTTTTCATATATATATCTCCTATTAGCAATGCAGTAGATAATGTGGAAGTAAACCTGATTTGTGTACTTTTATAACCTATGTTTGTTCTCTTCTTGCTTTTCTCTATAGTTCAAGTGTTATTCCAGGATTTACCTGTATATAGTTCTTTTTTTAAAAAAAAATTGGTTTATCCTAGGTTGTGACAATTCCTTATACTTTTTTATTGATAATTGGTTTAATAACCTTTTTAATTTATATTTTTGGTTATTCCTTCTTTTTTTGCTCTTCAATAATATCTAATTACTCTTTATTATCTTATTTAAAATTATTCTTCATTTGGGCTAATTAGCTGGAAAACTTTTGCCAAAATCCCAACCATGGAAAAATAGGGTGAAGTAACATAAAAGCATGCCCATTAATGAAAAGATCGCGTCCTGCCTCTTTGACAATTGCTCAAACTACTCTTCATCTGAGCAAAACATGTGGACACATTGCTTATTATAAACTTAAGAATGTCAGGACATAAATTTTTTTGAACTCTAATAAGAGTAGAGGATTTAATCAATGGTTTCTTTAAGGTTGTATAGTCATGTGCCTTTTTTAATTGTTACTAATATCAGAATAAAATGTTCTTATGACTTACATTGGAGTTTACAGAATTCTTTTACACAATTTAACTTGTTTCATCAACTGGAAGAAATCTATATTGATAAGTGCTTACTGTCCAGATGTGGTTTGGCGTTCATATACAGTATTCTATATTGATAATGTTAAACATTATTACCTTACTTTGTTAGGTTCACATATGTAAGCAGTTATAGGTTGATAACCAACTATTAAAAAACACAACAAAAGAAAACAAACTGTAACTTGTTGCATTTGCTAATTTCCTTAGTGTATATATTCATACTATGGCTGATTTAAAGCTACAAACTGGTCAGCACAATTTCTGAATATTTTAACATTGGCTCTACTAAGCTAGTATTAGGCTGGCTCCAGCACACCACTGTATGTTGGCATATATTTGGGGCAGCATTATAATAAAATTACTCGAGTGTGTGTTGTGTCCTAGATACTATGTGAAGGGCTTTATAGGTTTATCACAAAAATCCTATGAATAAGGAATATTTTTGTCCCCATTTTCAGATGGGGACTTGTAGTTTAATAGTGACTAGGTAACTGATTATAAGTTATAAACTATATATAAAAGAGCAGAATCAGAATTTGAACCCACCATTGAAAAAACATTGACCGATAATTATACATTTTTCCTGCATCAAAAGGCATATGCTGAATAGAAATATTGAGAGGGAGAGAGACAGAGATTGAGAGAGAGATTGATTGATTGAGAGAGAGAGATTGATTGAAAGAGAGAGACCCAAATATAGACATTTCAAGAGTATAGTTAGAGAATTTATAATTTATCCAATAATGAATCTATCCCATTTGTGATCGGAATAAGTAAAGCAACAAAGTCAATAATCCTTCAAGGCATCAAAACTCCTGGGCCAAACCAGTGGGTGAAGCTCTGTTGGTAATAGAGTTGTGTGGTTTTGAGAGGAGACTACTTGTATATTTCTGGCTATCATAAAGATACTCACTGAGCTATTGGGCTCTGACCTTGATGTTTGTTTCCTCTCCTGAATGAAGGGTTAAGGAGGCTCATGTAGGATAAAATAAACCTTTCCCCAAGCTATTTCATTCACCCATTTCTGCATTAGAGATTCTCAGACATGCAGAGCCTTGCTGGTGAGAATTCCCAGACTTAAGGCAGGGGATGATGTTAGGAACAGCATAAACCATAATTCTTATTTTGACATCTGCATCCCAATTCCCACTACACAATTTCTGCTTTAAGAGCCTGATGTCAAGCTTGTTTAATGTGATCAGCTCATGCAGGTTAGGAAAGAAATTAGAGATCTTAGTAAGGGGCTGAGAGCTATAAGTCTTCATTAGTGACTCACATCTACCCTGGGGTTACAACAATCTGTTATATAAGTCCATGAGTTCGAGCCAGCTTTATCATCCTCTTCTTCTCTGAGGAGGTGGCAGAAGCTAAGAGAAGGTAAATAGCTTTAACAAGGTCAGATAATAAGAAAATGTCAGAGTGGACACAAATCCATGGTCTTTAACTTCAACTCACATTCTTTATCCACAATATACTATTCTGGTTCATTGAAAACCATAAAAGATTCAACATAGGATACTGCAATGCAAATTATTATATAATTGACCCTCCATGTATTATTTTAAATCCCATAAATATGGGGGCTGGAGGAGAAGCAGTTTGAAATCAGCTCAAATTTGAGAGCTTTGATACAATTTAATGCGATTTTCGTTAGCTAATGTGTTTTTCTCCAGGACATTACTTATTTATTCAACAAACTCCATTATGTGATGGACTCTGTCAGGAGCTGATAAATCAAGGACAAGAAGAACTCAACATTTTAGACATCGGTACCCTTCCACTATCACAGTATATGGCACAGTAGACTGTAAAACAGATAAACTTATACAATGAGCATGTGGAGAGAATAACTAGCTCACCCTTGATGATTGAAAAAAGGGTCCACAGAAGTGGTGGCGTTAGGGATAAAACTTAGAAGACAGGAGACATCTTAGATAGGAAGAAACGGAGTTCCAGGAATGATGTAAATAAGGCAGGAATGGATTCATGGCTGGAAGAAAGAATTCCTCTGGGGAAGGGCAGGCTGGGGAGTTGGTGGTCTGGTTTTGAAGGAACTTTTGTAGCATAGTAAGGGGTTTCACCTTAATTTGTAAGTGATTAGGCATTAGATGAGGATGAAATAATTCCATTAATTTTTCCTATAGGCAGTCCAATGTTTCCTTTATTATATATTAATAAACCATATATCTTAAAGGTAGATAGACATATTTTGTACTTTTTCTCCAAGTTGCATGTTGTCATTATTTTTGGAATACCCTTCCTCAACTTTTCTTTCCATCTCATTTAATTTTGACGAAAGTTAAATCATGGACAACGCTGAAGGTGGGCTAGAATAGAAACATATTAAGCAGAGAACCTAATGTATTATATGCTGCTGCAATTTTTGTAGAGGGAACTCAGGTTGTCTCAAATACAGCATCAATGATGGGGAAGAAATGGAGGGTAAGCATTAGCAAGATTCCAGACTTGGCAGGATTTGTTGATCAATTGCATATGGGTTTGGAGAATGTGGAGAGTTAAGGAGAGACAGAAACAGAGAATGGCTGCATCTTATAAAATTGTAAAACCATAAATGTTTGTAATAAAAATATAGTAAAAATGAAAATGTGTATTCTGATCTTAACATGCAGTGTAGAAAGAAATCATTTTTATTATTTATCCTCCAAGAAGTCAGATATTTTATTGCATGAATGTCTCCATTCATAAAGTACTTCAAATTATCTATTTATAAATAGGTTACACATTTCATGTTATTAATATTTATAATTTGAAGTCAAATGATCAAATTGCATGTTGATATGCTCTCTAATTGAACAGCAAGTAGATCCAATATGTAATTAACTTAATGGATTTGGCTATTAAGTGAACCTACCATTAGTTAAAGAAGAAAGGAAAGATCAATTATTTAGTACTGTGAGGATTTTTTACTATAATTATGTGAGAACTGAAATCTTAGGTTTCCTGCAGAGAAATAACTATAAACTTAGAAAAATAAATAACTATGCTTTATAATTATGAGAAAAATTTAGGGGAAACATAATTTATTACCTCATATATATTTTTTTACATTACCCAGAAAATAAAACATTTTGGCCTTAATCTTGCGTCAACATTGTCTATGCTTAAAGTCTGCATTTGTAAACACTTGCTAATGACAGATCTGGAAATATTGGTGAGGAAGCCTGACAAAAACTATGTAGCAACTTTGCCAGTAAAGGCTTTGGATGTTTTTTTATTCCCCAGTTAAGCCAGATTCAGGACATTCTGCACGTAGTGGAAAGCACCCTGGTTCAGATCCAGAACATCCAGGTTGCAACAATAGCTTCATTGCTAATTAGCCTAAGAACCATGTCAAGGTAAAAGCTAATTCTTAATTATCTCTTGTACAAATTACAAATAGTGGTGCCTACCTTATCAAGTAAATAGAAATTTTGCTTGCCAAAGTCATCATATATAAGTGTGGAATTATAAAACAACATAAACATGAAGCACTTATAATCAGAAAGGTGAACTAGAAATTCAGTGTATGACAACTACTGGGGGGAATAATTACAGCTCTATTCTATTTCTACCTTTTCTTTTTTAAATTAGCCTGGCTTCTGTTACCGAGTCTGCATAGTTTCAAACTTAGGGTGGAAAAAAATATAGACGAAGTGTTGTTCTCTTCTGACCCTTCCCTACCAAGATTCAATCTTCTAGATCCCTTTGTACATTCCAAGGAATACAACAATTAGAGCTCATTTATTTGTTTTCATTGCAGCAACCAAGTTCAACATGAAAAAGATATACACTGAGTGGCCAGATTATTATGATCTCTAATATGTATATATATATTAGATGAGGGGCCCAGTGCATTAATTCATGCATGGGTGGGGTCTGGCCAGCCTGGCCAGGGGGAGGGAACATGGGCGGTTGGCCGGCCTGCCTGCTGGTCAAACTCCTGGTCAAGGGGACGATTTGCATATTAACCTTTTATTATATAGGATATACAATGATTGGTCAGATTATTATACATTCAGAGATCACATCTGTCAACTACTGAGTACATTCTCTCTGCTTGGTACTGTTTTAGGATATTAGCTAATTAATTCTCCTTTAGAACGCAGGTGTTGTTGAAAGTTATTTTCTCGATACACTCTGCCTCTATGGGTGGAGTTTATTTTTCTGTTTTTTGACTTGAGGTTTGGTCCTGTGACTGGCTTTGGCCAGGAGAATATTAGCAGGTATTATGTGACCAAAGCTTGACAGTTCTTGCATGATTGAACTTTTGTTCTCTTGTGCTTCTGTAACAAACAGAAGCAATATCATGTCTGCTAGTCCCTGGAGGAGGGTAACAGATATGTAGGACAGAGGCATCACAAATGAGCTGCCACTAGCTGGGCCTCATTTGATCAATCATTTTCCCAGCTCATCACAGAAATGGGAGCTAAATAAATGTTTATTACATTATACCATTGAAATTTTTGTGGTCGTTTCTTACGCATCATTATTTTATCAGTGTTGATTGATACAGTGAGGTACTGTCATTATTCCCATTTAACAGCGAAGGAAATTGGGACACAGTGATTAAGTAATTTGCACAGAATCACACTGCTAAAAAGGATCAGAGGTGGACTGTGAACCTAAGTAATTCAGCTCCAGGATTGTAAAGACCAGGAAACTAGGACATAATGTTTGGAGTGCATTCTTCTTATTGGATGTATCAAAAATTACAACAGATATGTTTTTGAATTTTATTTCTTTCTTTTAAATTCTTGTACTAATAAATTTTTCAAAAGATATCCGATGTCATAGGATTAGCAGAAAGAGGACAATATGAACATATTTTAATAGGTAATTAGTATATACTATATATTTAATATGGTTACTAAACATGATATATTAGTATTTCAATATTAAATGTTCCTTATTTTTGCCTTTAATATATCTACTCCTATTCTATGGAATCTCTGCCTTCTCTCAATTTGTTGAGAGGGACAAGTTAGTGAATGTTTTTTTTTATTTTTTATTCTAGTAGTAGATTATTTCTTTAGAGGTGTTTGTTCTTTAGAGTCTTTGGGATGAAGTTTCCTTTGATTACTGCTCTATTTTATTTCTAGAAACTCATTATAACTCTCATTGTACCATTTAATCATCTTTGAATCAGGCAAGACCTATATGCAGATGCAGAGCCTATAGATTGCTGTTGGACACCCTCTAATTATTAGAGTCTAATGTCTAGCTGGTTAAAGGTTGAGTCTGTTTCTCTGATCTAAGGTAGACGATCTAATAGAGAACAACAACAGATATATGTATTTTTCCCTGCTTCTATTATTGCCATAATTTGCTAGAATTCTATTCCAAAGGAGACTCTAAATACTATTTCTTATTTTGCACTGGAGAAGTGAGGACATTTTTTGTTTATAAAAGTATTTAGAAAAATGACAGGGAAATTTTTGTCAGCTCTCAAAAAATTACCTTTTTAGCAGAGCAATGGTTATCCATATTTAGGATTAGAGAATAGCTTTTGTAGTTGAATCAGAAGGCAGAAGGCAGATAGTGGGTGAGAAACAGTAACCTCCAACCTTTATTCTTGGCAATTTCTGTTTTTAAACATAAGGTAAAATTAAATAGGGTTTTAATTCTACAGGTCCACCTGGCTCATGGATAGTTTTATGTCCTTCCAGATTCTGGAGAAGATTTTCCCAAAATTTAAAACCTTAATTTTTTTTTCTAGGAAATGGAGGTCTCAAGTTGTCTTTAAGCTGGGATAGTCTTGTAGTATTCTACTAATCTTGTTTTCACTGTGATTATCTCTCTTCTCATCCATGATTAATAAGTAATTATTTTAAATCTTAATTTAGAAATCTCATGGTAGTGTTGGAAGAGCAAAAGTATCATTGTTAACTTACCTCACTTTAATTGCTTTGATAGATTTACAGACAAAACCCTTTAGAAATCATTAGGTCACCTTCTTCATTTTATAAATGAGAAGGAATTAATAGTTTGCTTCAAACAACAAGCTAGTATTAAGGTAAGTACTAAAAATCTGGGTACCTAATGACTTCATACGACTTGGTTTACATGATTTTTGGTTGGCCAAGTAAATTATACTGGGAGCTAATTCTACCCAGAGGCTTAAAGGTGATTAAAAAACAAGACAAAACAGAGTTTGAAATATAGGAGGGGAACTCAAGTGATGAGCATATATCACATGTTACATATTGCGAGAGCATGCTAAATATTATCTCATATAGTATGAACAACCATCCTATAGAACATAATATTTTCCCAATTGAAAGACAAGGAAATACTTAACTGAGGCATTTAGTTACTTGTTCAAGGTCACACAACTAACAAATTCAGGCTTTAATTTTAATCCAAATTTGAAAGTTATATTGAAATTCTCTTCACATTTTTAGACATTCTTTACTTTCTCAAATTACTTACAATTCCAGCCATCGTTTCTGCATTTGTTTCTTTTTTAAAAAGAGGGGGAAAATATTTTTACCTATCTCATAAAATGGTTGTGAAGGTGAAATTGGATAATGAACGTGGAGTTGCCTTTAAAATCATATTGTGCTATACAAATGTTAGATGTTATTTATATCCTTCTAAAGTAGTCATCATCACCAGGTTATACCATCACATTTAGTACTTAAAAGCATCCAAGCGTTACTGAGTTCTGTTCTGACAAGGGAAAGATAACAGCAGGCTAAAATGAATGCTCCCTAATCCCTATCCATTCATTCACGGTTGCTGGGAATTGATGATACTCCTCCGAATTTTCCACAGTAGTCTGCTTATATCAAAAGTCTGATGAATGAGTGAAGCTGTTGAGCCTCAAGCAGCATTTATCTGCAGAGGTCCATATCTTTAAGTTTACAAAGTTGTAAAAGCAATCTGCCAAGAAGAAAGACAGAATATATTGCCTTCCATTTGCAGCAGGTTATCCTATATTGCAGGAGTACCGACTGTGCCCATCCACACTGATAGAACACCTGGTAGCCACTGTTAAGGGTGGAAGTAGAGCTTCTGCCAAGTCAGGATGGAAGTTTAAAACGGTTTGCCTCTACCCAAGGGAAAATGTTTTAAAAATAAGGATGTTGTTTTTGGCTATTCTGTTGACTTCACTTATAGTCTGCCATTTTGGTTTCCATGTATGTTTATGTGTTATAAAATAATACTGTTCGTTTTATTTTATGTATTTATTATTACTATTAATTTTTAATCTTCACCTGAGGATATGTCTAGAGAAAAAGAAAGAGAGAGAGAGAGATGGAGAAAGAGAAAGAAAGGTGAGAGAGAAACATCAATTGGTTGCCTTCCTTACGTGCCTCACAAGGGATAGAACCTGCAATCTAAGTATATGCCCCGACTGGTCAGCATGCTAAAATTTAAAAAAAAAGGCCTTTAGAATTACATAAGAAGTGGAGGGTTTTTTGTCCCCAGAGTGTCCCCAAGTGCTGTATTGTCAATTTTCCCATATGTCTATTTAGGAAACAACATTTAAGAAAGTGGGCCTAGAAAACATTAGGAAAATAAACATAGATAAATTTTGTAGCAAATTCTTTTGTCTGTCCAGAAAAGGTACTAACTTTTCTAGTGTAACAGATAAAGAATGGAATTTAATTTTTTAAAGCTCAAACTGTTTTGTGTGTCCATAGCTCAGAGGGCAATTGGAAGACTGCCTGCTTGTTTCACTTTCCCACATAAACCTTGACCCAGAATCCAGTCTTTTTTCTGCCTTTGACCAGATAACCTATCCCATCTAGAAGTCTGTGAATATTTTTGAACTCTGTGAAAGAACCAGGTGGATGTTCAGAAGGATTCCCTCTGGCAATTAATAATAAGTATGACACTGTTTTCCATTCCTGCTCACTCCTCTTCTCACCTGGCCCTTGTAAATTTCCTTCTGTAAGCTCTCAATTTTCATATTTTACAATGTAGAAGAACTTTCTTCTTTAAACTATTGGAGCTGGCCTCTGTGTCTACAAGAGAAAACTTTTAAGATATTCCTCACACGATTAATTATTATAGTATCTGTTAAAATGATGCAATTTTCTACTTATTTAAAGAAAAAAAAACCTGCTTAACACACAAGAAAGTGCTTAACTGCAAGGAATTTCTCAGAAGTGTTGGAAACTGGGACTCCACCACCTAGAAACACTTCATAAGAATAATTATTTTAGCAAAGTCATTAGCAGTTTAATAGACTGTGTTGCTATAGTCTCATGTGCAAGTCCTTTTATTTTTTAAAAACTTTTTAATTATGAAAATTTCCAAGCATATCAAAATAAATAATACAATGTCATCACCCAGCTTTAAAAGCTTTTGGTACACATTTTACTCCTCCTCCAGCTTTTTTCCTTTGCTGAGATATGGCAAAGCACTTCATTCTTAAATCCTTCATTCTGCATATCAAAAAAGGGCTGTTTAAAAGTATATAGTGTCTTATCACATGTAAATAATTAACAAAACTATTTAATTACATTTAATACTCACTACACATGCCAAGTTATCTGGTTTAAATATACTTCTTTTTTATAAAATCAGCATCCAATCAAGTTCTATTAAATCTTCTAACATGATTCTATTTTATATATATGAAAACTTTTAATTCTAGTTTTATATCCTCAAAGTAAACCTGCTCAAAACATAATTCAAATAGAGTAGAAAAAGAATTTTGTGGATCTTAAGGAAAGAGGCAGTTGTGAAGTGGGGCAGAAAAGAGGAGGTATATTTCAGAAAATACAGCAACAGTAAAATCAATTTTTTTTTAAATCCTTACCCGAGGGGATGTTTTTATTGTTTTGTTTTGTTTTTGAGAGAGAGAAAAAGTGAGAGAGAGAGAAAAACATCAATCAGTTGCCTCTCCTACATGCCCTGATGGGGGATCAAACCTGCAACCTAGGTATATGCCTTGACCGTACTCAAACCGGTAGCCCTTTGGTGTATGGTGCAATGCTCCAGCCAATTGAGCCACTTGGCCAGGCCAACAAAATATATTTTTAAAGAAGAGAGCAGTGTTTTAGAACCCGTGCAAATTAGATTTTAGGCTGTTTTTCAAACTTAGATCTTATTCTGAAATTCTTTTGGCTCATTTTAACTTTTGGGTTACTCGTTCCTCTTTTTTTATGGCCACATTTTCAAGATGTGGTCTATTATTTTCTGGAACATCATTTGTTTCCAGGTGAATTTTATTTTTTGAACATGTATATTTGTTTGGTATTTCTAGACTCTTTAACAGCTACACTGCTTTAGCAATGTTTGTGTTTTCCACAGTCGTCTTATTGATCATCCTCATTCTTTATTTTACTCATGGAAGGGCTACTGATCAGTTAGGTTTCTCCTCATTCTTTTTGTTTACCTTAAACATGGAGCTTATAAAGATGTTTTCCAAATGATCCTAGTTGTTCTCAGATATCCTCTCAGTATCTGAGCTCCTTTTGGGCTGAGTGTTGAGAATTTCCCAGGACCCCTTCCCTCTTCCTGTTCTTACTGCTATTAATACTGCCCACGATGTTTGGGAAGTATTGACTGTGCGCATACTTATATTTTGGTTGAGTGGGGATTGTTTGTCTTCTAATTCTGTTTTAGATGTCCATACATGTGTGTGTGTGTGTGTGTGTGTGTGTGTGTGTGTGTTTAAAAATATATTTTATTGATTTTCACAGAGAGGAAGGGAGAGGAATAGAGAGCAAGAAATATCGATGAGTGAGAAACATTGATCAGTCGCCTCCTGCACACCCCCTAACCTGGGACCCTTGAGTCCACAGACCAATGCTCTATCCACTGAGCCAAACTGATCAGGGCCACACATGTGTTTTAATTTTCATTTCACTATTACAGTTTTTCTCTGTGTTTTTAAGAAAGGTTTTTAGGGAGAGAGATGATAGAAAGAAATAGATGAAGAGATGATGGATAGATATTGTGTACTTGCCAGGGGAAGAAGTCTTAGTTGATAAAAATCTCAATTGTGAAAACATTAAGTTGTCATTTTGGACATGTCACTAGCATGTCCTCAGAGAACACAAGTTCTAGTGATAACATACGCCAAAACAGAAGCCGCTGCAGTCCTCATTTCTCTGTGTTCGTGCGTGAGCGTAGTTAAGAATTGCTGGAGGATAAAATACCTATAAATATTAATGTACGTTTTCTTCAGTTAACGTTTCAGTTATTTGAGCAATTTCAACATCACAATATAAACTCTAGGTGTAGGAACCGTGAGTTTCAGGAATGTCACCTTTAGAAGGAAATCACTTTGTTATATCCCTTCATGTTAGGAAGAAGCAAGACAGAAGTTGGGGACATCTCTTGCCTGTAGTTGTGCTGCTGGGTCACAGTTTGATGTTAAAATGATTACTGTCAGTGTTCCTATGAGTTCAGTGAGGGTATGGTGAACAGTTTTCTATCATCACAGAAATTAGAGGAGGTATGAGATGATACGGATATGGGGAACAGTGATAAGATTCATTCTAACAAATGCCCTTTCTAAATGACCTATGGTTTATAGCCAGCTATCAACTATTCTCACCAATTTCTTTCCCTGGCTTATAGAGAAGTACATATACCTTTCTGATAGGATTGAAATAAGGGATTAACCCCATTAACACATTACTAAAGATAGTCAATGGATGTTCTGTCTAAACATTAGTCTCAGTTTTCTACTAAGCCTACTTGGTTTTCCTACCACCCTGGAATCAACCAATCAATCAATCAATCTACCTCCTACCTACCTACCTACCTATTCATTTATTTTGTTCCAAATCTAAGACCTTTAGGATAAGGGAGGATGACAGGCTTCTATACACCCCTGATAAGATGCATTATCACCATGTTTGTTTATTGTTTTGGTTTAGAGTGTACTCAGATGATGCTGAGGCTGCATGAAAGAGATACTGATCAGTTAGGTTTTGTGCAGCTTCCCTCTTTTTCCTCAGTAGCATATGGCCATTGGCCAGTAGACCCAGCAGCTTGCATGTGGGCTCCATCATGTCTGTGAGCCCTTAAAAAGAACTCCTTCATCAATAATGGAGCCTTCCACTGCCACTGAGTTCCTCAAGTATCCTATTTGCTTTATTATTTTTTTCATAAAGGAAAGATGGCTCTTACTCTACAAAATGTTAAACATTTACCAAGTTAATCATATATCCAATTTATCTGTACCTCTGGGTTACTTCCCTTGCACAGTTTTAAATGTCTGAGAAACTGTGAGCATAAATACCTACCGCTACCACCTGCTGAACCTATTGATTTTTGTTACTTAATTTTTGGGTTATATAAATTGTTATCAACACTAGGACTCTCAGTTGGTAACTCTAGATTTAAATACTTTAAATCTTATTGAGTATAATTTGTGTGTGGAGTTTTAACATCTTGACCCACACACTTGAGCATTAGGTACCTGTTTCACGTATACAAGAATTTAATCCTAAATTCGAAATGCAAATCGTCAATTCTGTCCTAGTTACTACATGTACACAGTCTTTTGAAAGGGTTTTACTGGTGGAAAAAAAGGGATATGAAAGAATACTTGTATAGGCAAACGACAAAACAGTAAAGGCAAGTAAATACATAAGCAACACACAAGTTCTGTACCATGCCATTGCTTGTCATGTGTGAACCCTATCCCATTTGCCTACCTGAATCTTTCATTAACCTTTTTATTTGCAGTCTTAGTGCCCATTCAGTGAAATTCTACCCATTGCACCAAGACGGACATATTCTCCAGTTTTTTAGCATTGGAAACTGAAGCAAGATGTTGTGTCCAGACTAAAAGTTGTATCATAAATCAAGTATTTTCCACAAATATAGAGGGCAGGATTCAAAAGGAATTCAAGTAAGAGAGAGAAATATATCTCTTTTGTCCACTGGACAAGGATACTCCCTAAGGCCTTAACTTCTCCCATACCAGGCTGCTCTCTAAAGGCATCTGGCTTTAACCCGTGGCTTTATGACACCATTACAGTGTCCTTTATCTAGAGCCACAATAAATTAAAAGAAGTGAGCAGAAAATGCTACTCAGCCCAGATCCCCAGATCCCACAGGTAATGAATGCTGTTCTCCAGCTCTTGTTCTCTTGATGGTTATTAGAATAGTGAAAGAGAGTTTACACAGAGTTCATAGATATATTCTTGGGAGAAAGGATCAAGAAAGAAAATGTAGGAGCATGAAATCATTCTTCAGTTTGAGTAATTAACATAGATTTCCTTTTCAATAGAGGTAGCATTTTGGTTTTAATGTTAACAGAGGAAAAAAAAGAGACTAAAAAATTGTAGAAGAAAAATGAAATCATTTTTAAAAATGTATACTTTCATTGATTTCAGAAAGAAAGGGACAGGGAGACAGGAACATCTCAGCTGCCTCCTAAACGCCCCCTACTGGGAATCAACCTGCAACCCAGGCATGTGCCCTGACCAGGAATCAAACCCTGACCTCTTGGTTCATAGGTCAACGGTCAACCACTGATACACTGGCCAAGCAGAAAAATGAAATCTTATAGAAAGGTTTTATCCAGATTCATGGAAATTACTTGACTGATAAACTTGAAGACATGAGATGGTATTTAAGATAAAATTATAGCACTGTAGTGTTAAATAGCTGTAACGTTAACAAGAGTATCAAGTAACAGGCCCAAATGCCATTTCCTTCAGCTACTGATTGCTACATTTTCTATCTGAGAAGGAGGCCATACTCAGAAAGAATTGTGAAATTATAGTAAGTAGCTAATTGAATTTACTAAGCATTTAGCTAAGCATTTACTTTAATTAAATGTTTAAAATAAATGTTCAATCACGGATGGAAACTAGAATTGCTAAATTTGATTGGAATGCTAATGTTGACTTTGAGTATGTGGTCTTGACAATCTCAACAATTGGTAGAGAGATTGTGGCATCACACAATATTATTATATTTCCATGAGTTTCATCTGTACTTGTATTTACCAAACATTTCTTGAGCATCTTAGATACTCTGGTAGGCACTGAAGAACTCAGAAGTAAACATCTCACACACTTTAGTGGGGAAGATTTTTAAAAAAATATTGAACTTTATATAAATAGTCTCTTGAACCTTCAAGCTGGCATATATACATATACACTCCAAATAACTCTCATCCTGTTGATTTTAGCTCAACTTCCTAGCCTGTGAAGATAATATGAAACCCTGATTTTGTCTTTCTTATTTTCTTTGTTACTACCAATTTACTTTACCTATAAAATTGATAGCTATTTCAGTAAACAGATGAATAGGATAGTTTTATGATTTTTATAGTCAGGTAGAACTTCTTCCTCTCAAATTACAATCAGTGAGATGTACAGAAAATTTACCAAACTGCTTTTATCTTCAGTCTGATCACAAATAACATGATAAATATAATATTTACCTCTGAGGGCTAATGTGACAATTGAATTGATATTACATTATTATATTCAAAGTGCCTGGCATATCATAGGAACTAATTAACTACCAAACTATGGTAGAGGACCAGAGTTATTCTTTATAGTTATTATTGATCCATTGTTTAAATATGTATTGAATATCTATTCTAAGTATTATACCAAAATATAAGGATCTTAGGAGCATCAAGGTGCATTTTCAAGTTTGCAATTCATTATGAGAGTCACATAAATAATCTAAAAATCAATTTAAAGCAATGGTATCATCAAGCAAGGCATGGTTGCAATCAATTTCATCCATATTTTTCTACATTATTCACAAATATGTTAGCAAAAGCTTAATAACTTTAAAAAACTCGAGGTCTTCCTTCATCATCTGAAGGTAAAGTTCAAATTTCACATGATAAAGATCAACACCCTTTAAAATCAAGCTTAAATTTGTCAAGCCTTATTTTAATTTATCTCTCTGTGCCTTCTATACACCCTGTTCTCTACCAAAGCAAGTGCTCACCATTTCACATACACGATTTTGCTGCCACGATTCTGCACATGCATACTCTATGCCTGCAATTTCTTTGCCTGGCAAATACATATTTCAAGAATGAGTTTAAATAAATCAATTTTTATGAAGTCTGTCTGATCTTCCTAGGCAAAGGGAGTTCTTGCTGCTTCCAAGTTCCCATAATGTATCATATATGCCTTTTCTATAATTAACAAAATATTAATATATTAGTCTTTTCTAATGACAAAAATAATATTTTGGCTTGTGTAATGTTTAATTTACTTAATCATTTTTATATTGTCGTATAGTTGTGTTTTGCTTTTTAAACTTTTTAAATATTTGCTAGTGAAGTTTTAAGATAAATGACAGAGGTTGAATTATTCAATCAACATTGCACTATTATTTGTAGACTTACTCCCTGTTTTATTGTTAATTTTAAAAAATATATTTGTATTGATTTCAGAGAGGAAGGGAGATTGTGAGAGAGACAGAAACATTAATAACGAGAGAGTATCATTCAATCAGCTGCCTCTTGCACACTCCCACAACCCAGGCATGTGCCTTGACTGGGAATCGAACATGGTTCATAGGTTGACACTCAACTACTGATCCTTGCTGGCTCGGCTGTTATAATGTTAATTTGACTAATATTTAAATATATTGAAGTATCTCAAAGTTTAAAGAAGCTACCCACCTGCAAATTGGATGGTATTGATGCAACACAAATAATCACCACATTTCTATCTGTATGTTATGTTTATTTTTGATATATATAGTATGTTTAATTTAAGAAGATAACCATCTGTGTGCAGTTTTCCCAGCAGCTGTTCTATCTTGCTCATTTTGAGAGTCTGATTTCTCTAAACCAAGAATGGTTTTATGCAATTAATTACACACAACTACCATACTTTCCTTTCTAAAGCAAATTCCTTATAATTTATATCACTATATGATTGCCACATGTCAAAATTTGCATATTGAATAAATGGTCAAAGATCCAAAGGTGCTTCCATTATTCAAATATTTTTTTTAATTTCTTCTTTGAACCAGTCTTTAAAGCTACATTAACAAAAATCATTATTTTACATTTACCTCTCTTCTTTCTTACTAAATAATTCATCACATTCATGATAACTGACATTATTTAGAAAGTTATATTCTAATTGCCTAAAGGTTAAATATACCTCCAAATTATGAATGCTAAAAAACATGTCTGAACTACTTCCAAAAAGGGATTCTTAATAATTTTAAAGCACATTTAAAACAAGTATAATCATCTAGAAGTACTACTTAAAAGATGACAGAATTCTTAATTTTCATTTCTTGTGCAAAAACCTGTCTTTTATTGTCTTGGTGTTCCAATTTATATTTGCATTTCACAATTTTAAAAGTTCTTTCATATACAGTATTTTCCATTTGATCCCCACATCAGCATTTGTAATGTAAACAGGTAGTTATTAAACACCCTTATGTTACTGATGAGTCCATGACACTCAAAGAAAAAATTTTGTCCATCCTTGGACCAAAAGGACAGTATAAGGTGAAACTGAGACTAGTTAGTACTCAGGACTTACGATTTCTACTCTACTTTTACTCCTTATACCATCTCCTAGCTATTAGGATTCCCCATCATCTAAAAATGCCTCCATAACTGTGAATTAATTAAGCAGACATAAGAGACTTCATAAATCTCTGTATTTTATAAGAAGTGTTCCTATGCCTTTGGAGAAATATAATAGGCTTCATATTCCAGCACTTTTTAAAATTTTTTCCACTAGGCAGTATATTATCTATGATAATGAACTCTCATGTTTTAATGCCTGTACCAACAACTCAGTAAACTTACTGTACTCTGGGGTTTTAAGCACCTTGAATAGTCTTCTAATTAATTATTGAGCTAACTGCTTGTAGTCCAAGAAAGACATAATATCTCTCCAAGTCTCATAAGAAATATTTTTACCTAAGGATAAATATAAAAGATTAAATAGCAAATCTCCTATTGTTTCATGATTCTTAAAATGCTACAGCCACTCAGAAGGCACTGTATCTACAAAATGAGTTAGGGCAATTGATTTATTAAGGTTCTTTTTTTCCCATTTAAATCTATATAACATATTGAATATCTTCATATATGGTTCTCCAGGGAAACTCCTAGTTAGGATACTCAGGAAAGTTTGAAATCTCTAGGGCCGCTTTAGTAAGTTCCATGTAATGCCAGATGGTTTTCCAGAATTCTAAGATTATTATAATATTCCCAGGAGCTCCTGAGGCAGATCAGAAAACTAAGTAGAATCTGGACCCCTTCTGCCACTCTGTGTGCACTTTTGACTTTCAGAAACTTGATTCCATTCAAGTTAGCAAATACTTCATTTTTACTATATGCCAGACACTTTATAGGACTGGCAACAAAATGGTGAATAACAAAAGGCTCCCGCCTTTAAGTGTCTTATTATCAAATAGGAGAAATAGGCAGGTAAACAAATAAATTAAGTCTGGTGAGTAGGAGATAAATATGTGCAAGATAGATGGGTGGCAAGAAGAAAATGGCAAAATTATTCAAGGAACAGCTTTCACATTGACCCCCATTTACCTCACTTCTTTACCTGAAGCAGTTGGTGATGGAAATCATATTTGCTCAGAGTATTTCACTGACTTACAAAGCACCAACACAGGGCAGGGTAAAAATAGGTTTATAGTTGTTTGTAAGGAAAAGAATACATTAATTGATAAATAATAATCTAAGAATAAATTGTGTTTCTTGTACTTAAAACTGTAAATCTATTTTTGTCCCACCCTGTACACATACCAGTATGCTGAGGTTACTTTGGGGCATAACATATCCTGGTGTTTCAGACACGGGAGATTATTAGAGACCCCCATCTAAAAGATGCTTGAAACACTTGAATTTATAATTGGGTACTTGGACATTTTCCTCGCTTTTGTTAGCAGGGTTAGTCTTTGTATAGTTTTATCAAATATTTCCTTTGACTGATTCAGAGCACAAGGTATAAGTCACTGTGGATCCCAGAAGAAAGACTCAGATATAAACCTGAAGAAGGAATTTATATGCTGAGATGTACCGTATTTTCCAGTGTATAAGATAACTTTTTAACCCAGGAAAATCTTCTCAAAAGTCGGGGGTCATCTTATATGCCGGATATCATCTTATATAAGGCGGGTATACCCCAAACTTTATATTTTAACTGGAAAAGTTGGGGGTCGTCTTATACGCCCAGTTGTCTTATATGCCGGAAAATACGGTAATCCTCATGGTCAACTGAAGAACTGCCTATTGAACTCTGGCTTCATGCACTAGGCCCTGCTAGTTTAAGCCATTTTAGTCAACCATTGCAAGTGAACCCTGGTTTCCTCTTTCCATCAATGGAACAAGACCTGACTTGTCCAATAAGAACTATGCAAATTATATCCTCATTTGCAGGATTCTGACCCATCAGAATGGTACAATTTGGAAATCTCATTTCCATGAAATGAGCCAAAATGGGAACTGTGGTTGGGAAAACACTCTAAAAAAGGTGATCTCTCCTTTGTCTGGGAAGGGCACAATTTAGATGACTATCTGAATCTGTGTCTCCTGGGCTGCAGCTCTTTCCCCAGCCCAAAGTCTTTATTACAATGTCAAATTAATTTTGATTTACATGGGGTTTAGTTATAAATAGATGCTAAGTACTCTGAGGGGAGGGAGGAAGGGAAGAAGGGATGAGGAAAGAGGGAGAGAGAAAGAGACAGAGAGAGATATTAAATTGGGTTTCTATAATTTATATAACATTTGAAAGGCCTGCAGAAGTGGAGGGCAGAGGTCAGAGAAGCTACCACTAAGAATATTAGCTTCTTGTAGCACAACAGTGGAGGATTCTCAGGATAATAACTGGAAACCTACAGAAACTACAGTCAGCCTGCAGATGCCAGCTGAATAGTGATTTCTCTCTCCCCCTTTCCCTTCCAAGTCTTCCTCAAATGCTTCTTACTGACAGACTCTCAGTGGGAACCATCTAGGAAATGGGATTCCAAAGACAATTAGATCAAGTTTCTCCCTGGCTATGCAGTAGATATTGTATAGAACTTACATTAAATTGACAACAGACCCTATCATGTGTCTGCCAAAATTTCCCTGAACACAGACATATCCTAATTTGCTTTTTATTAAGTTTATTATTGTTTTCATATTTGTATTATATTTTCAAACAGAATATATATGGAAAGATAGGCAAGACAAGCCACTTAAGAGCTGTCACTTTCACTTTGTACAGAAAAATGACAGGTTATAAAATGGTTCAGAGCACAAACTAAGATGAGACTAGATTTAGGCTTCAGTTCCACCATTACCATTTGTTAGCTGCGTAATTTTGAGCAAGATATTTAAACTTTTTAATTCTCAGTTTTCACATCCCCCACAAATGGGACTAGTTTTTTAACTGTGTGGGCAGATTAGAATAAATAATGCATAAAAAATACTCAACAGAGAGCCTTGCATATAATAAGCACTCAGTAAATGATAGTTATAGCTGTTATCATTACATTCTCATCATCATCACATCGATCATATTTTTTGAATACAGCATAAGTTATTTGATACTCAAATTGATATTTAGGCTGAAAAATGTTAACTTCAAAATAATGCATACATTGAGGTTTATGTTTTCAGGACAGTGGGAATGTATGAATGCTAAACAGAATATTAGCCAACCAAGGAGGTGTGTGTGTGTGTGTGTGTGTGTGTGTGTGTCTGAATGTTTGAAAGGCTGTCATAAATAGCAAGAAAAACATGTTCTAGCTCATAATGTGTGAAAATAAGATATTTTGGGGAAGAGGAAAATAGTTCAATATAGCTAAAGTTTGAAGTTTGATAAAGGGAAGCATATTAGTCAGGTTCTCCAGAGAAACACTATATATACACACATGAATGCTTTATTATAAGGAATTGGCTCACACAACTATGGAGGCTGAAAAAGCCCACATTAGTCATATGAAGCTGGAGACCCAGTAGAACTGATGGTGTGAATTCCAGTCCCAGTCTGAAGGCTTGAGAACAAAGAGATCTGATGGCGCAGAAACAGATCAAAACAGTCAGGCAGAGAGAGTGAATTCTCCCTTCATTGCCTTTTGTTCCTTTTTGGCCTCCAATGGGTTGATGAGGTACACCCATATTGGGAAGGACATTACTAGGTGTACCAGTTAATACTGCGGATTTTTTTCAATAGATGAAGTTACACATATGTTGATACATATGTGATTTGATATGTATGCTATTTTGTTGTATTGACAGCAAGCTTCAAAACTTCATGTCAAATTTTCTGAAGTGTTAACATTATAGATATTTTTACGCTTAAAAGTGTTGAATTTCATGTCAAAAAAGAGCATTTACAGAAAGTTTTATTTTAAATTTTTATTTTTTTAATAAATCTTTTTTGTTCAGATTATTACAATTGTTCCTCTTTCCCCCCCTTCCCCCATAGAGCCCCTCCACTCGGCTCCCAACCCACACCCTGCCCTTACCTTCCCCCAATTGTCCTCATCCATAGGTGTATGATTTTTGTCCAGTCTCTCCCTGCACTCCCCTTACCCTTTATCCTCTGAGAATTGTCAGTCCACTCCCTTTCTATGCCCCGATTCTATTATATTCACCAGTTTATTCTGTTCATTAGATTTTTAATTCACTTGATTTTTCGATTCACTTATTGACAGATAAGTATTTGTGGTTCATAATTTTTATCTTTACTATTTTCTTCTTCTTAAAGAGTACCTTTCAGCATTTCATATAACACTGGTTTGGTGCTAATGAACTCCTTTGGTTTTTTCTTATCTGTGAAGCTCTTTATCTGACCTTCAATTCTGAATGATAGCTTTGCTGGGTAGAGTAATCTTGGTTGTAGGTTCTTGCTATTCATTACTTTGAATATTTCTTGCCACTCCCATCTGGCCTGCATAGTTTCTGTTGAGAAATCAGCTGACAATTGTATGGGAGCTCCCTTGTAGGTAATTAACTGTTTTTCTCTTGCTGCTTTTAATATTCTCTCTTTGTCTGTTGCTCTTGGTATTTTAATTATGATATGTCTTGGTGTGGTCCTCTTTGGATTCCTTTTGTGTGGGGTTCTGTGTGCTTCCTGGACTTGTAAGTCTATTTCTTTCATCAGATGTGGGAAGTTTTCAGTCATTATTTCTTCAAATAGGTTTTCAGTATCTTGCTCTCTCTCTTCTTCTGGAACCCCCATAAGATGCATTTCAAACTAAGGGGCCAAAGAGCTACATGTGGCTCATGAGCCGTAGTTTGCCTACCACTGATTCAGGTCAACCATCAACATCTATTGCAAGGCCAAATCACTTCGGAAAGAAGACAATGCTCTGTGTATGGTGGGTTCAGGAAAGTGTGGTGTAGTGTGAGATTCTAAAACCAGGTGAAACCATTAATACTGATCACTACCGAAAATAATCAATTTGAACCACACTTTGATTGTGAAATGACCAGAATGGGCCAGAAGACATGGCAAAGTGATTTTGCTTCAATGATAATGCACCAACCATCACACACTTCAAAATCAGTTAAAGACACGTTAAAAGATCTTGCCTGGAAAGTATTAACCCATCCACTGTATTCATCAGACCTTGCTTCTTCAGATTACCTCTTGTTCTGATTGAAGGCACACACTTTCTGAGCAGCACTTCAAAATGTATGAATCAGTGGAAAATTGCGTCTCTGAATGGTTTTCCACAAAACAAGAAAAGTTCTATTGAGATGGTATTCACAAATTACATGAAAGATGGGGGAAATGTGTAGCTAGTGATGGACATTACTTTGAATAAAGCACTTTTAATGTTTCTCTTGAAATTATTGTTGATTGTCTTTGATTACAAAATTCGCACTATTACTCAGCACTGTGCCAGTTGACCGAATCAAATGTTACTCTTATTCAGAAAGACTCCCACAGACACACCCAGAAAAATGTTTAACCGAACATTGGGAATCCCATGGCCCAGTCAAGGTGACACATACAATTAACCATCAGAGGCAGAGACTGAGGAGGAACAAGGGTGAAACAATACACCCAATTTATCAATTGTGAATCAGGCTGAAAAGTTTAGATTTTATCTTAACAGCCAACTGATGCTGATTAAATGTTTTGGCAGGTTAATGACAGTATCAAATGCAGTTTAAGAAAAATCAATGTGTTTAGTGTGTAGAGAATGAATTATAAGGGGAGAGACATGAATCAGTAAAATAAGAATAAAGATAATTACGATAATCTGGACAAGAATGAACAAAGCCTCCAACGGGCAGTGGTGGAGAAAATGAAGAGGAGAGGATAAATGAGCTAAAATTTAGAGAAGTTGGAGTTGAAGTCAGGGTCACCAAAAAGGGAGGAATAAAGGCTGACACTTAGGTGTTTGTTTTGAGTTGACTGTACATAGAACAACTCAGACATTCAGAGAGAGGAAACAGCAGGATGGAGGAGAAAAGCTCAGATCAGAATAAGCTTTGCTTGATGGGTCCACAGGATATCAAGTAGAGGTATCTGGTAGCTACATGGGCATTGCAGTTCTGAAGCCAGATGTAAACTGGAAATTTAGAATTAGAAATCATCTAGTTATAGTATGGTCATACGAGTGGTTAAACACTTTTCTGGAAAATTTGTAGAAAAAGAAGAGAAATGGGCCATAAATGGAAAATTAGGAAGAGAGGGAAGAAGAAAAGAGGCAATGGAAGAGAATGAGAGGGAGAATGTGGGCTCTAGTTCCAAAAAATAAAAGCTGAGGGCATAACACCAGAAGGGCTCCCAGGTACCATCTCAGAAAGGAATAAAAACCAGAGTCCAGAGATTCTGAATGACTGGTCTCAATATAATTCTTCAAACTCTGTCACGTTCTCATTTTGCACATTTGATTTTTAGCAATCAATACAGGCCTAAAATGAACACGCCTCTGTAATTATTGTGAGGGCAGTCTGTAAGAAGATGTCAGGAGGCAGCATGATTTTGCAGGCAGTTTCAGTGAGAGCAGGAGCCTGGGGGGTGAGGGGGGGAAGGCGGGGTGTAAAGTAGGGAAGGGTCACTGAAATGGAGGCTAGAATGTTGAGTTCGTGCTCCAGAGAGGAAAGAATATGGGCATTGAGCCCAGAGCTTTCCTAACAGGCTGGTTTTAGAAGAGTTAAGAAATCCTGTAATTTTCCTTCTAATTATTGTGATAAGAAAGGCTGCAGACAAATGAGAAACATTAGCTATAGAAATAGAGGGAGCATTTGGCAGGAATATCCTTGGTGTCGTGGTTTATAGAATCCTGATGGTAAGGAAGCAGGTACAATAGGGTGAGGAACACCTCACTGTCTACTATGTAATGTATGTACCCCTGATGGAAGAACACTGGCTTCCAGGAACTGAGCTAAAGAAGTAAAGACTCAGGTAATTCGTTGGCAGTTGGTTTCTGACATTTATTACTAAAACCACCCTTCTTTCTACTTTATGAATATCTCCCCATTAAGTAAGAAACGCTATCATTTCTGCTTGTGGAAACCAGCTTTCAGCTTAACTTGATAACCTTTGCCTAGAGTTAGCTGGCATTGACTTCAGTTGAGAGATTAGAGGCTGTTGCAATATCTATAATCTCCCTTCAAAACAGCATTTAAAGTATTAGACTGATGGTACTTTAAGTCCGAAGTAAGCCCTTTCCACTCAAAGTGCCAAAAACAGTTTGCTGATATTCCAACCTGACAGTGTTCTCCTATTTTTTTTGCAGTAGCTTCATTGAAATTGTTTCCTAATTTGAGTAAAATGTTGTAAGACTTCCCTAAGTGGATTCTTGGGATGAGTCAAATCTTTTGTTTTATCTGTTGGAATACATGATAATGAAACATTCAGCTTTGAAAAACATGCTACTCCTTCTCTGTTTTGATTAGGAAACAAAGCATTTGTCTCTTCTGGGAAAGCTCGATCTTTTCAATACCCCCTTAAAAACAAACAAACAAATAAAAAAAAAAACAAAGAAAAACCCAAGGATAGCCTCTCATTTTAACACAAAACATTTGCATAGAACATTGGATTCTTTCTACTTCTCCCAGTCTCTCTGTAAGAGATTGTATTTCTGTTCTCTAGCTTTATTGACGGCAATCTGATTTATTGGAATGAACTGTCTGAAGTCTAAAGGGTTCAATAACAACCTGAACTCCTGTTTCTACCATCTGGCCCTTGTTCTTCAATTCCAGAATTGGAAGTGTTGCCCTATCTCTATATTATGCTTGACTTCTCTCACACCTCTCTCTCTCTTTATATATATGTGTGTGTGTGTGTGTGTGGGTGTGTATGCGCGCGCGCGCGCGTGTGCGTGCGTGTGTGTGTGTGTGTGTGTGTATCCCATAATGACTGTCCCTATTCTCCCTTGTCCTCATCTCCATTCCCACCCCACTCCCAAGTTGGTTTTATGACAAAGTGTCAAAGTTCCATTACAACTATTGTTCACCTAAGAGTATCTCAGTGCTTCCTGGAAGTGTAAGTGGGGAGAAGCAGGCTGATTTTCATGAATCTGGATGAACAAGTTTGGGGGTAGAGATTTCAACTAATCACTACTTATTTCCCTTATTCACTGGAGTGCATACCAGAATACAGATGCTTTTCCATAGACCCCCATATATCACCACAAATGTATCATAAGTTGAAAATGCATTTCATACTACAATGTAGAGAAAGTATCAGTTTTTTGCCCTCATTTGGTGCTGCTGGCCAGCATCCCGAAAGTATTGTACTACATAATCTCTAGCCAGGAAAAGATCAAAATTCAAAATCTGAAGTATAGTTTCTACTGAATGTATACTGCTTTTGCAACATTGTAAAGCTGAGAAATCATAATTCAAACCATTGAAATCAGGCACTGTCTGCTTATAAATGAGTAGTAGTTCCAGAGAAGCAATATGGATTAGAAGGCTTGTACAATCCCAGCTGCATAATAGCGAATGCTGAATATTGAGGATATGAGAAAATATATTGTGGGTTCGTCTTAAATAAAGTGGAGAGACATGCCAGACACAGAAATATGATCCCTTTCTCCTGATTCAGGGAATGTATGAGAGATCATACCAGTTCTGGCAGAAGACAGAGAACGATTACAACCTCAAGAGGGCAATCTAGAGAGCACAGTTATAATCAATGGATGGAAGTATGGTAAGAACACTAGGGACTCCTATATGTGAGGACTTCCTGCAAATTTGAAGGGTATTAAAATTGAACCTGTCTTGTGAGTGTCTTCTTCTTCATCCCTAGAAAATGTTTAGCAGAAGCTACCAGTCAAAAATATTGTAGAGAGCATTTCTTTATTAGGTGAGTGACTGGGTTGGATGAACTTAAAAAAAAAAAGTGGGGGGAGGGGGACGGGTCCTAATTTCTATGGTTTAAATAGAGTCAGTGAAGCACAATGGAAAAAAGGGTTAGATTTTCAGTCAGAAAAGCTTTCATCAGTTCCTAGCTTGGTTACTAATAAGAGTGTGACTTTTTTAGCAGATCATGTAAGCTTGGGAGCCTAATTTATTTCATTTATAAAATGGTGAAAATATATAGCCACCATGAAGTGAGGACAAAATTAGAGAATATGAAGAACCTGGACATAGCAGGCACTAAATGGCTTTTTCCATTAATTCTTCAGATGTTGATTCTGGGACAGTTTTCACCTAAGCAGCAATATAGTTTAGGGCTGTGGTCAACAAACTGCAGCTCGTGAGCCACATGCGGCTCTTTGGCCCCTTGAGTGTGGCTCTTCCACAAAATGCCACGGCCTGGGCCAGTCTATTTTGAATAAGTGGCGTTAGAAGTTTAAGTTTAAAAAATTTGGCTCTCCCAAAAGAAATTTCAATCATTGTACTGCTGATATTTGGCTCTGTTGACTAATGAATTTGCCGACCACTATTATAGAGGAAGAGAGAATGTGGGAAATGTGAGAGGCACAGGTTTCTAAGATACAACTGGCAGTAAACACTGCTCCATTCTACCACATAGCTTTTCTGTTCCTTATCCTAACTGTGCCAGGATAACATTGTCAGAACCAGGAGAAGCCAGTTCCTCGTACCTTTAATTCAGTTGTCGGTTACTGAATTAACCATGAGCAATAGAAATGCGTCAGGCATGCATCACAATGATTTGCTCAGTGCCTATTAGGAACCAGACACTGTATCCCATCCCTAACAAATTTAAGAAAGTAACTAGAACTCAGAGTTGCATGCAGAATAAGGAATTACAATTTTAAAGTCTATCTCAAAATTAGGTTGCTTTCCTTGAAATTTAAAATTAATCTGATTCTTGCTTTCAACATCTTCCTGGTAGATTATCTTAGCAAGGGAACATCATGCCTAATTACTTTAAAAATGTCTTTTCATAGGAAGTACATTAATATGTATTAGACCACTGCTGTCCTCAAAGTGAAAAGGACAGTTTTACCTGGTTTTCTTCTTTTTCTCATACTAAACTTTCACATATCCTTTTCTCCCTTAAAGTTACACAAATGTTTAAGAGTATTTTAGCATAAAAAGTTTGTAAATCCTCAGAAAATCTGTTATAAATATTCTAAAAAAAAAAAGAATTTTCAGATTTTTTAAAAACATGGGCAAAGCACACCACATATATATATATTGTTATCTTTTTAGACTGACGATTTTATCAGTTGGGGCCCATCAGCAAATAGAAAACACAGATTAATTAGGGCAGGAAATTTCATATCAAGAGGATTAACTGTGGGATGCTAATGATAATACTAAAAAATGTAAGAAAAGCATATACAGGAAGAAGATACTAACAGGGCTGATGCAGAATACTCAGGGGAAGAAAATTTAAGAGAGAACCCACTCTTAAGACAAAGATCCAGATCTCACTCGAGGAGTGGCTGGGGCCCACTGCGCAGGTAAGAGAGAGGTGGAGATGGCTGGAAAGCATGTAACTGCCCACTGGAGTGCCTACAGATATTGCAGAAAGCTGCCTTCGGGGGTGCTGCTGAAACTAGCTGGCAAGTTGCCTACTGGAGCATCTTCAAGACTGGCTGGAAAGTCTACTGAATTTCTTGGGAACTTGGTTGTGGTGCTGGTGAGATTTTCCGGGGAGGTCATCAGCTTGAATTGTACTGAATTCCCTAGAACCGAGGTTGGCAAACTGCGGCTCGCAAGCCACTTGCGGCTCTTTGGTCCCTTGAGTGTGGCTCTTCCACAAAATACCATGGCCTGGGCGAGTCTATTTTGAAAAATTGGCATTATTAAAAGTTTAAGTTTAAAAAATTTGGCTCTCAAAAGAAATTTCAATCATTGTACTGTTGATATTTGGCTCTGTTGACTAATGAGTTTGCTGACCATTGCCCTAGAAGGTCAACAAAGGTGCTGACAGAACTCTGGGGTGTCAGCGAAAGTAGTGGGAGGTAAACACCACTGGGTGTCCTGCATACTGACCAGAGCTGGAGCGGCAAGAAGAGGGGAGCACTTTGGAATGGGACAGATGGAGCCCCTTCCTCTATAGTGTCCCTTCAGCATCCTCTCTTGCCTGACTTTAACACCATGCCCCTGGCAAAAAAGAATGTTTACAGGTCTGACTTTGATATCACAAAACAGAACAATAAAGGATGGATTTGTTGCTAAGGGGCAAAACATTAAAAACAGACAAAAAGACCATTATGACTTTCATCTGTGGAAATCTGGGTTGGCTGCAATGAATTATACAAATTAACCAAAGTCTTCCTACTGAGAATAAATTTAGAGCTAAAATAAGAATATAGAATACAGTGACAGCGCTGCACTGAAGGACTAGCCTTGCCAAGAGAGTAGCTGGGCCTTTGCTCCTGGGAGGTAACCTCTAAGCCCTTGCAATGTCCTGGCTGATAAGTATCTTTGTTTACCTGGGGGCCCTAGATACTCAGGCCACACCATACAGTCTACACAAAACACTGTGATTTATGGTGGATGCCTTTAAGTCAAGCAGTATCAGCTTGATCTCTGGAGAGGCTGGAGGTTAAGGTCAGCCAGGCCGGCAGTCAGCCAATTTTATGTGATTACCCCCCTGGTAAGAATTCTAGACATCAATGATCGGTGAGCTTCTGTGGTTGGCAATACTCAGTGACTACTGTCATACATCATTAAAGAGAGAGATAAACACTGTCCACACAACTCCACTCGCATATGACAAGTGAAGGCACCCCATCTGATTTTTCTTTGACCCTGTGCTTTGAGTCTTTTCCCATGGTTGGTTTAATCTTTTTTTGTTGTTGTTATCATAAAGCATAACTGAGTATAACAGCTCAAATACAGGAGACTGGCTGACCTCCTGCACTAACATATTTGGTTATCTATTGCTATATAACAAATCATCTCCAACCCTAGCACTTTTGTATGGTTGAGCATTGACCTATGAACCAAGTGGTCCCTGGTTTATTCTTGGTCAGGGCACATGCCCTGGTTGCAGGCTCAATCTTCAGTGTGGAGCATGCAGGAGGCAGCTGATCAATGATTCTTTCTCATTATTGATCTTTCTTTCTATCCCTTGACCTCCTTCTCTCTCTAAAATCAATAAAAACTCATGAAAAACAACTCCAAATCCTACCACTTTAAAAGGACACATATATTTTTTTTAAATCTTACTGTTCAAGTGAATCAGGAATTTGGGTATGGCATAATGGACTCCTTTACTTCAGTCTCTCACAAGATTACAAAAATGGTGTGAGTTGAGGCCATGCGCTCAAATAAAGCCACAGATGTTCCAAGCTCATTGGCATGATTCTTGACAGAATTAATTTTCACAAGGATTGCTGCACCCAGGGCCTCAGCTCCTGACTGGCTGGTGGCTGGAGTTCACCCTTGGTTCCTTGCCACATAGCCCCTCCTAGGGCAGCTCAAAACAGCTTATCACAGCAAACACATGAGAAGAACCAGAGAGCATCAGCAAGATGAAATTCTCAGTACTTCATAGTGTGATTTTGGAATTGATATATCATCCTTCTGCCATATATATATCTTACTGTTCAATATATATATTGTTAGAAGCAAGTCACTAGGTCCAGTTCACACACCAGGGAGAGAGTTACACAAGAGCATGAGGAGATAAGAGTCATTAGGAGCCATAAAAACTTAAGCCAGCAGTTCTCAACTGTGGGTCGCGATGAGCCTAAGACCATCGGAAAACACAGATATTTACATTATGATTCATAACAGTAGCAAAATTACAGTTATGAAGTAGCAATGAAAATAATTTTATGGTTGGGGGTCACCACAACATGAGGAACTGTATTAAAGGGTTGCAGCATTAGAAAGGTTGAGAACCACTGACTTAAACTATCTTAGGAGGACTGAATAAAATAATGGCTGTGAAAATATTTAACATAGAAGGTGGGTCTTTTTGTAATGATTAGTGTTATTAGTCTGCAACGTATAGTTTTTGCTCTGTACTCTAATTTGAATTCCTGCTCTAGTAAATTACCTGCTTCTGCCATATTATTTGATAACTGAAAGTTGACCTGGTTCTGGCCTGTTTCACTCTGGGGATTAGCCCTGCCAAATCCCTGACCACTGAGCACTAAGGTTGATGTAATTATTTCTAACGTCAGGCACCGTGGATTCTGCTTGCATGAACATAAAGCACACTTAGCTTGATTCCCCACTACTATCTTATTCATTGGTTTTGTCTCTGGCTCTGTCCCAGAATTAACTATTTGCTGAGCTGCTGGAGACCACACCTTTTCTATGATGCCAAATTCCTGTGGTCACCCTTCTGTGAAAGTGACATACTTGAGGAATAACTTACTCCTCCTGAATTAAATGTGTGGTTGGTATGCTATATCCCTTCCCTATGCTTGACCAGGGCTCTAGAATTAGACCATCAGGACTTGTGGAAAAAGGTATGACCACAGCATTTTCAGTGTTTCAGACAGGGAAGCATAGAATGATTCAGTGAAATTATCATATATACTCATACACTGTGGAAATAAGAGTGATGATGAGCATTGAATAAAACAACAACTATTGGTTAAATATGCCTATGAAGTTGGAAAAATATTTAGCAAAGGAAAATATTCACAATGAGTAACAGTTTTTCTGTAAACACTAAATGCAGTTTCCTGTGCTATTGGACCTTTGTCGTTCTTGAGGTCAATTTCATTAACCCTGCTCTCTTTTGGCCATGCTAAACCATTGTTCTCCACAGCAGGGTAGGAATTTGTAAAATGCAGTAGGTTTATGAAGAGTCAGTTACATAATTGGATCTTTAAGTGCATGTGGAGCTCTTATTCCCACTAGCAGTTGTTAAAGTGTAACTCTCTACGAGTTTAACCCAAATTATAGAGATTCCTTTATTGAATAATTGTAATAATTTGTATAATGCCCTCTAGTCTTAGCTACAATTTCATACCATTGTTTTACATAAACCAAAAGCTGTATCAGAGAATACATAAATGGCCTTGAACAGACAGACTGTCAGTAGAAATAGGGACCACAGAAGTGCTGCTGGTGAGGGTTTAGAAAAAAGCAAGGAACCTGTTATTAGAAACTGGAAAAAAGGGGACCTGAGTTATGTAGTGGCAAAAAACTTAGCCCAATTTTCTCCTGCAGTTATGCGGAAAACAGAACTGGTAAACATACAACCGGTTATATAGCTAAGGAGACTTGCAAACGAAGTGTTGGAGCTGCTGCCTGGTTTCTTCCTACTGGTGATGGCAAATTGTGTGAGGGAAGATACAGTGAGGGGGTGATGTTATACAAAATCAGCTGGGATCAGATAATTTTGGAAATTCTCAGCCCTTCTGGATGGCAAAAGTCAGAAATGGCAGCTGAACCTGCAGCATCAGCCAAAGGTGACCGTATAACCTTTTGCTAAAGTTTCTGAAAGAGCAAAAGGCCAAAATATTCAGTCACACAAAGGGCCCTTTTAACTGAGATGGAGTGCCTCACAGATAGCCTCAATCAAACAGGGGGCCTTTATGAAATTTAAGAGCATTTAACCTTCCACAATCTTAGCAGGAGTCAAAGAGAGAAGGAATTGTCTCAAAAAGGTCTGTGGGTGTGGCTTTTGGTTAATGGAGTGAAGCCCAGGGAAAATCCATACAAGATCTTTGAAGTTTTTGAGGAAAAAATCATTTCAGCAGAAACACTGTCAGCTTGGACCAAAAGGAGCAGAGTATAAAGCTGAGGATTCCACTGAAAGTAAGCGGTTAATAAAACTAGTCTGCTGCACACATGTTCTTTCATATAAAAGGAATTGTGACCAAGAGCCCCAGGGATGAATCAGAAAGCCACGGAAGATTATGTCTAGGCTTTGAAACCTAATCCAGGAACTCTGGCTGGATTTCAGAACTGCCATGGACCAGACTCCTTTCTACCTTTCACTTCCCCCCTTTTAAAGCTAGAATGTTTATAGCTTTTACTCTACGCCTGCCTCTCCATGGTACAAGCACCATGGGGTTTGATAACTTGTCTCTTTAGTTTTACAAGTGTGCAGATGGAGGAGATTGAGGCCCGATACTGCACTTACAGAGGTTATATCTAGGAGCCTCAAAGCTCACCTGGATGATTTAGATGTTGAGATTGGGGACTTGAGTTGATGCTAAAATGGCATGAGACACTTAGGGAGCTTTGGAAGAGGTAAATGTGTTTTGCATGTATGAGGAATGGGAATTTTTGGGGCTAGAGTTTGGATTGTTTTAAGCAAAATTATGGAATGGCTCCCAAGTTTCCTACCACCTTGGTGTAAAACTTTTTATGTAATACTCTCACTGGAATGTGGGCAGAACCTGAGATACTGATGAATGTCATTCTCATTGTTAGGTTACATTATATAGTAAAGGTCCCTGAGTTTTTGCAGCTGAAATTAATTGATTTTAAATTAATCTGAAGTAAGAATAACCTAGGTGGGCCTGACTTAAGCAGGAAATCCTTTTAAAAGACAGTCAGAGGTTAGTGATTCTCTTACTGGCCTTAAAAAAGTAAGGTACTATGTTCTGGGAGGATTTGGGAAAGAGCTATGTAGCAAGGGCCTGAGTTGGAACTCAAGTTGCTGAGAACTGCCTCCCATCCTGTGGCTTGTCTCATGCAAGATTTTGGATATATACATATATAATTTGTGTTTTACCTGAAATTTAAAATTAACTGGAAATTCACTCCCATGACTTCATCACTTTAGTAATGTGTCTTCAGCCCTTTGTAGGACACTATACTATATACCCTCTTTCCTTTCCCCAATTTTGTATATTTATTAGAGGTTCAGTGCACATATTCACGCACAGGTGGGGTCCCTTGGCCTGGCCAGTGATCAGGGCCTATTAGGGCCGTCTCGCCCAGTCCTGATCAGGGTTGATTGGGCTGGCTGGCTGGTGACCACAAGAAGTTGGCCAGCCATGGAAGGTTGGCTGTGGGAGCAAACTGACCACCAGAGGACAGCTCCTGCATTGAGTGCCTGCCCCCTGGTGGTCAGTGCATGTCATAGTGACCAATAGACTGGTAATTTAGTCAACTGGTCTTAATGGTCACTTAAACTTTTATATATAGAGAGGCCTGGTGCATGGAAATTCGTGCACTCAGGGGGGTCCCTCAGCCTGGCCTGCACCCCTCACAATCTGGGACCCCTCAGGTAGTGTCCCTAGGCCTGGCCTGAGATAAGGGCCTATTGGGGCTTTCCTTCCTTAGGCTGCAGGCAGCTGGCCCCATCCCCAAAGGTGCCACTGCTTGCCATCTGTGTAGTGCTACCCTCTCCCTCCCCACCGCCCCCACCCCTGCCACTGGTGGCCTCTCTCTGCAGGCAATAGGCTGGGGTACAATGGCTTGGTTGGCCTGGGCCTCCCTCTTTCTTTGCTGAGGGGTGGGGCCATCCCTGCAAGAGGCCATCTGCCTACCTGATTGCCCCTAACACTGGCCTACCTACCTGATCACCCCTAACTGCTGATCTGCCTACCTGATAACACTTAACCACTCTGCTTGTCTGCCTAATTGCCTGTAACCACTTGCTTGAGGGTGAGGTCAGCCCAGCGAGGGGCCGCCTGCCTATCTAATTACCCCTAACCACTGGTCTGCCTACCTACCTGATCACCCCTAATCACTTTGCCTGCCTGGTTGCCCCTAACCATTTGCTTGGAGATAGCACTAGCCCAGTGAGGGGCTGCCTGCCTATCTGATCTTCCCTAACCACTTGTCTGCTTACCTGATCACTCCTAACTGTTGATCTGCCTACCTGATCACCCCTAACCCTTCTGCCTGCCTGCCTGATGGCCCCTTACCACTTGCTTGGGGACAGGGCCAGCACTGACTTCCAGGTGGTCAGGCTCTGGTCATTACTGGTCATTGGTTTTTATATATTAGGATATTTTGTTTACTTTTGATTGATAGACTACTTAGTATTTATTTTTTAAACATATTTTGTCTTATTTTCAAACTTCTATCTTTTGATATAATTACTTTTATTGTTTATATGTTGTCTATTGCCTTTCTGCCTACATCATTAATTCCTTTCTTTGCTTTTTTCCCCTTTGTTTCATCAGTTGTTTTGTTTCTGATGTCTATATTGGCAGGCTTAATTCATAAAATATTTTTTTTCAGTATTAAAGGCCTTTCCTGTTTCATCATATATTTACATGTTTATTTCTGTTAGGTTTAATACTTTTGAATTCATTTTCTCTAAATTATTTTATTTTTGCAGTTTTATTTCCCCTTTCTCTCAGTTGAATCCTGAGATTAATTTTAAAGGAGATGATGATCAGATTTAATATTTACCCAATTTTTGTAGAAGGCACATGAGCATTCTTTAATTATTGTCAGCTGAACCCAGTGGCAGTGGTAAAGCCACGCCCTGAGAACATGCCTTGCCAAAAGGGCAAGGGTGTTGTCAGCTTGAATTTTGCAGCCCATGGTGTGGGGAAGTGGGTTTTGCTATCTAAACCGAGCCTAGCAATCAGGAATGCTCAGGGCCTACTCAAGAATGCAAATAATCTCCTTTTGTCTTGACCTTTTGGTGAAACTTCCTGGTACTTGGGGGTATAAAATAAACATACTACATTGGCTCTGGGTCACCATCTCTCCATCAGAAGAGGGCAGCAGTCTTCCTGGCCCCAGTTTTTCTTTCTATCTCTGTCTTGTCTCTTTCTTTTATTTCTCAATTCCCAGCTTCCTCTACTTAGGAATTGGACCAGCTCTCTAGCTGTCCTGGATACAGAAAAGAGAAAATAGTTACAAATTTTAAATCACAATTTATTGATTTAATTTTAATTTACTATTCTTTAGATAATGATTATTATTGTATCTCTGCCATGTATAGTAACAATTGTTAGAATAATTTTATGCCTTTGGTCAATATTATTCAGAATAGATGATTTTCTAGTCACCTTTTAACTGTTTCTAAGACTACACTTAGAAATTTCTAAACTCCTCTTAATAATACTATCTCTGGCACCATCTTTTGCCTTCAAATATATTTCCCCAAATGGCAGTTAGTATTTATTTATTGCTTAAATATTAGGTAAAAAAGAGAAAACCTACCAGGTTGGTTCTCTTGTATAAAATGCTATCCTTTTTCTACTTATTTTTTTCATGTTTTAGCATTGCATAAATTTTACTGTGTTCAAAGCTCTTTAACTTCTATTTATTTGCTTGGAAGGACTTGTATTTTTCAGATAATTGAGCCAAGGTTAAATAAGAGCAGGGCGTATATCCCAATTAATATTTTACATGTTATGATGGCTATCACAGCAGAATGCCTCATGCCTATCCTTTATATAATTTCAGGAGATAGTTTTTTGAGCAATTTTCAATAATAAAGAACTATTTCTCAGAAACAAATGATTGGGGATTAACACATGGCCAATTCATGGCTCAGCCTTTTCCTTTTTTTTTTTGTTAACTAGACCACTGTATTTAAAATTAAATCCTCTCCCAGGCTCACAGCTGGTACTGCAAACACTACTAATTGGACATTCTGAAGTGTGGAACTAAATATATATGTTGTCATTTACTCAACAGTTTCTGGAAAATGTATTACAGGTAAATCAGCAGGTGTTAGCAAAGCTCTCGAAAAAGTACACATGAGCATATTAAGCCTCATGATGGATATGTTTCCCTGCCGGAGCAAAGCAAGCATCTGACTTTTGTAGCCATTTCTGAAGCAGCGTAGATTAGTCATTCTTAAAACAAATGGGACTTCTCCCTTATGCAATTTTGAATGTTTTGATTGAATTTTAGATAATAGCCTTCTCAATTCCTTTGCAGCTTTTCCCCCCTCTTCAACATTTTGTTCCCCTTTCTTTGTCCTACAGGAATACTAAATATCTCCTCTAAATCAAAATATAGTTTTAAATGCCTCTTGTCATGTCAATTATACTAGAGGAACTTGTGAAATTTTACTCATTTTATATTTTATTCTGGAGTCTTAGTGAGATAGAAGCATTGGAAACCAGACATCTAGATATTTTAAAGGAATGATAAGAAAAACCTCATCAAAGATGTGTTATCTACTAATGTGGTAAGATTTTTCTGTTCTAAACCTTTATAACAAATATCAATTTTCAGTTGAAGACATCACTGATTTTTTATTTTATTGATTTCAGAGAGAGGAAGGAGGAGGGAGAAATAGAATCAAGGATGAGAGAGAATCATTGATCAGCTGCCTCCTGGATCTAGCCCACAACCCAGGCATGTGCCCTGACCAGGAATTGAACCAGGGACCTCTTGGTTCATAGGTCAATGTTCAACCACAGTGGCACACTGGCCAGGCCAGTGATTAAGTTTTACATGTAGAAGAGCCCCAAGTTAATTACAGTGCTATCTTTCTCCATGGGACATTCTTGATTTGTTTTCCATTCTTTTCTGACCTTCTCTGCATCCTATGAAGATGAATTTTATGAAAGGCAGCATCCAGGCTCTCTTGATTTCTGACATGCAGTGGCAGAAGATTGGAAGGCAGGGAAAGAAAGAGACTGGGCATATATTCCCTTATTCATTTTCTACTAGGACCCAGTTTTATCAGGGTTTGTGTTCCCCTACCTAAGACGTAGACTGTATGATGTTGTGGAGTGAACTCGAGTGAACAACCACTGGAGTTCAGACCAAATTAAAATTTAGAGAGCCTTTATTAGCCAGCCGGTAACTGCTCTGCCTTTCTCCATGCAGGGAGTCCAGAAAGAAGCCCTGACCCTTTATGTAGGACTGCTTTTAAGCACATTTACTTCTGGGCCTTCTGAGAAAGATGGCCTACGTGCTGGGAAAGGGCCATGAGACTATTTCTCAAGAACTGGCCTAGTGTAAGCACTGACAGAGTAAGCAATATAAGACAAAACAGTTTTTAATGTCAGGGTCATATTATTGATGACCATGTTATTCACGGGATCATCCTGTTCTTCAGAAAGCTAACAGTGTTCTATCATGCAAGGCTATTTTGTGAGGTGCAGTTGGGATTCAAGGCTAAGTTGACTAGGAGGAAGCATGCTCAAAAATTTCTATTCTCTTACATTCCCCACTGGTTTTTATGGGAGAATCAAATCATTATTTCTTTTGGGTCATTGTTGGTGAGGGAGTTATATTGACTCATGAGGACTATACGCTTGAGAGAATTAATTCCCTGCTGAATAAAGTCAGTTATCCTATTTATAAGACAAGGGCCCAGAATGAGGACCAGGAGTAATTTTTAGTGTCCCAAAAGTCCTGGACTCTCTATTTTGCCTGGGCTATCTCAAGCTAAGTGTGATGAAACCACATCGGGATCCTGTTGATCTTGACTACTTGTCGAGGTGGTCCTTTCCAGGTTAAGAGTCAGTCCTTGTGTGGCAAATTTTTTACCCAAACAGAGTCACCAGGGTGGAAGGATGGACTGGATTAGACTGCTTTTTGGGTGGACTATAAAGCCTGTAAGAACTTGAGTAAAGATTGGTTATGGATTTCAGATTTTTTAGATTGGGTTTCCATGTAAGCTGGTGAAGTGGGTAGGTCAGGGTTTGAAAGAGTCACTAGAATCTGTAGAGGCCCCACTGGTTTTAGGGTATCCTCCCGGGCTGCTTCATCTGCAGCCTGGTTCCCTCTTGCTTATGAGGAATCCCCTTGTCTCACATAGGTAGAGATGGAAAGACTTAATTACATCTGGTAGTGCTAGTTGGCCCATCGTCCTTGCTCTGCTCATATCTGTCTCACTGCCTAATATATTACCTCAAGGATCCTGGCTCTGAATTCTTTTAGGGAAAATGTATGTTGGTGGGCTCTACTAGCTACTTCCTGCTGAGATGGGTCAGAGATTTCTCTCAGAGCTAAGAGATCCTTGCTGCCTGTCAGAGGGACAATGAAGCCTGGGCACAGAAGGAGATGGGCTTGTGACCTGGCAGAGACAAAATGTAACAAATGATCTGGTGGAAGGGAAAGAAAACCTTTCAATTTTAATAACTTTTATTGAAATGGAATTTTTCTCCTCAAAATTACCCTCATGTTTATCAAAAGAGCCAAATCAAGACTAATTTATCTATTGTATTTAATTTGGCCTGGTTGTTTGCATAAATATAACAAGAATGGTAACTGACTACTTTTGCCAGAATTTCATGATTGAATCTTAATATGCCCCATAGGGCCAGGAAGCCAAGCCATCCAGCTGCCATCAGGCCTGCCTGTATTATCTGCTAAGTTAGGTGAAGTCCTCACCTGTAGTGGCTCTTCCCAGGCCCGTGCCCTAGGCTTCAAAGCCCATCTCAGCCCTCCTACTCATTGCAGCTCAGAGTGTGTGGGGGTCCGGCAGGGATGCAGAAGCGCCCTTATTGCTCCCCTTATACTATGACCAACCGCCAGTAATGATAGGGTATGGACCTGATGCTCCAACCAGTTATTTTCAGGACTACCAAGAAGGATACCAGACTTTCTCCATGGTATGCTTATAAGCTTTAAGTCTTCAGAGTTCAGGCAGGGCTCTTTAAAACATGATACTCTAGTCAAAGTTTCTGGTTAATAAAACTACTATTGGAAACTGGTCTTACTAAATTTACGTAAAGAAATGTATTGCCATGATTTTTTTTATTAAGTACTGCCAAACTTTGGAGGAATTGTATTAGGAGAAAAATATACTGACCTGCTTTAAGATAGAATTTCCCTTGCCAGTCCTTTTTATGGACTTTCCAAAGTAATATTTTCTGAACAAACAGTAACTGTTAGATTTCTTTTATCAGTCCCTCCCTAAGTACTTTGGCATAACTATTTACCCTCTATTTAGGGAGGCAGAATGTAAATTATTCACTCTTCCTGGCTTACTGGCCTGTGTTATTTGATTTCCTTTCAACATTTCTCTTCTTATTACATACACAACCTTTATAAATTTTACACTTCAAAATTAGCCTTCAAACCTTCTTTCTAGGTCCTTTAAAAATCATAACTATGCTTCAAACCTTCTACTCAATATTCCTTATTCTTTAAAACCTCAATCCTTTAATGATTCCTAAAAAGTAAACAGCTAGAATTTCTTAGATTAACATTTATGATTTAGACCTTCTGTGATAAAACTAAGAGCAGGTAAAAATATTTCTTTTTGAGAGACAGAGATTTTTAAAACTTAAACAAGTTGTAACATTAAAGATATTACATCTTAAAGTTTCTTTGCTGAATATTCCACCATCGCCCAAGAAGTACCCAGTAACCCCACCCTGCCAGATTTTCTGGAAGGGTTAAAAAGAAGAAAATGAGACAGAAGAAGATCCACTGTGTTTTGTAGAAAGCCTTGAGTCTAGTATAGTTCAGAAAAGTAAGAAACCAAGGACACCAGTAGAGAGGGTTTTGTAGCCAGCAAAATGAGCAAAAACCTATGTCTCCCTGCCAACGCCACCCCAGCTCCCCCCACCCCCCGGTTTCCATTAATCATTAACTCTGTCATAGCAGGGGAAATAAGGCAAGCGGTCTGAGATGCTGCATACCCGGGCTTTTTACACTTAAGGAACAGCTGCTTTCCCTCCCAGATTTTCCTTCTTTACTCCAAGGCCAAAAGATCTCAACCTTCACCACTTCTGATATCTCCAATCATCCCCTGTCCCCCAGTCTAGGGCTTCTCTATCTCAGTAGGCTGAGAGTGAATTCCACTGCCTCTACCCTTTCTTACACCTGCTCCAGAGCAGTTTTCAACTCTCTTCCTCCTACAGAGAACCATTGTAAATCTATCAGAAGGGCAAGCAGGTTGCAGTTCTCGGGACCACATGATTCTCTGTTTGCTAGCAGGGCTGAAAAAGGTAGTCTACAAAGCAGTTAATTATGACTAATCTTAACCCAACAAGCCTTTGTTTAAACTTCTCTGGATTGGCAATCTTCACAAATTAACCCTAGAATTCCAAAATTTTAAACTAAGACAGCAAAATTATAAATCAAGGAAAAGCAATTAAAAGTTCTCTACTGTCTTCCCCCTAAAGCAGGGTTTGCTCTATCTTTCACATAAACTCTCATGCTTACATTTCCTCCCAGAGGCCTGTCCAGCTCCCCTGGCCCCAAATCCGGTCCATTCACTGGAGGCCAAAAGGCCAGCATGAGGCGGCACTCCTTGCCAGCACTTTCCTGTTCCCATCCTGCACCTCTGCCCCCTAGCTTGCCACTTGAATTCCTGAAAAGTTTTCAAAAAACATTGCAGGAGAGTACAGACAGAACATGAAGCAGACTGACCCATTCTAATGATAGAGACAATTAGACTACAATAACACAGAATAATAAAGACAATGACAATCAACTGAGGATCGCCGGGCACCATCGTGCACCAGGATCTGGTCTCAGAAGTAATGCTGTGTCCAGCCTTCCAGAGACCTTAGATGGATACCCACAGAACCAGAAATAAGTTTCTTACAGGGTATGAACTAGATCTAGGTGGCTCTGATCAGAGTCAATCAGGAAATTTAGCAACCTCTATCAGTCCTGGGGTTGAGGAACATCTCTCAGAGATCTTCCCCTGGGTCAGAGAGTCTGGGAACCCTGGGGGGCTCCAGTCACAGGACCAGTCAAAGGCTGATTACCTCACTGGGGGCCTCCAAATGTTGTGGAGCAAATGCGAGTGAATGACCACTGAAGTCCAAACCAAATTAAAATTTAGGGAAACTTTATTATCTGGCCAGCAACTGCTCTGCCTTTCTCCATGCAGGGAGTCCAAAGAACAGCCCCAACCCTTTGTGCAGGATTGCTTTTAAGCACATTTACCATATCTTGTTTTTGTACAGCAAGCAATTTAAGACAAAACAGTTTTTAATGTCAGAGTCATATTATTGATGAGCATGTTATTTACAGGGTCATCCTGTTCTTCAGAAAGCTGACTGTATTCTATTTTGCAAAGCTATTTTGTGAGGTACAGCTGGGATTCAAGGCTAAGTCAACTAGGAGGAAGCATGCTCAAAAATTTCTACTTTCTAACATATGACAGCTCTCTCTCTCAGCAGACTGGGAATCTCTATCCTGTCCTTTCTCTTGCCCATTCATACATAAAGTTACCACTGTCTAATAACGTTGCTAATCTCTGAGCTCTTCATCATTCCTCATTGGTTCCCTTACACCTCTCCATACATCTTTCAATTATCCTTTCATTGTAGTCTCTTTAATTAAACCATTGAAAGGAAAAATCTGCTTTCTGATAGAATTCTGATAGACAAAATAACTAGTAGCTGGGTTTGACACAAGAATCAAATCCTCAAAATGGGATTCGGCTTTTGTAACATGAAAACTGAATGACTAAATTGACGATTTTGACATTGGTAATGTCATGTAGCAGCAAAAATATTTGAAATAGTCACGGTTGGTATCATTAGATGAAGAGTTAGTAGAGGCAAAGCATCAATAGGGCAATGACAACATGGCACTTCAAAGTTTGTTATGTTTGTGTTGCATACAGTAGTTTTACAAAAATCTAAATAAAAAGGATGAGAATAGAATCTGAATGGCCAAAATGGTGGACTGGACTGGCCCATCCCCATTTTTACCTAAACATATTTTATTTGCCCTTTTTTCTCACTTCCCTGTGTCTTAGGAGTCTGATTTCTACAGACAATATCATCAGATAGATTTACGTTCTGGCCATTATTTGGGTGCTCTCTTCTCAACTATGACTGATCTCTATAAACTATCCTTTCACTGAACTTCCTTTAATTAAACTTTTTGAGGTTCTGTTTCTTGCCATGAACATGATTGATAAGACAAATTCCCTAAACTATAGATGGAAACACTGGATCTTGCTGATTTTGCATTTTATAACCTACAATACAGTAAGAGATAGGGAGCCTGAAGTCTAATACTTCTCCTCTGTCTGCTTTTACTCCCTAGGGATTAAATATGACCAAACGGGAGAACCACACTGGAATTATTTAAAATCCTGCCTGCAATAACCTTTGAAAAAGGGCAAAGATAGCAAAAGAGAGAACAGGGTGTATTTAAAATAATTACAAGAGTAACAAAAACAACAATGAAAACAGGGTCTGAGTAAGCAAGAGGGAACACAGATTGTGGGAAATGCAGTCACTTTTTCTGTTTGGGAATGTAGGAACCTAGGAAAGCACTTAACTGAGAAAGAGTTGTATTTAGACCTCTGCTCTGCCCAGTGGGTGCATAACCCACTTGAAAGAGCAAGTAAAATAAGAACTTCATGGCTGTTGTGAAGGTTAACTTTATATGACGATTTGAAAAGGCCATGGTATCTAGGTATTTGGCCAAACCCCAGCCTTAATGTCATTGTGAAAGTTGTTATTGTTTTTTTTTTTTAGTTTTTTTTTAAAGATGAGATTCACACTTAAATTAGCAGAGGTGGAGTAAAGCAGATTATCTTTCATAACGTTGGTGGTCCTCATCTAAACAGTTGAAGACCTTAACAGAAAAACATTGAGATTCCCAAGGAAGCAGGAATTCTGCCTCCCATTGATGTCAGACTCTAGCTGCAGTCTCAGTTCTTCCCGTGATTTTCTAGCCTGCTGCCCTACCCTGAAAATGTCAGATTTGTTAGTCCCTCAAATAGAGTGAGCCAACTTCTTGAAATAAATTTCTCTATGTACACATCCTACAGGTTCTATTTCTTCGGAAAAAAATGACTAATACAACCTCCTAATCTGTTCTTATTTCTTCATCTGACCACGAATAGGTTGCAAAAATGAATCTGTAAGTTCATTTTTAGTTAGCAAGACAGGGTGAAGAAAAGGATTTATTAGAAATAAAAGAAAGACCACATTCACTTTCTCAGGCTTCTCTCTAATTAAAGGACCCAAGTACTGGGGAGGAGATTTATGTTAAATCAATTCTGATTAATAATGGGCATGGACATTGGAGTAACAAGCACATACAGAAAAAATGGCCCAGCGAGTGTTTCTCAGTGGTTGAGCATCAACCCATGCACCAAGAGGTCACACCCTCTACTGATCAGGGCACATGACCCAGTTGTGGACTCGATTCCCAGTGGGGGGTGTGCAGGAGACAGCTGGTGGACATTTTCCTCTCATTGATGTTTCTCTCTCTCTCTCCCTTTATCTTCCTATATCTAAAAATAAATAAAACTATATTTAAAAATGCTCCTATCATAAAGGTACAGTTTGCTCAATTTTCACAAATGGACTATATCCAAGAAACAAGAACTTAAATCAACAAATAGAACATTAGTGTGCACAGAAATAAATTTTAAAGGTAGAAACAAACAAAATAAATTTGCTTTCTGAATATACATACTATAATTCATAATTGTTTAATGAAAAGGTTAGAGCATTACTATTTCCTTCTGATTTGTTATAACACAAAAGCTGCAGTGTGTGTGTGTATGTGTGTGTGTGTATTTTTAACCATAAACAGCAAGAATTTTACGTAAAGATTTGATTTTATTCCCTTCATCTCTTCTGACAATATATGGTACCTATTCAAATTCATAACGTTCAAAAATAATTCAAATATCTCTTGTCAGAGTTTTTACTAAATCCACAGATTCCTTTTATTAATAACTACCACTTTTTCTGTCAGCCAAACAAAACATTATAAATTCAGGAAAGTAAATTTTAGGTAACAATTCAGTGAGCAAATTAATTTTTCTGCTTTTTATTGAACTTCATTGCTAGAATGTCCTGCTATCATGTAGAAACAGCCTTTAAATTTAGGGATCAAGTTTTCTTTTTCCTATCCCAGCTAGGATTAATACTTCTTACGTTGCATTCTCTGGGAGTAATGTGATAATTAAAGTAATTAAAGAGAAATCATTTTTTTCAAAGGAGAGAACACTTTATAATCCATCATAAATGAATGGTAAGAGTCCATTATTTATTAACAAGTTCCTATAATTAATTGTTGAATCCATGTATGGTTTAAATTCTCTAGCAACAAATTGGATTTCTTGTCTACAAATATTTCATGCTGACCTAGGAAACGTTTCCCAATAAGTTTCTACATATCTTTAAAAACCCCAACCAAGTTCTGGATTACAATTTTTCATTACATTTAGGCCTTATAAATAGATGGCAAAAAATGAACCTGCAAATTGCCTATTATAGTTAGTACAGCTCCAAGCACACTGGGACATTATTAAATATTGTTTGGTGATTTCAACCTGGAAATGAGGAAATGAATAATATATAACTCAGTAATTGGTGGCTTTAATATTTTTTCAGAGAATAAACAAATTGAGTAATAAAAATAGCCAGCATTTGTATGTTTATTGTATAAATATTTATGGGACACTTTCATATCTTCCATTCCATTTCTTCTTATTATTACTACATTATTTTACAGATGAAGAAACAGGTTCAGTAAGGCATTATAATTTGAGGATCTGTGCTCTGTCTACATTATTATAAGTGGGAAAGTTTTATTTTAATTAGACATCCCAATTATTTTTTCCAGAGTAGCAGAACAAAAAGAGAGATACCTTGACCATAAAAGCTGCAAGATCAGAAAAAGATGAAAATAATTCCTAGCTCAAGGCATTGAATTAGTCCATTTCCACATAAAATAATTATGCTATTTACTAAATGTGATTTGTGAATCTAATGCTAGTATTAAATAAATTATAGTTTACTTACAGATTCCAGAAAAAAAGAAAAGGTAGAAAATGTCCCCTTTATAAAATTGGTGAATTCATTATTCTGATTTTTATTGTGTGCCCAATTGAAATTGGTCTGGAATTTTAATGGAAAGTAAAACCAGAAAAGAGAATTTGCACAACTACAGCCCTAAATCACCAACATTGATTTACTAACTCTCTTCCACTGGTTCTGATTTCTGTCTGTTCTTTAACAAGTACCAAACTTTATGTTTCTAAACATAGTTCTTTCAACTCTCAAGTACAGAGTTCTTTCAACTAAGTTACAGGATGACAAAGAACTTCAGTATTTTGTGATATTCTTTACCCTGGAATTTTATTATAAACCACAGAGGTTAGGGGCAATCAGAGAGGCAAGCGAGCAGTTAGGGGTGATCAGGAAGGTAGGCAGAATGGTTAGGGCAACCAGGCAGGCAAGTAGGCCAGTGGTTAGGAGCCAGCAGTCCCGGATTACGAGAGGACAGTCAGACATCCCCCAAGGGGTCCCAGATTGTGAGAGGGTGCAGGTCGGGCTGAGGGACCACCTACTCCATGCATGAATTTCATGCACCAGCCCTCTAGTCCTATCTAATAAAAGAGTAATATGCAAATTAATGATCACTCTGCTACACCCACAAGCCATGCCCACTAGCTAATCAGGAGCTAGTATGTAAAATAACCCCAACCAAGATGGCTGCAGCCAGGGAGCGAGCAGAAGGCAGGCGTGCGTTTCCCTGGCAATGGAGGAAGCCAAGCTTACCACATACCCTGGCCGGCCCAGGCCTCCATTCAAAGTTACAAACTTTCAATTATAGAAGATAAATAAATACCAAAAGAAATGGCTGCCACCACAGAGCAAGAAGGAGGCTTGGCTCTGCTCCAGGATACGAAGTTTCAATTTTAGAAGATAAATAAATCCCAGATACCAGGGCCTCCACTTGGGTCACTGGGGGATAGCCAGCCTGCAAACCACAACAGGCCCCTCACCCAGGCTGCCCCACACCCCAAGGGAACCCCCATCCTGATCCTGGACACCCTTCAGGGCAAACCAGCTGGTCCCCACCTGTGCACCAGGCCTCTATCCTATCTAATAAAAGAGTAATATGCAGATTGACCATCACTCCAACACACAGATGGCTGCCCCCATGTGGTCAAAGATTTTGCCCCCATATGGACACAAGATGGCCACCACAAGATGCCCAGTAGGGGAGGGTAGTTAGGAGGGACCAGGCCTGCAAGAAGAGGGAAATTGAAGGTGATCAAGCCTGCAGGGAAGGGAAGTTAGGGATGACCAGACCCACAGGGGAGGGCAGTTAGGGGCAAACAGGCTGGGAGGGCAGCAGTTAGATATCAATCAGGCTGGCTCTACGGAGTGATCAGGCTTGCAGGCAGAAGCAGTTAGGGGCAATCAGGAAGGCAGGCAGGCGAGCAGTTGGGAGCCAGCAGTTCTGGGTTGTGAGAGCGATGTCCAACTCTTTATTTAGGCTCTATGGGATTGGGCCTAAACGGGCAGTTGTATATCCTTCCATGGGTCCCAGAGTGGAGAGGGTAAAGGCTAGGCTGAAGGGACACCCCTTTGCCCTGTGCAAGAATTTCATGCACTGAGCCTCTAGTTTTATTATGAAGCACATTTTTTACTATACAGTGGTACCTCAAGATATGAGTGGCCTAACATACGAGATTTTTGAGATACGAGCCGTCAAGGGAGCGATTTTTGCTTTGAAATACGAGCAACAGTTGAGATACGAGTAATCGCGAGGATCGGCTGGCTGCACATGACTCACCAGTTTACCGTGACTCGAGTGTCTCATAGTTTCCCACGCCTCAAGGTTATGGAATGAATTAAACTCGTATCTCGAGGTACCAGTGTATGTATATCTATATATCTATATATAGATATATATAGATATATATAGGTATATCTATATCTATATATATCTATGTATATATATTTATATATATCTCTCTCTACATATCTATGTAGATATATATATAAATATATATCTATATAGATATAGATATAGATATTTATTAATTTATTTTTTACAGGGAGGAAGGGAGAAGGATAGAGAATTAAAAACATTGATGAGAGAGAAACATTGATCAGCTGCCTCCTGCACACCCCCTCCTTGGAATGTGCCTGCAACCAAGGTCCTTGCTCTTGACCAGAATCATTCCTGGGACCCTTCAGTCTGCAGGCTGATGCTCTTTCCACTGAGACAAACTGGTTAGGGCATAAGCACATCTTTTAAGGATATTAGGTATTTTTATAAATTACGAGCTACACTGTCAAAAAGGAAAACAGTAATTAGCAATAAATAATGAAACACTTTAGCAAAATAACATCATAAAATAAATATACTAACATCCCTATGTATACACAATTAGGAATCATGAAATATAATGGAAAACTGATTGCTTTTATAAATTTGTAAGAACCTTGTTAGTCAAAAAGTGGTAAAAGCATAAATAAATTTAACTGGCAAAATCTGAGGCCCTAGTGAAGATAGTTACTACATTACAAGAATAAAAAAAAATTAAATTTGAATAATTGTAGAACCATATCTATTTTTGGAGAAGGAATACATATTTATTTCTTACATCAGTATGCAGGTTTATTTCAACTCAAAACAAACACCAGTGATTTTAAAGCCAGTCAAAGGAAAAATTGAGTGAGAATAACGATGAGTAAGAATATTAGGCAGATAATGGGGATTCAGGCATAAATTATTCAAGTTATTTTAAGTATTAAAAAGAGAGTAGACAACTCAAAACCATATCTTGGTCTATATATGATTCTGTGTATGGCAAAGAAGGCATTCCATTAGAATGAGAGAAAGAAGAATTCAATGCTAGAAGCTCAAGCAAATATTTGAGGAAAAATTAGAGCATAATTTCTTATAAAAAATTTCAGATAAAGTGTTAATACATTTAAAAGAGAATCATATGATATGTTTAGAAATAACTGTCATTTCAGATATAGATTAAATAAGACCAATGGAAAAGATCATTATCTCTGCCTCCACACAGTTTAGGGTGCTGTCACTATCCAAGCACCCAATGTGTGGAAGTTGGTGCTCAGTACTTGCTAATGGATCCTTTTTTTTTTCTTGGTTCCTGATAAGTTGACTAGACCCTCAATTGGTCAATCAAAAGAACAATAAGGAATCTCCCCAACATACCTGTGTTTTCTGTTTTCTGGAAAAGACCCAGAATTCTCAGGAAATTCACTCTTGGAGATTATACCTTAGACTTAGATTTATACACAAAAATAGACAACATTACAAATAAACAATGGCAACAGCCAAGAACTCATAGACTGAGAAGAAGGATGCTTATTCTGGATGCTTATCATTCAGGATTTGTGTGTATCTCTGTACCAGATTTAATAGAAGAACAAAGAAACAAGAGAGGCAATGAGATAAGTAAATAACAAAATATTATATCTAATGCACAATCACTATAGGCTGAGGAAGATACAGAAAACATGGAGTAATATTAGCTCCAGATTCATCCTTCACTTTTCCACCCCATTTTTATTGTGCCATTAAAAACAAATCAAATTTCAGGGGTTAAAATTGAATTTTTAGGGCCTTGGCTAGGTTGCTCAGGTGGTTAGAGTATTGTCCCAACATGCCAACATTGTGGGCTTGATCTCCAGTCAGGGCACAGATAAGAAACAGTCAATAAATGCATAAATAAGCGAAACACAAATCTACCTATCATCTACCTCTTACTATTGTCATATTTTACATATGCATTCAAATTTTCCTTATAGTCCTCCAGGAATGTAAAGGGAGAGGATGAAGTAAACAAAAGAATAGACTTGCAGATTTTAAGTGTCCTGAAAACATTTGTTTAGTGTTTTACCAATCAATGTACTACTGAAGGGATGATTTAGCACATGTTCCTCAAACTAGAGTGTGCCTTAAAATATCTGATAAGCTGGCTAAAACACACATAACTTGAATTTCTTTTTTTTTATTAACAAATCTTTATTGTTCAGATGATTACAATTTTTCCTCTATTTCCGCCTCTCAGTTCCCCTCCACCCGGTTCCCACTCCATCCTCTGCCCTTATCCCCCCTCCACTGTCCTCATCCATAGGTGTATGATTTTTGTCCAGTCTCTTCCCATACTCCCACACCCCTTTCCCTCCAAGAATTATCATTTCACTCCCTTTCTATGCCCTTGATTCTATTATATTCATCAGTTTATTCTATTCATCAAATTTTTTATTCACTTGATTTTTAGATTCACTTTGTTGATAGATATGTATTTGTAGTTCATAATTTTTATCTTTACCTTTTTCTTCTTTTCCTCTTCTTAAAAAATATCTTTCAGCATTTCCCATAATACTGGTTTGTTGTGATTAACTTCAGTTTTTTCTTATCTGTGAAGCTCTATCTGCCCTTCAATTCTGAATGATAGATTTGCTGGGTAGAGTAATCTTGGCTGTAAGTTCTTGCTATTCATCATTTTGTTTTATTTTTTTAATATATTTTATTGATTTTTTACAGAGACTTTAGTGAGAGGGAGAGAGAGTTGGAAACATCGATGAGAGAGAAACATTGATCAGCTGACTTCTGCACACTGCCAACTGGGCATGGGCATGCAATCAAGGTACATGCTTTTGACCAGAATCAAACTTGGGACCCTTGATTCCGCAGGTCAACGCTTTATCCACTGAGCTAAACCGGTTAGGGTGCTATTCATCACTTTGAATATTTCTTGCCACTCCCATCTGGTGTGCATAATTTCTGTTGAGAAATCAGCTGACAATCATATGGGTGCCCCCTTGTAGGCAATTAACTGTTTTTCTCTTGCTGCTTTTAATATTCTCTCTTTGTCTTTTGCTGTTGGCATTTTAATTATGATGTGTCTTAGTGTGGGGTCCTCTTTGTATTCATTTTGTTTGGGGTTCTATTTCTTTTACCAGGTGGGGGAAGTTTTCAGTCATTATTTCTTCAAATTGGTTTTTAGTATCTTGTCTTTTTCTTCTTCTGGCACCCCCATAATTCTGATGTTGGTACACTTGAAGTTGTCCCTGAGGCTCCTTCAACTATCTTCCAATTTTTGGATTCTTTTTTCTTTTTTCTTTTCCAGTTGGGTGTTTTTTGCTTCTTTGTATTTCAAATCTTTGACTTGATTCTTGAGGCCCAGTGCATGAATTTGTGCATGGGTAGGGTCCAGCCAGTCTGGTCAGGGGGAGGGGACACTGACAGTTGGGTGGCCTGCCTGCTGGTCGAACTCCTGGTCGAGGGGACAATTGGCATATTGTTGGCCTTTTATTATATAGAATATACACTGAGTGGCCAGATTATTATGTGTTCAGAGATCATAATAATCAGGCCACTCAGTATATATTGCACTGTGACCACCACCCAATTAAAAAGTGGGCAAAGAACCAGAATAGATACTTCTCCAAAGAGGACATACAGATGGCCAATAAGCATATAAAAAGAAGCTGAACATCGGTAGTCATCAGAGAAATATAAGTTAAAACCATACGATATGGACACTATCAGAATGGTTGTTAGAAAAATCAACAAGCAAGTTTTGGTGCAGATGTGGAGAAAAGGGAACCCTCATACACTGCTGCTGTGGAAAGCAGTATGAAGTTACCTTAAGAAATTAAACATGGAATTGCCTTATGACCTAGCAATTCCACTTCTGAGAATATATATACAAAGAAACCCAAAATACTAATTTGAATAGATATATACATCCTATGTTCATTGCAGTGTTATTTACAATAGCCAAGATTCAGAAGCAACCCCACCAGTAGATAAGTGGATAAAAATGCTGTGGTACATTTATGCAATGGAATGCTACTTGGCCGTAGAAAAAAGAAAATCTGAGTATCATTTTACAATTGATTATATTAAAGCATAAAGAAAAATTTTGGAAACAACCAGAAAACGTTTTGCAAATCTATAAATTAATAGAGATATCATAGATATAGAAGAGGGTTTTATTTACGGATTTATACAAAGCCATGTTTTTAAATTACTTATTTTTATTTAATAATTAATACACGTTTATTTAGAAGACTAGTGGCCTGGTGCATGAAATTTATGCACATTAAAGAGGGATTAATTAGAGGAAATAATTTAATATTGCTATTTGCCCTTTATAATAGAAGTGTCAGAGATGAAAGAAATTTAATAAAATGTATATGAAAACCTTACGCCTGTCAGAGTCTGAGGTGCACTATGGGATCCAGAGTCAAGTTTCCACCCAGCCACATGCACCTCCAAATTGCATGAAACCCAGACCCAGCCGGCCTGCCCCCATTGGGCTAGATCCAGACATGGCCAGTCCCACCTTTGTCAAGCCCTGTCAGGCAAAGGATGTAGCCTCAGGTCTCCTGGTCTGGCACCAGGATGAGGGGCATGGTCTGAGGTCCACCAGCCGGGGGGTGTGCCTTGAGGTCCCTGGTCAAGCCCCATCGGGTGGGGGACATGGCCTGAGATCCCCTGTCAAGCCCCACTGGGTGTGGGCATGCCTGAAGTCCCCCGACAAGCCTTGCCAGGCGGGGGTGTGTACCCTCACGTCCCCAGCTCAGCACTGGGAGGGGGACATAGTCTCAGGTTCCCCATCAACCCCCACCAACAGGGATTGAAGTCTCAGGTCCTCCATCAAGGCCTGCTAGGTGGGGATTGCGACCTGAGTTTCCCTGACCCAGCCCTGGGGGTGCACTTTGAGGTTTCCGTCAAGCTCCACTGGGTGGGCAGCACAGCCTGAGATCCCCTGTCAAGCCCTGCCAGGCAGGGGGGTGCAGCCTCAAGTCCTCTGGTCCAGTCCTGGATTGAGAGGCACAGCCTGAGATCCCCCAGCCTGGCGCTGGGGCAGGGAGAGCAGCTTGAGGTCCCCTAGCCCAGCACCAGGACGGGGGTCAGTTCTAAATTAGCAATTTTGAAAAAGTCAGTTTAATCTGGGAATCATAAAAATACATTATTTCAAATTAATGTTCATTGATTTGGTCACACTTTGATGTAGGGCAAAGGAATATTCATGACATTAAACTTGACTAAGTGAAATTTTATTCCTTAATTCTATAAACCACACTCCTAGTACATCCTCTAGAATATCAATTTTAGGTTTTAAAATTAAGTAGAAAGTTAATATTTTATAAAGCAATGTGGGTGTAGAATCCTTCTACATTTCTATATATTTTTCCTAAACTTTCAAAGATGTTTGTACAATTGTTTATAATATAATTTTTAATTACATGTACTGGGACTTTGCAAAACATTTATTTAGAACTTATAAAAACTGAAAAGTTTCATATTAACATTTTATCACAATACATCAATCTTATTAAAGAACATCATCAAAATAACAATTATTGCTAATAAAAACAGTGTTATAAGCAAACACAGTATCTATTGGTTGCCATTTTTCTGGTGAGTGCAGAAAGGCACTAAATAATCCTTTTGCTACATTAAAGTATAATGTTACTTTTAAAAACTGACCACAAATAGGCAGAAAAATTAATACATCCAAAACATTTTGTGGCTACTATCATTTATAATCCCTCTCTTTTAAAATTTCTAGTTTTAATTGTCCTTATTTATATACTAGAGGTCCAGTGCACAAAATTCATGCATGGTGGAGGGGGGGGGTGTCCCTCAGCCCAGCCTGCACCCTCTCTAATCTGGGATCCCTTGAAGGATGTTCAAATGCCACTAAACCAGGTTGGATCGGGCCTAAACAGGCATTCAGACATCCCTCTCATAATTCAGGACTGCTGGCTCCCAACTACTTGCCTGCCTGCCTTCCTGATTGCCCCTAACCACTTCTGCCTGCCAGCCTGGCCACTCCCTAACTATTCCCCTGCCAGCCTTACTGATTAATGCCTAATTACTCCCCTGCCAGCTTGACTGCCCTAACTGTTCTCCCCTGCAGGCCTTCTCCCTCCCCCCCCGCAACTGCCCTTCCCTACAGGCTTGATTGCCCCCAACTGCCCTCCCTTGCAACAACCCTCCCCTGCTGGCCATCTGTGTCCACATGGGGGCAGGATCTTTGACCACATGGGGGCAGCCATCTTGTGTGTTGGAGTGATGGTCAATCTGCATATTACTCTTTTATTATATAGGATACAGCAGTGGTTGACAAACTGTGACTCGCTAACCACATGTGGCTCTTTGGCCCTTTGAGTTTGTGGCTCATGAGTCACAGTTTGCTGACCACTGGGGTAGAGGCCTGGTGCATGGGTGGGCCAGCTCTTTTTCCCTGAAGGGTGTCCCAGATCAGGGTGTGGGTTCCCTTGGGGTGTGGGGCGGCCTGGACGAGGGGCCTGTGGGTGGTGGTTTGTAGGCTGATCATGCCTCCCAGTGACCCAGTGGAGGTCCTGGTATCTGGGATTTATTTATCTTCTCCAATTGAAACTTTGTAGCCTGGAGTGAAGCCAAGCCTTCTGCAGCAGCCATTTTTGTTGGGATTTATTTATCTTCTATAATTGAAACTTTATAGCCTGGACTGGAGACCTGGGCTAGCCAGGGTGTGCAGAAAGCTTGTCTTCCAACATTGCCAGGGAAACCCAAGTCTCCCTCCTGCTCTCTGTGGCTGCAGCCATCTTGGTTGGGTTCATTTGCATATTCGCTCCTGATTGGCTGGTGGGCATGGCTGGTGGGCATGGCTTGTGAGTGTAGCAGAGGTATCGTCAATTTGCATGTAACTCTTTTATTAGATATGATTGCTATGTAACTTTCAGAATGTACATGGATACTATGCTTTTCAATGACTTATGTGTCTGAGAATGTTTTCCTGGTATAGCTTGTACACAAAGGTTAATTTAGCTCTGTGATACCAAATAAGTACCTTTATTTAAAAAAATCTTTTCTTTTTTAGCTCTATAGAAAAGGAAGTGTTATCTTTTGGCTTTGGGTATTGCCATGAATATATTTCAAGATACATATACATTTTTTTTGGTAGATATGCTAATCTCTTTTCCTGGATTATTATAGACTAGAGAATCAATGCATGAATTCATGCACTAGTGGGGTCCCTCAGCCTGGCCTACATGATTGGGCCAAAATGGGTTCTCAGACATCCCGTGAAGGGTCTCTGAGAGAGGGCACAGGCCAGGCCAAGGGACTGCACTGGTGCACCATCATGGCTGGGAAGGGATGTGGAAGGGTGGCCATGGAGAGGGACCATGGAGGGTCTACAGGGCATGTCTGGCTGTTCTTGCTCAGTCCCAAATGGCCAGACCCCAGGAACAAACTAACCTACGGAGCATCTTCCCCCTGGTGGTGAGTGCACATCATAGCAAATAGTGGATCAGTAGACTGTCCCCTGGTGGTCAGTGCATCTTATAGTGAGTGGTTGAGTGGACTTAGCATATTATTAGCATATTATGCTTTGATTGGTTGAATGGACAATCGAATGACTAGACACTTATCCTATTATATAGGATATCTGAAATAGATATGCATTCATATACATGTATCCATCCATATTTATGTTTATGTATGTATAATTTGTTTAAATCAAGTATATATAAGTGCTCCTGTGTTTAAATTAATTCTGCCATGTACTTAGTTATAGGTGCTCATTTTTCTTGAGAGATGACATATGAAACTGCTTTCTAGCACAGACTGCAGTTTGACAGCCTCAGGTTTAGTCTTGTCTCTACCACATAGTACCTGGAATCTGAGGCAGTTGATTTCTTGGTGTTTTGTTTTTCTGAGTGTAAAGGGCATGATAATTATACCCCTCAACCCCAGGTTGTTGTTAGGATTAAATGAACTAATTAACTACTATGTTTAGAGCAACAAGATCATGATAGGTAGAGAAAAGCAGGAAGCAAGTGTAAGCTCGCATCTTTAATTCTGTGCCTCATGAAGACATTTATTTTTTGCCATATTATTTGCTTCTTCCTTGTATTTTTTTTTCTTGATTTGTTCTTGATGCCCCTAAATTATCTTCTCAAGCTTGAAAATTTCCCTCTGATTTAAATTTTTTTGCAGTATCCAGACTTTTCAGTACTTTTCTCATTCTTAATTTGCTTATTGTGCTTTTTATTTTCAAGCTCTTTTCACATTTCATATTTTCCCTCTCTATGAGTACATGCTTTTATTTAAAACTAGAGGCCCAGTGCATAAAAATTCATGCACTGGGGGGGGTCCCTCAGCCAAACCTACCCCCTCACACAGTCTGGGAGCCTTCATGGGTGGGAGGTAACTTGGCAATCAAGGGAAGGTGACACCCCATCATACCTCTGCTGCTGCTACTGCTGACAGCACAAACCTCGGCGGACCCTGGAAGCTGAGCAGCCTCCATTCAAGGCTTGCCTGTGTGAGCCTGGCACTGGGTGGCTAGGGGGCTAAGGGGACTGGGAGACTCCAGAGGCAGGGGTGTGGAAAGAAGGCGGGGCTGAGGGGACTAGGCGCCGCCATCTTGTGCTTGTGGACACTGTCATTTTTGAGGGTGTGGCTATCAATTAGCATATTCCCTCCTTATTGGTTGTGGGTGCCACCATCTTTGCAATAGCATGAGTATCAATTAGCATATTCCCTCTTTATTAGATAGGATTAACTGTATTCTCTCAAATCTTTTTCATTACATGAATATTAAATATTCTACTATTTAAAAATGTTTGTAATAAATATTTCAATACATAATAGTAGAATCTGTTATGAATGGAATGTCATCCCAAATGCCAGAAACATCAATGACTTTCAATCAAGATATATGCAAATAGAATTAAAGAATAAGATGAATTATAAAATGTAAAATAATATAGTGAGCTTCCTTGGAGAATAATTACATTTGACTTCCAAAAGCTCTACTAAAATGTGGAAGAATCAGTGGCTGAAATGCTGGTGGAATTTGAAACAGCTAGTGGGAGTACTCCTCATAGTTGCAGATTTTATAGTATGATAATGGGATGTCAGCCTTCATTGGTAATATACATAGTAATATATTATATAATTTTTATATAGTAAATGTATATATATAATTTTTACATTTTATATTCACCACAATCATTTTAAAATATTTTTATCTGATTTCCATATTAAGTGCCAGACATCTTCACTTTTAAAATTTTGTTTTATTAATGCATTATTGGAAATACAAAAAAAAATATATTAAAAGGAACAACAACAACAAAGCACTGCCTGCTTTCATTCAGGTCATTATATTTCCTTGCAGTTTGGTCCAGTTTCTTTAGTCTCCCAAGTCAGCTCTATTTTTATTTTGGCCTATTTTCTAAGTAGTTTAATGTAATATATTATTTCATAAAATCATACTTTCTTGAATTTCATAAAAAAATTAATAAAATGTATTTCTTACTCATATGGTAATTTCCTCTCCCCCACCATCTGCCCCACCATCTAAATATATAAAAGCCTAAGCAACTATTCGACTGTCTGACCAGCCAGTATGTATGACATGCACTGACCATCAGGGCGCAGATGATCAACAAAGTTGCTGCCGAGCTGTGGTGACTTGAGTTGACCAGAGAGGAGGATTTTGGGGTGCATCACCTAAGAACCGCCCTCTTGCACTCTAGGACCCCTTGAGTTGTGTCCCTCTGGTTGTGGCCAGCTAGGGAGTAACTTTGGGATGTTGGCTTCAGGGCATGTCCAGCCCATCTCGCCCAGTCCCATTTCACCAGTCACCTTCTAATTAATTTCCTTTCAATGTGCACGAATCCATGCACTGGGGCACTAGTCATATTATAATGAATATTTTAAGTCTTTTACTAATACAATGGAAAGTGCTTCATTTGCTCATGTTTTGTTATTGTATCTGTTCATAAACTGCACAACAGTTGAATGTCTACATCTCATTTATGTCAATAAACAGAATGGATGATGTTCGTCTGGTTCCCCTAACTATAAGGATTTTTTTTAAAAATTAGAACTTGGTTTTAGTTTTTAAGCAGGGTGAAGTTAAGAGGGTGGTAAAGTTGAATATTCATAACTACGAATCTCTTTATCTAGACTCCTCTTATTGAAACAAGAAGATATATATTGATTCTGCTGCCTAGTTGTCTAATTATATACAGGGAAATATATTTATATGTTATTTTAAAAGTTCTATAGGAAAAATTTTTTAAGCCACGGCTAACAAAATGAAATCTAATGAGGGCCACTGAAAAGAAAGTTTGATATGCTATCAAACATTTTCTGGTAATCACACTTTAAAAAAACAAACAAAACACAGGTTAAATTAATATCAATAATATATATTACTTTATCCAACAAATCTAAAATATGTAATTAATATTAAACATATAGATGATATTTTTACTTTTTTTAAAAATACAAGCTCCTCATAATTTACTGTGTATTTTATACTTAAAAAAAAACCACACACCTCAATTTGGATTAGCCACTTTTCAAGTGATTAACTGTGACATATGGGTACTGGTTACCGTACTGGACAGTGAAGTTTTAAAACCTTGATAGAAAGATTGTATAAAGTTTATAATCCAAGGTATATTTCTCTCTCAGGTGCTATATTCAAGGAAGTAATTTATCATCACTTTTCTTTATCTGCTCTAAGTTGTAATAAATGGACATCATAGACTTCAAATCCATATAGTGTTTTTCACCAGGAGGTAGGGAGGTGGGCAGTTGTGAGGTAATAAAAGACAATTAAAGCAAAAAGTCCAAAACAGAATAAAACAAACAAACAAAACCATCTTTTGGTCAGAGATGTATGGATCTGTCCCTCTGCTAAGTGTATATCTGAGAAAGAGTGCTATACTAAATGTAATAAAAAGGTCTTACTGTCTTGCCTGAATTTGTTCTGATTCAGGATTACATCCTTACTTTGATTAGTGAATATTTCTCTTTGGTATTGGAAGATAATTAATCAGTGCACTCACTTCCTAATGCTATAGCAATTGTGTGTTTCCATCCATTGTTTTTGTGAGGAGCTCAACAGAAAAATGGGAGACGATAAACAGGAACTGCTAGACAAACACCATCATAACCTGAAAGGATCTGAATATAAGAATTCTTAATAAACCAGAAAAATTACTTTATCATACCAAAGAAGACTTGTTGCAATACTTATTTTCTTTCAAGTTCAATAACAATGTGACCATAATCTTTGCCACCTCCTCCTTTATCCTGAACATATAATTTAACCCTCTGCTGAACTTGTAAGTCATATCCTAACCAGAATTACTGGGTGGCCTATAATACTATCTTCTAATTTTTAAATTAATTTTAAACAACTTGTTCATTTTATTTTCATTATGTTTCTCCATACAGAAGTGATCTTCAGGGATTTTTTCTCAATAAAATTCATGAATATGCAACAAAAGAAGTAATTAATTCAATGAATTAATCATACCATTACATTTGGTAGTCAGGCATGTTATATCATTTCTTGGATGTGCACTACCACTGGGAACAATCTATCTTATCTGTCATTGCAATGAATTTTATTAAAAATTAAAAGTCTCCAATCTGTAATAAAGCTAAAAGATCAAGGACATGTCTAATAACATTTTATTCACATTGCAGCTGTGCTTTGGCCTTTAAATACCTGCTTACTAGGGTGCTATTCTGAGATAACAAATCCTACATTAGACTCAAATCTCTGCAGAGAAACAACTAATAAATAATACTTTATGCGTAAGCCTTTTGTTGTCAAATATTTAAAATCAAGGTATCTTCTTAATGATTACAATGATGTATTTAGCAAGATGGCCAGAACACTCTATAAAAATATTGAGCAGCATTTAATGGCCATAAAACAAAATACAAAACTGTATGAGGTTCCTAATAACAGCCTGGAGAAGTCAACTCTGGTTGATATCATAAGATAAGACAGGTTAATTTAGCACTGACTTCAAGGAAGAATGTGCCCCAGAGAGTGTTCTCAGAGTTGTGAGTATGCTTTTTCATGGGGTGATCCCCAGAGAAACCTAAAATGTATACTACTTGCTGGATCTGTTTCAGGTGTCTTTTTAGTCTAAGTTAATTCCTTGTAAATCACAATGTTTTAGGGTACAGGAGTGTTCATTAATTCAACAAAGCAATCTGCTGAGTTGTTCCCCTAGAGATACATAAGTAAAGCACAATCGCTACTTCAAAGAGTTAACAGTCTGGTGGGGAAGGCAGACAAATATAGAACATTTTCAATAGAATGTATAAGTACATAGCATATTCATTTCAAAAATTCACAACTCAATTTACCATTAAAACTCGGCAGTCATTGAATCTTTACTTTGGACCAGGTAATGTAAGTAGCATTCCCCTCCCTCTCTCCCTTCCACATTGCCTTTCTTTGCCTTCCCTGTATTGGCCAGTTGAGAGCAGAAGAAATTTCTGTGTTTTCACTGTTATTGTTTATTTTGTTTCTTTTAAACATGTATATATTTTTATTGAATTCAGACAGAGGAAGAGGGAGAGAGAGAGAGAAATAGAGAGAGAGAGAAAAATGATGAAAGAAAATCATGGATTAGCTGCCTCCAGCAAGCCCCTTACTGGGAATTGTGCCCTGACCAGGAATTGAACCACAACTTCCTGGTTCATGGGTCAATGCTCAACCACTGAGACACACTGGCCACACAGTGTCATTTTTTATATCTTATCTCAATAACTGCTATGTGGGTGATATCACTGTTAACCATTATTTCACATGTAAGAAAATAGAGTTTTGGACAGTTCAAGTAAGTTGCCTGGGTGACAAAGCTAGTGAAATAATAGAGCTGGGGCATAAATCTAATTTTATGACTCTGGTGCTCATGAGCGTGTTATTTATTTTCTACATTTTTCTCTCAACATTAGATAGCAGTACCAAGACAGACTGTAGGAAAAACAACTGCCTGACTAGAAGATAAAAATGATTTCTAGAGGAGATGTAATATGAAACTGAATTTTAACTGATGAACAGGAGTTATCTACCTGAAACAATGGGAGGTGTTATAGGCAGATAGGTCTTTTGGAATAAAGCCTTAGATACATGGTGGAAGTAAAGTGTAATGTGGACAGGAGTAGAAATGAGGAAATGAGGATGAAATGATGAGTATATGAAGCAGGCCAATAGAAAATACATATCATCTAGGACAAAGGGAAGCTTCCAATTTTTTTTATGTGAGGGATTAATCTGATAATATAGAAATTTTCTTTGTTAAATATATTAACTTTTTATTTCTATTTTCTTTTTAATTAAATTTATTGTGGTGACATTGGTTAATAAGATTATATGCAGGGTATCCCAAAAATGTATGTACATTTTGAATAATTACTCTTGGTTAAATCTCTGCAGTATGCAGCCAATCAATGATTCTCTCTCATCATTGATGTTTTTCTCTCTTCCTTTCGAAATCAATAAAACATAATTTAAAAAAAGAAAAAAGAAAATCAAATAGACTTAAGTTTGAATTCACCGTTGTTAGTTGGTAACTTGAATGAAAGCTGAGATCCTAAACCATGGGTGGTATAGACAGGTAATAAGGCAAAAAAGAAGTGAAATTGACTTGAGAAATAGTATAGGTGGTAAAAGGAGAAAAACAACAGACAGGAAGCTAAATTGGTTTGTCTTAAAGGACTTATTCTTATTCTCTAAGACTATTCTTCCAGTTTTTCTATATTTTATTAACATATTGTTTCTTTTATGAAATTAAAATGACAGCAGATAGTGGTTCAACCTATTTTTCCCTTTTAAAAACAATTTACAAGGTAAAAAGAAATCTAGCAACCCTAAGCTAGTACTTCATTTTTTATTTCTTTAAAGTTACTTTGATCCATCAATCCTAAATTCTGGGACTCTGGCTCTAATCTAAATTATAGAGAGTTTTTAAAAGTGGTTAAGGAAAGTTCGCTAATTTTCCAGTCTGTGTGATGTACCTGAAGATGCCTATCCATTCTTTTCTCAGAGAAGATCGATTTACAAAGGAGTATTTGACTGCAAAAAAAAAAAATTCTGAAAAATAAGTACAATTATAATAGTTACCTTGCTACTATTTCTTAGCAGAGATGGCTTTGACTTTTAAGATGGTATTTGTCTCTGCTTTAAGGCTTCAAATAAACCTGACCCAAAAGAGTATCAGATAAGTAGGTTGTTAGTGTGGAGAGGACTTCAATTAAAGGTTTATGAGCAGAAAAAAAGCAGATGTTACCTAATAGCACCTGTTCCAGGAACAGTCTGGGGGAAAACCTGCAGCCTTTGAGCTGCACCTGCTGAAAGCAGCATCTGGAGGAGCCACCTTTATATTCCAATGCATGTTGGCATCTATGACAGGTTAACTTTTATCTGTGTAATACATACGATCAACAACAGCATTTAATTTTGTACAACTCCAATCTTTTGGAGGAACACACCATATCTTTTATATGCTATTTGCTGATCATGTTTTCAAATTAAACTTGTCACTTTCAAGTAAGAAATGGTGAATGAATTCAATAAGTCAAGATAAATGCTCTACTGTATCATGTTCACTTATGCAATTTGTATGCAGAAACAACTTAGCACCCAGAATGGCATGCTTTTGCCTACCAACCTGATAGTGCCAGGGTTCTTGTTCCAGCATTATAAAAAGTTCAATCTGGAGAAAGGCTGTGTGTAGATTAAATAAGAGTCCAAAGATGAAAGATAATTTTGAAAGGCATTGGGGGTCAGAGGAGCTTCAGCTAAAGGAGCTAAAGTTCCTCCTTGTTCCCAACCCTTGCTTTTTATTAACATAATTTATCCTAAGGCAAGGTGTATATAATACACTTCAAAGTGTAGGGTATAGAAGCATTGTCAGATTGGGGAATAGCCAAAGGCTGTTCAGGTGTTTGGCAAACATGAGGCAATAACATGTAGATTAAGATGCCCCGAGCTGTCTGAGAGCAAACTATCATCCTATTTAGGTTTGGGGGAAGTGCCTTCAGCCATTTCAACAGATGATTACATAAGTGACTCAGCCCTTGTTGAGCCCCCAAGTTTCACCAACCTTTTGATGAAACTCTTGAAATTATGACATGCTGGAATCGGCTTCCGGCAATTGTAACAGCATGGAGGTCTGAGTCACATCTATTGCTACTGATGGCTCCAGACTATCCTTATTATGGCCTTGTTATGGTCTATGAACTTGAGTGCTAACCATGCCTTGTGAGAATGAGAGGGCCTGGGTATTTCTGGAGCCCCAAGGACAATGACTATAGCTGAAGGACATAAGTAGAAAATAAACCACTAGTGAATTGTGGACTTTGGGTATGCTGCCTTCTTTAAAAACAAAACAAAACTGAAAATTAGCAGTATGCTGTTTAGGCTTAGCTAGGAGGCTGAGATTATTATCCCTAGTGAGTTCTCTATGCCTATGCTCATCATGTTGTTTGTTCCCAGACATCAGCATCTGCATCACTTAAGAGCTTGTGAGAAATGCAGAATCAGAATGTTAACAAAATCCTCAAGTGATTCATATAAATATTAAAGGGTGAGAATCACTGCTCTGTCACATCTCTTGCATCTTCTGAATCCCAGCTCATGTTCTGGGATTGTGTCCCTTTGATAGCATGCTATTCTCATCCTCTGACTCAGGTTTCTGCCTTATGAGGCACGGTGGGCAACATGTGTTCAAGAAAATTTGTCTCTGATTACACCTCTTTTTTTTTCTATCCTTCTCAAGCAAGCCTTAACTGGCCCATCAATGTAGCTCTCATTATGGTAAAGTTTGCTGAGTAAGATCCATCATTCCCATGTGGGGAGGCACTTTTCCAAATAAGTCTGAGCCCTCGGGTGTTTACTTAGACACTGCCTTGCTTAAAGGACACTACAGACACATGTGTCTTCTCAAGGATGCTTAACCTACTGCTAGTATCTAATAGTTAATTTTAGTTCAAGGTGTTGTTACAATAAAAGCCTAACAAGGCAGGTGAACAGGGCTGCTTAGTTCCTATAGCAAAGCAGTACCTTGGTCGCTCTTTCACAGAAACATGTGTCAGAGTAATCATTCAAACATTGCTCGGGGTCTGCCAGTCAGCTCTGGCACCCATAAGCACAGGTTCACCGAGTCATGAACTTTAATCTCATGAGCATTTATGTGAAGTTCTGCCTAACATCTCTGCTAGGAAATATCCTCAGCTGTATCTGGGATCGTGTTCCAAGCATGTGGTCCTTTGCAGCACAGAGAGCCACCTTACTAAACCTTCCCTGGGTCAACTTCAGGCATGCTAATTTGCTAAGTCCCAGGAGGTAATTTGTTGATTTGTCACAGTTATCTTGGTTGTGACCATCTTCCACCTTAGAAAACATTAGGAGAATTAATTTCCTCTCAGGGCTGTGTGTCTTCTCTGGAATATTTTAGTAGAGGGAGTATCCTAATTGTCTTCATTCCTCTGAAGCCTTAAGCATTTGAATTATGACATGATTGTCAACTTCTACACTCCAGTTTGAGTTGGGTCTGCACTAATGGCTTCTTCTGTCCGGGACTGTTCTTTAAAAGCAGCCCATGTTACCTCCTTCTTTTCCTTTCCTAACAAGAAGAACTTCAGGAGGGAGGATTTAGAAAATCCCTGCAAATCTCCTATGCCAAATGAAGTTTTCTATCAGAGTTCTACTATAGAGAGTTCCATTATTTGCTTTAACCAAGCCTGGCTCTTCCTTCTCTGCAAAGAAGCTGCTTTGTATACAGCTCTTTGCAAAAGCCTCTCACATTTTTCTTTTTTCTGTTGGTTCAAATGAGATATGTGTACACTACAGGTGTTCTCCATTCTATCGATTTCTCATTTGATTTCTGCTCAGCAGCCAGTTGTACACCCAGCAGCATTTGCTGTTTTAATGCCGCAAATAGCTTCTACGCCTGAGTAGCTCCTTGGCAGTCTTTTTAACTGCTCTACCTCGTGGTCCTGTTATTATTATCACATCTCTGTGATACGGTTTCATCATAATTTTCTGGCAATGCAGTTATTAAGAGTAGCCCCAGTTTCAGATGGTTACTCAGGGCTCGCTCCATTATTTATCCACAATAGAAGTCAGTGCTCGAGGAGCTCTTTCTCAATAACCTAAGTAACATATGCATCCCAGAATAGTCCCAAGAGCTTCATCAAAGAATTCCTATGCCCTTCCTACAAAAGCTTTGATTTTAAAAGGAAGTGTGTGTCAATTAACAATGCTTTTGCACCAGCTTTCAGGGTTCTTCCTTACTTCGTGTATGTTGGAAAATATTGACGCTAATTAGTTTGAGCAACTATAAATACCGCCAGGCTTTCATTCTGGAGCTTCCAACCAATAATACCTAGGAAAAAGGCTTTGAAGTTCAGCCAAGAAAAGCTTCTAAAACCTTCTTTTGATTTCTAAGGTATTGGTCGGTGAACTAACACGATCAATATTGTGTAAATGTACTCTTTCCTTCACCTTTCGTCCAATAATTTTGCAGCCTTTTATGAGGATAAAATCTTGGATCAAACATTAGGTAGTAATTTAGTCTGAAATGCAGATGGATTTAGCTTTGGCATTTACCATAATCCTGGACAAGTAACCTATATATTAATTGGGTTCACCGCGCCCTTCAAGACTGGAAAAGGTCTGTTTCTACTTAGAATGTATGTATGAATAAAGATACAGCAGAATATTGCTGCTACCCCATTGCTGAGATAGAGTAGGGAAACCTACAAAAAATCACAGTTTAAAAAATTTATTAGAAAAATGAGATCCACAGCAACCTAATAAACTAAAAGTCAGAGAGTGACAAGCTCCTCTTAGGATAAAACAGTCTCATACTGCATTGATCATTGGTGAAGAGGCAGGAGGATGAGTATGTTATTGTAGTTGAGGGCAGAAGATAAAATATGAACTTTTTAAAAGACTGGGGTATTCTATGAAGAATCTTCACATACCCCAAACTCTTTCTCATGGGCCTCAACAAAGCACACATATTAAAGAAGAAGGTAGGAGGATGGAAATGCTTTCTAAGGCATATGCTTACCAGATGGGCTGAAGTAGTTACAGATGTAACAGAACAACACTGAGATTCTGAGACAGGATGAGGTGGTGGCTACCTCCTGCTAAAGAAGTGACAGGAGAGATGACTGAGAGAGATTTCCAGCAGGTGCAACTGTCTGTGAAGTCTGAGGCCCACAATGGAAAGGAATTTTACAGGTATCTCATATTAGACTGAATATGAACATCTGGAGAATATGTGGGGCTTCCTGAAATCTAAGGACAGAGATGAGAACTGAGAAAGCCCATAGGCACCTTGACTTTTAAATTGAATAAAAGGAGCCAGACTTCTGTGGATAAGTAGCCTCAGTTTCAGATGGAGAGCTAGAAAGCTGATTGAGACTTTCTTGAAGTACATGCACAGAGGGCCTGTGGTTGGCAGAATAGGAGTCTTGAAAGATGTTTAAGTCCTAATTTTTAAAACCTCTGAATATGTTACCTTGATAGCAAAAGGAACATCCTTCTACGATAGGAAGATTATCCTGGACTATCCAGCTATATAAATGTCACCAAATGAGTCCTTATAAGTGCAAGAGGAAGGCAGGAGAGTCAGTAAAGTCAATGAAAAACAAAGAGGAAGATGTGACAATGGAAGCAGAGTGGAGTTATGGTTTGATGCAGTTACTGGGTTTGTAGATGAAAAAGATGCAGGTAGCCTCAATATTGGAAAGAACAAGGAAACAGATCCTCCCTTAGTGCTTCAAAAAGGAATAGAGCCCTGTGGACATGTTCATTTCACCCTATTGAGACATATTTCAGACTTATGACTTCCAGAACTATAAAAATAATAAATCAGTGTTTTAAGCCACTGAGTTTCTGGTAGTTTGTTATAGCAGCAAAAGGGAAGTAATACAAAGCGTGGTGAAGTCTGAGAGCAGAATGAGATAAATCTTCCAAGCATCCCATACCATACACTGGGTATGAAGGCAACAGCTGCCTATTGCTGGGAAGAAGAAGGTCAAGATAATAGAATGAGATCTCCTTAAAATGCAGGTACATAGAGTCTACTGAAGGTTGAGGGGAAAATAGAATAAATGGAAACTTTCAAGGCACCCAAAACACAAGTGCTGCTAAGAGGGAAATTTTAATTCTGCTATAAAATAATTTGAAAACTATAATAAATTAAACCTAACTAAAATTACCACAAAGCCAAATCCTAACTCAATAAAAACCAGATTTATCCCCCCATTACTCCCATCAAATTTCTGTCTAATAGATAAACAGGTATGCTTGTTTCTGAGCAACAATCTTATTTACTTTAACCTTTAATGCTATAACACATAATTTGGGCACTATTTTTAAAAAGTGAGAAATATGAAGAAGCAAGGAAATACAATGCGTTGTCAAGAGACAAAAAAGTCAATAAGGATAGACTCAGAGATGCCTCAGACATTACATTTATCTGGTAAGTATAATGATAATCTAACTATAAAAAACATATTAAAGGATCTAGTAGGAACAGTGGACAGCATGCATGAAAAGAGCAGTGATGAAATTTCTAAATATAAGAAATATAACAAATATAGTCCTGGCCCACTTGTCTCAGTGGATAGAGCACTGGCCCTGAGACTGAAAAGTCCAGGGTTTGATTCTGGTCAAGGTCATGTACCTTGGTTGCAGGCTCAATTTCCAGCTTTGGTTGGTATACATGCAGGAGACAACCAATCAATATGTCTTTCTCACATCGATGTTTCTCTCTTTGTGTGTCTCCCCTCTCTTCCACTCTCTCTAAAAATCAATGGAAAAATATTCTTGGTGAGGATTAACAACAACAACAACAACAAAATAATAATATTTTTTGGATGGGCTTATAAAAAATGGATGGACTAAACATAGTAGGGGAAAAACAGTGAACTTGAAGGCAGGCCAATAAAAATAATCTAAACTGAAAAACAAAAAGAAAATGAGTTATGAATAAATAATTCATCAGATTTGTAGGGGTACTATATCATAGTCTAGTGTGCATGTAATTGAATTTCTAGAAGGAGAAAAGAGAAAGAATGAAGAAGTATTTGAATTGAATATATATGTTGGTTGAGTATTTCCCCAAACTGATAAATAGTCTTAAATAAAAGATGCTTAGAAAGCACAACTGGTATAAATACAAAGACAACCATACCTAGAAACATCATAGACAAATTACTACAACTGAAGATATAGACACAATCTTAAAAGCAGTCAGAATAAAAATATAAAGTATATAAGGGAACAACAAAATGAAATATGGCTGACTTCTAGTGAGAAACAACAGACTAAGAACTTAACTAGGAGGCAGATTGTCAAAGTTGACAAAAGATAAGGTCTGACTATAGTTATTTATAAAAAATACATTTTATAAACACTGATAGCTTCAAATTTTAAAAAAATGGAAGATATATATATATTTGGCACAACCCAACCACATGGGCAGAGTTCCTCTAAATCTACCTAGAAGTATTTTGGAGGATATGTCTTCCTTCTTCCTCTCTGGTTTCAAATTCCTGCACCTGTGAAATTAGTTCAATTAATGGGACTCACTTTATCATTCACAGCATGCTGTCACCTTCTAGGACTATGCTATTCTATGTTAGGTAAAATCCTGATTCCTTTTTTTTTTAATCCTTTATTTATTTATTCTCTTTATTGATTAAGGTATTACATATGTGTTCTTATCCCCCTATTGACTCCCACCCCCCACTCATGCCCTTACCCCCTTGGTGTCTGTGTCCATTGGTTAGGCTTATATGCATGCATACAAGTCCTTTGGTTGATCTCTCCCCCGCTTCCCCCAATCCTTCTCTACCTTCCCTCTGAGGTTTCATGGTCTGACCAATGCTTCTGCCTCCGGAACTGTTTTTGTTCATCAGTTTATGTTGTTCATGATATTCCACAAATGAGTGAGATCATGTGATATTTATCTTTCTCTCACTGGCTTATTTTGCTTAGCATAATGCTGTCTAGTTCCATCTATGTTGTTGCAAATGGTAAAATTCCTTTAACTGCAGCATAGTATTACATTGTGTAGATATACCACAGTTTTTTAATCCATTCATCTGCTTATGGGTACTTTGGCTGTTTCCAAATCTTAGCTACAGTAAAGATTTGGTAAAATATATATGGTATAATATATTTTAAAATATATTATAAAATAAGTAAGAACATGGGGGTGCATATATCCTTTCTGATTGGTGTTTCTAATTTCCTGGGATACGTATATTCCTAGAAGTGGGATTACAGGGTCAAATGGGAGTTCCATTTTTAGTTTTTTGAGGGAACTCCATACCATTCTCCACAGTGACTGCTGGAGCTCACAGTGACACAGCTCTTTCCCCTCTTTTTGGTCTTTACTTCTGTTTGCTGATTTCTTTATTTGCGTAACATAGCATCATAGAAAGCAACAGAAAGGAGTTCTTTCCAAAAAGGAGTAGTTGCTGTTATCAGTGTTGAATGCTGTTGACAGGTAATTAATGAAGTGTGTGTTTTGGAGAGAGTAACAGAAGACAATTGCTAATTTTACAGGAACCAAATGTCATAAAATTTCTAATTTCACTTGAACCCTAGCTGTTTTTATTATCTTTAACTGCTCAATCTATAAAATAGCTTTTATGGTGGCACCACTCACAATACTCACAGTAAAGTCAGCATTCTTGGCCATACATAAGATTAAAATATAGTGGCTGTCAAATCTCTAAGAGGGGTGATAGGGAGGAGCCTTTTGATGTTACCACTTGCCTAAATGACCAAAGAAGCGGTGGTGGCAGGTGGAAGATGGATGTGGGAGGAGGTTTCAGCATGCTCAGAGCCAGGAACTGACACCTGAGGTGGTTGCAGGACTAATGGCTAAATAAGTGGTGGTGTAGGGTCAGGAGAGACAACAGATTGTTTGACAAATGCGGAGGTGTCAGTGGGTGGCAGGAGATAAGCAAGTATATATATTAAGAATAATGGGACCCAGGATGGGATTTACAGATATAGAAAGAACCTTGAGTTTTTTAATTGAAATTGGAGGTAGAAGAATGAAAATATATTTTTCAGTTATATTCGTAGATGTATTTGGAAATATAGAGATACATATATTTCTTAACTCTATCTGCTGAGTAGGCTTAGAAGCAGTGTTGGCCCAGTAACAACAAGCATACTGAGCACTAAAATCTTTGTTTTGAAATACTGGCCTCCACTGAAGGAACCAGGTTTCCTTAGAAATTTGGATGATTCTAGGACTGGGTCAGAGAAAGCACAATATATGAACATGAAGCATATTTTGCCAAAAATAAGCAAATGCTGAAAGAAGATGAGAACATATCCAAAAGACACAGAAGCCATCTTGAAAGAGATTTCACTGACCAAATCTGGGAAAACGTTAACATCAAAATTTGCTCTAGTATTTTCCAGCTTAACAGTGGTAATATATTTAGGTGGTGTTTGCAGATACTAAGACAAGAGAACGGGTTTGATGAGGAGCAGGTTCTTACTATAATATTACAGTATCACCCCAGAAAATATTTAATTGGAAAATGAAACCAAGTTCTGTAGTAGAGGAAGCTGAGCAAGTGATTCAAGACTAACCTACCCCATGATGGCACAGGCCAAATGAGGTGCCAACCTGAGGTGGTGCCCTGAGAAAAGCATACCCCTTCCCTGGGGTTCCAGTCCAGGTACTTGTCCCAAGATGGTCATCTCACCGAATAAAATGCCAGTGTTATTTCAAACTGTCTGCATTATGAAAGACATGCAAAAAACTCAGGAACTGTTCCTGACTAAAGAAGACTGAAGAGGCAAGACAACTGAATGGGATGCATGATCCTGGTTTGGTTCCTGAATCAGAAAGGAAAAAGAGACATCGTTGACAGTTGGTGTTTTCAAATTGGGTTCTGTGATGTGGGTGGAAGTGTGCAACACCTGTTGATTTTCTGATTTGGAGAACTTAAGAGATGCTACATATGAATGCACTTATTAGGAGAAAAAAACATATTGACATGTTTGGGAATAATGGGCAACATGTCAACAGCTTGATCATAAGTATGGAGAGGGAAAAATTAACAATTGGGGAATCTGGGTATAAGATTTGCACAGTTTTTGAAAGATTTTTCTCCTTTCTGGAAGTTTAAAGTTAAATTAAAATATATTATAAAATAAGTAAGCACAATTAATAACCTCTTGTATAATTAAAAATAAGTTCTATGATCTCTCTCTTTTTTAAAAAAATTTTCACCAGAGGATGTTTTTAATTAATTTTTGGGAAGAAAGAAAGGAGAGAGAGTGAGAGAGAGAGATTGATATGAGAAAGAAACACTGATCAGTTGTCTCACATACGTGTCCAAACCAGGGTTTGAACCTGCAAAATAGGTATGGGTCCTGACTGGTAATCAAACCCATAGATATTTGGTGTATAGTATGATGCTCCAACTGAGCCACCTGGCCAGGGCTATGATGTTTTATTTATTAGTACTAAATGTGTTGGGATAAAATACTCACCAGATAGGATAGATAAATTAAGCAAGTTAATATGAGAAAAATCAAGTAATTAAATATGATAAAATGAATTACTAGTGAATATTGCTTTCTTTTTAAAAAATATATTTTATTAATTTTTTACAGAGAGGAAGGGAAAGAAATAGAGAGTTAGAAATATAGATGAGAGAGAAACATCAATCAACTGCCTCCTGCACACTCTCTACTGGGGATGTGCCTACAACCAAGGTACATGCCCTTGACCGGAATCGAACCTGGGACCTTTCTCCTCTATCCACTGAGCCAAATCAGTTTTGGTGTGAATATTGCTTTCTATTAAGCAACTTGCTAGGTAGTAAACTAAAGATAAATTTATATTTATTTATACATATATATTTAAAATATAAAGTATCTTTTTCTAGCTTTTGAGCTTTCAACTAAAATTATATTTTAAAAATAGTTGTTATTAGAAGTAAAAAATTAACAGTTAAAATTTAGAAGGCATGGCTTGAAGTTTATCTCAGACAACTGGAATTGAAGGCAATGTGTTCCAATGACTTAGCTCTGGAATTAGCTTTTGCCTTTATATACATTATTTTACTTGTAAATTAATTGACCAATTCAATAGAAGTGAAAGAAACAATTATTATATTCTCAATGTCAGAAAAAAAACACATGAAAATTAATGGACTCCACCAATGATATTATTTACTACACATTGCTAATTAATAATATGACAGGACATTTCTCCCTGTTACATTGACTAAATTTAAAAAGAGCTGGCACCATCTTCATACTTATTTTGCTGCTAAACTCATGAAGAACTGGGTAAAGGAATTCCAACATAAAAAAAAATGTTTGATAAGGGTGGGAAGTCTTTAAAGAAAAATAGGAAAGGTAAAATATTTTAGGTCAATTGAAAAAAAAAGAAGGAACAGAACCTGTCTACTGTCTAGTACATGAAATAAAATAAATTACTCTTAACCCTGGGTTTGTCAGTTGGGGAAACATGAAACTCAGTGACAATTACATTTCAAAAAACAAATCAAAACCAAACCCAATACAAAGCCCACTATTAAAGTAATGACAAAAGCAAGCACCCAATTTTCAAATGATTATACAAACATATTTAATATTTGCTAAAATATACGTATGACTGTGAAAAATACATGCGGTATATAGTTCATACTACTTTTAAATTATTTTAATTAAAGTGGAAAAAATGAGGAGAATGCAGAAATGATGAAAGTATGACAAAGAATTTTTATTTTAAAAGGGATCAAGAAAATACATCTTGTTCTGAGACTAGGAGGAAATAATGGACAGGAAAACCCTAATACTTCAGCTAAAGATTGGGCTTTAGTGTCTGTTGGGTAATTTATATAATGTATCACCTCTACTATATGAAGATAATACAATTGATCCATAATTATAAAGCATGTGTATTGAGTGCTTTTAAAAATAATGTTATTGACTGGTAATTGTTCCACCACACCCATTGTCTCAGCCTTATAACCAATTACACTCATCTCCTAAAGAACACATTTAGAATCTTTGCTCCCCTGGCCATTTTTAGAATCAAACCTGTAATTGAACTTCAGCAGATTGCTGCTTTAATTAACTGAACTGTGATAGTCACAGAGCAGCTTATAGAGCGGTGGTACTAAAAATATAATCCACAGACTAGCAACATCAATGCCATTACTGGGGGACTTGTTAAAATGAAAATTCTCAGGCCCCACCCAGGATCTCCTAAATCAGAAACTCCAGCAATAAGCTGCAATAAGCCTTCCAGGTGATTCTGATGCACTCTCAAGTGTGAGAATTGTCAAGTAACTTCTTTCTTTTTGAACTTCTCCAGGATTGTGGAGGAAATAAGAGTGCCTGGCCATTCTTTGAAAATAGGTCTTGCTCATGTGAATTCATACATAGTTATCAACATTTCCGTTGAAGATCTCTGTTGCTTGAAAAAAAAAATGTGCCCTTTACTTGGTATATCCTGCCAAGCTCTCTTAAAAATTCCTATTATTTTGCTGGACAATGTTATAGAAAAAAGATTGAATAGGGTTGACAAAAAACAAACATTAAAGTTTACAGATTATGTACCAAGGCTAAAGTCTTCAAAATCTCATTAACATTGTCTGAATCAGTAATTTCAAAATGGACAAAAAGGGGCCAGGCTTTTATTCCCAGAAGTTGGAGTGTTTTGTTGTTGTTATCCTCTGCTATCCCTAATTCATGGCTCGCTCATTATTTTTTGACAACTGCTGCATGCCTCATAAAACACTCTAGATGTACCCCAGCAAGCTTCTTTCTTGTTTCCTGGCACTCTCATCCTCCACTCCATCGTGCTCTCACCATCTCCTTATTTGTTTCTTCCCATCCAACTAATTACACAAAATGGCCTACAATATGCCAATTATCATAGTGCATGAAACATATATTTAGCCTTCCCTCTAGTGGAGATTTAGTGAATAAATAGTTCCAGCATTTATCTTGGTTACCCATTCTTTTGTAGATAGCAACAATGATCCAATAATACCAAATATCTACTAGGATCTTATTTTGTGTGAGACAATGTACTAAGAATTTTATTTCCAATTATAAAATTAAAAGGACAGCACAGACTTAAAGAAATAAACAAGATAAGAAAGTGAAACAAAATTTTCTAAAAAGAGTATACGAAACACATTTACAAGGTCAGTAGAACTACAACTGTTTATATCAATGTAATAATTTTACCTTGAGGTATACTTTAAACCAAAGCATAGTAGGGAAACTCAAATAAACAGGGACCAAAAGTATTTCCTCATATTATTAATAGTAATATATGAATGCAACAAAGAACTCTGTATACAAACACAAAAGAGAAAAATATTAATACTATTTCTGCTGATTTTAAAATAAGTTAAATGTCAAGTCAGTTTTCTGTATCTAAAAAATTTACTCCTAAACACTTGTATTTTCCTGTCTCCATTATGTTTACTGCATGGATACTGTGTTGAGAAAGATATTTTATACCAGTTGCTTATACATCCCCCTTTTCTTTTTAATCCCCTTAAATAAATTAATTATTCCATTCATAGTGAATATTTAAAATAAGATTTTTAAGTTAAATAAGCCAATTGTTCTATACCTAGTGAAAAAACTTTAAAAAGTTTTTCCTCATAATGCTCCAGAATCTTTTTCCCCGCCTGGATTAATGTCCTGGCCCTATCCCTTACTAACTGTGTGATCTTGAAAAAGTTACTTAACCACTTTGTAAATGAGTTTCTTCATCTATAAAATGGGAAAATAGTAATAACTTCTCAATAATTTTAGATATTATTGTTGTGATTAGTATGATAATAAAATGGGTATGAAACATCCATAACTTAAACTAATAATTGCCTTCATTTATACAAAATGAAGATTATAAACAATATTACAGTTAATTTAATGAACTTTATTTTTCTATTTTAGAAGGAGGGTTATAAGCATCTTTATGTCTTCTGATAAAACATATGAACTCTTGGTGGTATATGGAGTTAAAAGTTTATTAATTTGTAGTTTACTTTAAAAACAGTTAGATAAGCTTACACTAACAAAACCATGGAAGGTGGAGGGTAATATTATCTTGCTGTACTATACTAACTGTACTAACTTCTATAATAAAATTTTAATGTAAATATTTCCAAAACAATATCAAGGATGCTAGAATTGAAAAATACACTCATTTGCTGATGGAAACCTGAAATATAATGATATTAAGTAAACCACCTCCAGTCACTACAGATTTAGCAGGAACAAGTTGAGTTTACACCTAGCAGGGAAATCAACAGAGGCTTGTTCAATGATGGAGTGAACATTAGTCAGCTTAAGTTATGGTGCTCAATGAAGGACATTAGCCATTTGTGTCTTCTGGGCATATTCTTAGCAAGCACAGTGGCAATCCCAAGATGTAATTATAGTTCAAAAAGAGTGGGGAAGAAAAATTTTCACTTTTAATTAAAGAGTGTGAGTCCCTGTTAAGTACAAGCAGAGTGTATGTCAATCATTCATGGTAACTTAAATCATGGCTTATTTTAACTTAGAGGAAGAACTGTTCTCAGCCAAAGAGTTAGAACAGGTAATTGTGCTAGGTAACTACAAAGGCTAGATGAAGATGTATAGAGATTGAAACAAAGTTCACACGTTTCCTTAGTTATTTGGGAAAGTGAAAATACCTACAAGTTATTATTAGAGTTAAAAGTACATAAAAAGAAAAAGCTAAAATGATAACTTCTATTATTAGACTGTCATTACTAGTAATGTGTGGAAAAACAATTATGTAAAATAATCAAGTGAAGTGTTTTATAATTATTAAATTAGTAAACTTCAATATCTATCCTATCTAATAAAAGAATAATATGCAAATTGACCATATCTCTGCTACACCCACCAGCCACGCCCACCAGCCATGCACACCACGCAATGATAATGAGAATGCAAATTAACCCAACCAAGATGGCTATGGCCACAGAGAGAGCAGGAGAGAGGTTTGGGTTGCCCCTGGCGATGGAGAAAACAGAGCTTCCCACAAAAACTTTAAGGCAACAACGTTTCAATTACAGAAGATAAATAAATTCCAACAGAAATGGCTGCTGCCATGGAGTGAGGCTTGAGTTGCCCCTGGCGATAGAGAAAGTTAAGCTTTCCGCACACCCTGGCAGGCCCAGGCCTCCTCTTAAAGCAACAAAGTTTCAATGGCTGTGCAAGCAGAAGAGTTGGCTTGCTCCAGGGTACAAAGTTTCAACTGTAGAATATAAATAAATCCCAGATAACAAGGCCTCCACTTGGGTCGCGGGGGGGGCATGGCTGGCCTGCAAACCACCACAGGACGCCCCACGCCCCAAGGGAACACCCACCCTGATCCAGGACACCCTTCAGGACAAACCAGCTGGCCTCCACCCACTCACCAGGCCTCTATCCTATCTAATAAAAGGGTAATATGCAGATTGAGCATCACTCCAACACACAAGATGACTGCCCCCATGTGGTCAAAAGATCTTGCCCCCAGGTAGCCACAAAATGGCCCCCATAAGATGGCCAGTAGTGGAAGGCAGTTGGTAGGGACTAGCCTGCAAGAGAGGGCAGTTGGGGGGGATCAAGCCTGCAGGGGAGGGCAGTTAGGGGTGACCAGGCCCACAGGAGAGGGCAGTTAGGGGCCAACAGGCTGGCAGAGGACCAGTTAGGCATCAATCAGGCTGGCAGGGGAGAGGTTAGGGGGTGATCAGACTGGCAGGCAGAAGCAGTTAGGGACAATCAGGAAGGCAGGCAGGTGAGAAGTTGGGAGCCAGCAGTCCTGGATTGTGAGAGGGATGTCCAAGTGCCCGTTAGGATCGGGCTTAAACAGGCAGCCGGACATCCCTCAATGGGTCCCAGAATAGAAAGGGAGCAGACTGGGCTGAAGGACACCCCACTCCCCCATGCACGGATTTTGTGCATTGGGCTTCTAGTCTATATATAAAAGCCTAAGCAACCAAATGACTGAACGACCTAACAACTAAATGACTGAATGACCAGTTGACCAGTCACTTTGACATGCACTGACCACAGGGGATAGGTACTCAACACAGGAGCTGCCCCCTGGTGGTCAGTGTGCTCCCACAGCAGGAGTGCCACTCAGCTGACCTATATGTTCCAGGTGGTCACCAATGGGGGTGGTCCTGCAGGTCCTAGCTCCAGAGAATGGGTTAGGCACTGATGGACCAACACCGTTGGTATGATCTTGACAGTGCCACTGGCCTCCTGGAAGTCAGCCTTGCGCATCAGGGCTACTTCACCTTCCTAAACTCACTGCAAGGAAAAAAATGATAGCTGTCAGGTGGCTCCTGACACCCAGTGCAAATGTCAGTGGAATAGATCCAGATCCCGGGACAGCAAGGGCATCCCACTGCCCACCCAGAGGGCTGACTGCATCCACACGCCCACCCCAATCCCCCTTGGGATGGGCACCAGACATAGGGCTCGTGGCTGGCGAGCACTGCTGCAGAGCTGCCAGACTCTCCAGAGTCTAACTAGGCGAGAGCCCACGGCAGGCACAGTGGGCCGGGATGAGTGGGAGTGGCAGGCAGGAGAGGCAGGCGGTTTCCGCCAAATCCCTGCAGGCCATGCTGAGGGACCCCACCCATGCACAAATTCATGCACTGGGCCTCTAGTATGTATATATAGTATTAGAGATAGTGTATATAGATAGATTCTACTTTCAAGTAGTTTTCAACTTTTATAAATCTCTATATTAATTCTTCCCAATCAGTCAAAGGGGAGTGTTGTCCTTAATTTTCAAATTTATAGTAAAGTTGAAAACTTTATATGCATGCATATATTTTTGCCAAAGATGTAAGGTTTAGGCTTCATAATGCCTCTCTCTTCTTTTGCAGAGTTACAAGGATTAGTAATATTTTAATTCAGACAGATTTCAAGTATTGCCTAATTGACAGTCTTAGTTTGACATCCTTGCTGTAATCAGAGTGTGTATTCTATTAAGTGATGCTCTGTAACATCCCTAGAGGTTAAATTACTGTGCACTCTGTATGTATCTGGGCAAGTATTGGAGTAACAGCTGATATAACAGGGACATATTTTCTTTGAATATCTAAAAAATATTATTATAGTAAATTTCTTCTGAATCCATCATGCTTGATTGAAAATAATACTCATAAAATACATTAACATAGACAATATTATTATTTTACACTAGAAATGTGAAAACCCTTGTTCATGGGTTTGTAGCCTTTTAGGGAAATGTATAAAATCTCAACCTTCTATTCTATCTGTTATATTTAATTATATTTTATAAAATATATTATAAATCAAGGGAATATTATGGGCCCTTGACATTTCTGGAAGAACACAATTGTAGGAAACTTTGAACTATTTTATATGGTTTCATTGCTTTAATTTGAAAAATGTATTTGAAGCACCTTAGAGGAAAATCACAAGTATCCCAAGATCAAATACACAACAGAAAAATAAATCAAGAATTAAAAGGGGGGAGAAATCAAGATGGCGACACAGGTGAACACCAAAACTGTTGCCTTGCACAATAATTTCAAAACTATAGCTAAAAGACAGAAAGGACATCATCCAGAACCACAGGAAAGCTGGCTGAGTGGAAATTCTAAAACTAAAAGGAAAGAGAGGGGCTCATGAAGACTTAGAGGAGCTGCAAAAAGCTGAGGTATGGAAACACATGCATGGAGAGGACAGTCGGCAGAGTGCCTGGCTAGCTTTCTCTAGAAAGGGAGATGAAAACTCCCGACTGCACTGAACCCCAGTTCTGGGCGAGACTCATATGGGGGGAGTCTGGACTGTAATGAAAATGGAGGAGTGCATGGAAACTCCGCGAAAGGCAGAGGCCTGAGGCGCATGCGTACGAGTGCACACAGAGAGGACTGACTGTTGATTGTGCTAAAGGAGTGCATTACTGTCAAACCAGTATTATATGAAATGCTGAAAGGTATTATTTAAGAAGAGGAAGAAGAAGAAAAAGGTAAAGATAAAAATAATGAACAACAAATACATGTCTATCAATAAGTGAATCTAAAAATCAAGTGAATTAAAAATCTGAGGAACAGAATAAACTGGTGAATGTAATAGAATCAGGGGCATAGAAAGGGAGTGGCCTGACAATTCTCAGGGGGAAAAGGGTGTCAGGGGTATGGGAAGAGACTGAACAAAAATTGTACACCTATAGATGAAGACAATGCGGGGGAGAGGGGAGGTAAGGGTAGAAGGTGAGCTGGGAACTGGGGGAGGGGAACTATGGGGGGAAAAAAAGGAACAATTGTAATAATCTGAACAATAAAGATTAAATTAAAAAAAGAATTAAAGTGGGAGAATGAAAACAATTATCAAACATCCCTTCATAAGGTAGTTAGACTGAATTATTATTAAGCCTAATTCTATTACAATGAATAGAATATGAAAGGAGCTAAGATGGATTTCAGAACTCTAAATTTTAAAATCAATTCATGGGTTCAAACATTTTACTAGTTCTCATTTTGTGGAAGAATTTATTGCAGGTTTTAGGCCACCTGGTCCTTGTCTGTCTTAGTAAATAGCAACCAGATCAGGGCAACAACTTTAAGTCATCTTGGATCCCTCCCTTTCTATCACAGGGAAAATTCAACCCATCAGTAAGCCCTACTTTCAAAATATATCCAGAGACTATTTCTGACAACCTTTGAAGTTATTCTCCTCGTTCAGGACACCTTCTCTTAACTGGATAATTTCCATAATAGTGTAACTCCTCTCCTTGCCTTTGCACTTGCTCCCCTGAAATTTATTTCAGCACAGCTCAAGAGTGATTTTATTAAGCACAGAGAAGATCATCACACTCCTCCAAACCCTGTGATGCTGCTATGAGTAAGGGAGAAGAAGGTCCTACCCAATCAGGCCCCTATTTCTCTCTTTTTATCATTCCCTTTCTATTTTAATTGTTTCATTCTAGCTGCACTAAAGGTTATGCAGCTCTGCACACACATCAGGCATTTTCACACCTCATGAGTTTTGTTTTTTTCTGTCCCTGTGGCTTGGCATACTGTCCTCCAGAAAACTGCATGTCTTGCTTGTACCCTGGATCCTTTCTTAAAAGTCACCATAGTAATGAGAACTTTGATGACCACTAATTATAAAAATCACACATCTCTCTTTACCTTGTACGCTCTTACCGAGTTCAGTTTTCCCCTCCTGAGACTTTATTACACTATGTACAAACATAATTGCTTATTTGTGATAGGCTGATAATGAGGAGAAATAGAGTAATAACAGCACATGTGGTTCCTCCCTATTCTGGGTGTCTTGCTGTGTTGGGGGAGCCAAATGGGTTTCAAATGGAAAGAGCCTGATGTTTCACATTCCTTGTCAGTAGACATTTTAAGCCATTTTAAAATGGAATTCTCACCTCCACTCCTTTGATTATGCAGGGAGGGCCTGAAGAGTGGGGTAGGGAACCAAAGTTCACATCTTGCCATATGGGAACCATACTCTGTGGTCACATCTGTCTTGTTTTAGATCATTTGTAATGTTCATTGATCTTTCAACACCTTTTGCTTCTACCATGCAGAAACTGAGGGTTTTTTTCCCCCTTCCTCCTTTTTATCTTTTTCTTTCTTTTTTTTAAAATTATCAATAGCCCACCTGGCTTATATTATATTAATTTAGGCTGGCTGGGCTATTGAAGTTACAATTTGCCCAAGAAAGTTACAATTTGACTCCTGGTCAGGGCACATGCCCACCTTGCAGCCTTGATCTCCAGTGTGGGGCATGCAGAAGGTAGCCAGTCAATGATTCTCTCATCGTTGATATTCTATCTCTCTCTTCCTCTCCCTTACTCTCTGAAATAAAATATTAAAAAATAAAAATATTATTAATAGCCTCTCTCCTTCCCTGAATACATGAACTGTCTCCTTCAGACTAAAATCGTGTAGCCTCTTGCATGGCTGGAAGGACTCGCAACCTCTCTAAAGTATGGCTGGTTTTGGTTCTGCATATTCAGAATCATTAGGTTAGCTTCCTAATCTGTTCCTCTGACCCATATTTGCTCTACGATGATCAGAAAATGAAATCATATTCTGCTCGTAGTTAAACCATAGCCTATTCCTGGTGATGGATACAGTTATGACCTTTTCTCACTACTTTTCTCTAATGGACAAGAGACTGCTAAGCTGAATTGTTAAAGTGGTCCTATTATAGATACTGATTATATAGGTTAGAGTGGCAAAGATTCACAGATTTGTTGTAGATCAGGATACTTTTTCAGATGACCTGTCGGTTTGTGTATCTTGAGTTGCAAAATATTGCAAGACTCTCTCCAAGCTGAGATTTTTTGAGCCTTTTAGACGTGCCATATGCCTTTTCTAATTGGAGATATTACCAATTACTGCCACTGGTGCTCTCCTTAACAAATATGGGGCTGAAATTATAAGGGTAACTCTTGGTAATACAGGAATGGGCTTAAAAGCTCTTCAGTGATTTTTTATGTTTCAGAAGAATACATTTCAGAATCTAAAATACTTTCTGTAAATTTTCTCGTTTGGGTATCCTTTTAGAATGACAAAGAGGAGTTCTATAATTACCACTAATTCTTTGTGAAAAATAACTATAGTAAATGCCCTGAAAAGCAATCCCTTTAAGCATAATCCTTAAACTGTGTTTTTATTTGCCAATGAAGTCATGTCAGGGCCTGTGAGATGCTGAGAGAAGCCTAAGGCCTTTCGATTATATATTAGAAAATAAAAAATACCTATAGCTAGAAAAAATTAGTCTTAATTATTCACATTTACCAATTTCATTATTTTATCCTATACGCTGATGAGTTTATTCTCATCAGTAGATAGTAAATTAAAGTCTAAAATAGACATCAAACTGATGTCCAGTACAAATGACCTCCTGACTCTCCATATGATAAGCTATTATCATGTTTTATAGACAGTTATATACATTTAAGGGATAGAATACACAGCTAATTGGTAAGTGATACTGACAATCCTGTAACAGAATTCTAGAGATTCTCACAGGAGTCGACTCTCACTGTGCTTATGAATTGGATGATTTATTTACCTTCTCCTCTAGCCAGAGCTTTAATTTATCATGATGCATTTCATTTCTCTGCTCAGTTGTGGTTTCAGTGATTGGCTGAGGCTACCACATTCCAATTGATACCCAATTGTATACTTGACATCTCCATTTGGATCCCTAATAGGAATCTCAAAAATAACATAAAGTAGGAGAATTTTCCTCCCAGCTTTTCTGCGTTATACTTGACAAATAAAATTGTATAATTTAAAATGTACAATATTTACAAGATTTACTCTTTTAGCACATTTTAAGTATATAATACAATATTATGGACTTCTGGAAGCCAATTCCAGCATATCATAATTACATGAGTTTCACCAAAAGGTTGATGAAGCTTGGGGGCTCAGCAAGGGCTGAGCCACATATGTAATCACCTGTTGGAACAGCTATAAAGCATCTCCCCCAAACCTGAATAGGATAATTGTTTGCTGCCAGACAGCTCAGGGCATCTTAATCTACATGTTATTGCCTCCTGTTGGCCAAACACCTGAACAGCTGTAGGCTATTCTCCAATCTGACAATGCTTCTATAAATCCTACCCTTTGAAAGCCTATCATTTGAAGTGTATTATCTCTACCTTGCCTTAGGACAAATTATGTTAATAAAAAGCATGGGGTCCTGGGACAAGGAGAGTCTTTAGCTCATTTTGCTGAAGTTTCTCTGACCCTTAATGCCTTTCAAAACTATTTTTTGTCTTTGAACTTTTACTTGATCTATGCACAGTTTTTCTCCAGATTGCTGAACCCTTTGTAACGCTGGGACAAGAACCCCAGCATGAACTATAGACACCACACTGTACATTGGACCTTCAGACCTTACTCATCTTAAACTGAATATTTGTGTCCTTTGATCATCTCTGCCTTTCTCCTATTCCCCAGCCCCACTCTATTCCCTTTGTATGACTTCTACTCTGTGTGTATGAATCATTATTACATATTTCAGCCATATTAAAATAGCCTGAAAGTTTATGTTCCTAAATTGATAAAAATCCTTCCTCCTCCACGATTAGGGATGGGATTAAGTGGGACAAAATTAGTAAGAGAAAATTTAGTACTTCTTTCGTGGGGACTTACTTAGCCAAGTGTTTCATAAAAGGTGTAAAGACACCTATCTTGTCCCATTGGTGAGGTTGTAGAACTGGCATTGGATGATATCAACTGGCTTTATAGAATGATATTCATATGATTTAAAAATTCTGACCCACAGCAATCCCTGAAGTAGCACATTAAAAATTACCCTGCATTCCTAATTCACATGATGAGTGGGACCAAGGCAAAATAGAAAGATGAGCAGTTCCTGCTTTCTTTAATTTCTCTAAGGGTCTTCATAAAAGAGAGTGACCTTTTAAGAATGGATTCTGTCGGGGGTGTGATGTCATAGCATGCTATCCTGATAAACAGGCTGGGCCCTTTCCCAAGGTAATGTCATATCAGGCATTGCCATACAGAACATATTCCCTAATGGAGTTAAATCAAGGTGTGGTATTAAACCATTTTTATGCAAATTCTCACTGATTTTTAAATCCTTCCCATTATTTTTTTGAAGGCAAAAGGAAAGCTAAGAATTATTTAAATTACTTGTCCTCAATCATAATAATTTAATGGAATAGACAAGATATTTGGGAAGATAATTTTGTATCAGGCCTCATCTTCAACCCTTATTAAATAATCACAGCCAAGTCATTCAACTTTGCTGACCTCCAATTTCCATATCTATAATGGAAATGATAGCAATAATAATTCTCATGCCCTGTTAATATGAGAATTAAACATTACATAAAATCCCTTTGTAAGCTCTAAATCATCTTACAATTGTCACTCCTTATTTTTACTTCTGTTATCACTGCTAATATCCTGCAAGTACAGGATTTAGTGCCTTTAGTCTCAATGTGTGGTCTACAGTGTACTGTTATCCTGTGAACATCATAGAATTTCAGTCCCAGGATAGAAATGTTTTTGAGCATCATCTACTCAAAGTACTCATTCAGTGGTTCAATCTTCTCAATCAACTACTTGAGGACAAGTAATTTAAATAATAAAGCTCTGCAGTGACAGGGAACTCACAATTTTAGAAGGTTTCAATAATTTGTTAGTATTGACTGTTGGATGGACCATCTTCATCCTGAACTGAAATTAATCTTCCTATAAGTCATATTCATTCATTTCAGTACTACTCTCATGGTTCAGATAGTGTCTATTTTATATTAATCTTTATAATATATCCTCCTTTCAGGGTATATTAATAGTTAATTCATAATTTTAGAAATATAATTATTTTTAATTTGTGCTTCTAGATTCTATTAGCAATATTTGTCATGGCAAATTGAGTACAAGAGTGGTGGCTTGTAACATATTTTATCCACTACCATCGGTGTCAAGGGGCATTGTGGAGGTGTGCATATAACAAGGTAGTTAGAGGATACACTCAAGAGTTGCATAAATCAAAGGCTTAGGAAACATAATCTTAATGCAAAGATCTCTACTCTGAGAATGAGAATTAAAGTTATCATGCTTATTGCTGATAAGACAACTAGGTGATAAAAGGGCTGTAGGAGATTTTAGTATTTCTTCATTTTATCCAAATTACTAGACTATTGATTAAATTGTTTGCATATTTCCCTGAATAGCTAATTTTGTGACTTGGAAACAATCATCTTTGGAAATCTTAATTTCTGCCTTGTGAAACAATATGTATACATACTTGATTTTTTTATAACCTTATTATATATAGTTTGTGCATGCAGACTGTTTTATTTTCCTATATCTTAGTCCAATTTGTCTTTACTTGCCTAACTATGAGATACATTATTTTTAACATACATGTGTTTATTAACACAACATGAAGATCGGTCTATCTATCTATCTATCATCTATCTATCTATCATATATCTATCATACATTTTTATTGATTCAGAGAGAAAGGGAGAGGGAGAGGAAGATAGAAACATCAATGATGAGAGAAAATCACTGATTGGCTGCCTCTTGCATGTCCCCTACTGGGGATTGAGCCCCACAACCTGCGCAAATACCCTGACCAGAAATTGAACCTGGGACCTTCTTTTTCATAGGATGATGCTCAACCACTGATCCACATAGGTCAGGCTAAAGGACCCTTTAATCAATGTTCCTGATACTGTTTTAAGTGATTGAGATATGGAAATGATCAAAACAAACACAAATTAAATTTTACAATGCAGGATAGAAGACAAAGAGGAGCTTTTCAAAAGTAGTGCATTCTATTTCTACTGACTTATTTAAAACATACCAAAGCTAACTTTAAAAACAAAAACACCTCATATATTTCAAAGACAAATAATTTAGTCTATTTATTCTCCCCCAGAGTAAAATTTTTAAGAAATAATGATTTATGTTTTATATGTCTTACCCATTTCACTATTGTTTATTGGAAGAATACATATAGCATTTCTATTTCAAAAACATTTTCAAGGTGCCATTGAGTGGCTCTTCTTTTCAACAATCTGTACCAAAAAGTGTGTGTGTGTGTATATATATATATATACACATATAAATATATATTTACATATATTTATATGTGTGTGTGTGTATATATATATATATGTGTGTGTGTGTGTGTGTGTGTGTATGTGTGTGTGTGTACACACACATACATACACACACTAGAGGCCCATTGCATGAAGATTTGTACAATAGGCCTTCCTTCCTCTGGCTGCTAGCACTGGTTTTCCTCTAGCACCCAGTACTCAGGCCTTCACTCCTGCTGCAGCAGGGAAGCCAAGCCTCTTCAGTCTGTAGTCTTCTTCAGCCTTCAGTCTTTGCTCTGTGCTTGCATATGCAAATCAACCCACCATCTCTGTTGGGTTAATTTGCATACTCACTCCTGATTGGCTGATGGGTGTAGTGGATGTATCGTTAATTTGCATCTTTTTCTTTTATTAGTGTAGATATATTAAAATTGAATACTGTTTTATCTTGAGGCTGAGTCAGTAGGTAAAAACCCAAACTAGAAAATACTTCAAAGTAAACTTAAAATAAATAGCTTTCCATAAATCATATACTACATACATGGTGTATCATTTTTCTTTTAATTTAATTCACCTTTGTGCAACAGTACACTTTTTGGTAGTGGGAGCAATAGAAATAAATTAATAGAAGAATTGAATAATACAACATTTTATCACTATATTATAAATATAGTCCATCTGTTCTTTTCTGGGTTAAATATACCCTTAGTTTGAATGCAGGCAAGCAGAGAAAAATAAATTGTCTTTTCCCATCACCATTTTACTTCTGGGCCTTTTCTGTCTGTTTCAAAAGAGTCTCAGATATGTGACTCCTGACTCCATTCTTTCTACAATAAAATGCTAAACCTGGTTTAGTGTGATATTATGAAACTGGAAATACAACCACATTTTCTCAAGAACCTATTAAATTCAGCCAACAGCAACTTATCATTAAATGCTTCAAAATAAAAATGTAGTCAGCATCAAAATGCATAAGCATCTTGCGTATACAGCAAGCCTTAAATGTAATATAAATATTGATAAGAGTAATATAAAGCAAGCTAGTCAGGTAACCTTTAGCAAACACCCCATTTCCCATCTCCCACATCATGAATTTTGAATATCTGCATGGAGAGCATTCCCTTCTATATTATGAATTTTAATTAATTAAATTTATATGAATGTATTTGATGATATATGTCTTCCATACTATATGATTTACATAATTCAATTTAAAATCCAATCTATAAGTGCAAAACAGTGAACATACAAAATTTTTTAACCAATAAATTAATGCAGAAATGTAATTAGATCCAAATATGTGACAAATTATGTTGTAAGTCTAGCAAAATATACTGAAATTCTAATTTAGAGTATATATCATTATTTATAAAATTAAAATTTACTCAGAAAACAGAGTAACTCTAATTCTTGAATATCACAAAACTTCTATTTTGTCAAAATATTTGAGGTTATTTTGGAAACATGTATTATGTACAAATTAGAAATAGAATTCATAAGGGGTCTTAAAATGCATATATGTATTTATAAACTACTTATGTTTTAAATGACTTGTTTAACATGGGACTTTCATTTTAAAAGTTAATCTTGTATTTTCTGATTATAAAAATAATTTATACTGATTGTAAAATATAGATATTATGAAAAAATTAAAAAAAAATAAATTCATCACTCTGTATTCAATCACAATGAACTTTTCTAAGCATTCAGGTTGAAATTGAGATAATCAACTGTTTTACACTTAAAATTTCAATTTATATTGTATGTTCTACACTATTCAATCAAAATATAAACCTTTTCTCAAGTTACTAAAAATACTCCATAAGCCTAATTTAATGATTGCCTAATGTTCCATCAAGTGAAATATTTCTCAATGTGTTGTCCTTGAACAATCTGCAACAGGATTTTCTAAAAGTACCTGAAGCAGAAATTGTGGGATAGGAGCTTAATAATGTTCATTTTAAATAATTAGCCCAGATGATTCTTTTTTATTTATTTATTATTATTTCACAGAGGAAAGGAGAGGGAGAGAGAGAGAGAAACATCAATGATGAGAGAGAATCATTAATTAGATGCCTCCTATATGCATCACACTGGGTTTAGAGCCCACAACTTGGGTATGTGTCTTTACTGAGAATCGAACTGTGAACTTCTGGTTCATAGGCTGATGCTCAACCACTGAGCCATGCCAACCAGACCAGCTGATTTTTACACATTCAATTTTGAGAAGCCATATTAATTAAGTGCACTAAAATTTGTTTCATCATTGTATCATTTTTTTTAGAGTCAGGTTTTTTCCAATAATTTTTATCATAAATAACAGCATAATTGAAATATATCACATACCATAAAATCCACCCATTTAAAATGGATATTGTTATATTTACTGTGGTGTGCTGGCAACAGTATTTAATCTTACAATATTTCCATTACCCTAAAGGAACTTGGAACTGATTAAGAGGCCTTTGTCACTCTTACCACAGGCAACAACCTATCTACTTTCTGTCTCTGTAGGTTTGCTTTTTCAGGATGTCTCATTGATATGAAAACAAACAGTATGTGGCATTTTATGACTTGCTCATCTTGTTTTCAAGGTTTACAAAAGTTCTATCATACTTTTTATTTTTTATTACCAAATAATATTCCATTTCATTGTTATACAACCTTTTGGTTATTGATTTATCAGTGGATAGATATTTGGCTTATTTGCATTTATTGGCTATTATCAAAAATACTTGAACATTTTAATATATGTGTTTGTGTGGGCATATATGTAAAGTTCTATTGGATGATATATCTAGAATAGTAGTGTTGAATCATATGAATCTCTATGATGAAATATCAAATTGTTTTTCAAAGTGGTTGAAAGCCGGGAGGTTTTTATTTCTTCCCATCTTCACCATCATTTGTTATGTTAGTATTTTTTGGTTTAGGCATCCAAAAAGTATGAAGTGGTATCTCATTTTGGTTTTGATTTACTTTCCCCTAAAAACTAATTATGTAAGCACACTTTTAAAGCTGATTTTAGAGAGGGAGGAAGGGAGAGAAAGAGAGAAACATCAATGTAATAGAGATACATGGAACTGTTGCCTCCCGCACGTGTCTCCACTAGGGATCAAACCACAACCTAGGGTGCATGGGACGAGGCTCCAACCAACGAAGCCACCAGGCCAGGACAAGTAAACATATTTTCATGTGCTTACTGGTCATTTGTATAACTTATTTGGAGAAAATCTATTCAAAATTTTTGCCTACTGAGAAATTAGATGTTGCAACTTCATTGTTTCTCGTGGGCTTAGGCTGAGTCTGGCTACGCCATATAGTGCTGCCTGAGTAATATTTTGTATGGGTAAAATTTAAAACCAAGGCAGTTTTAAACATGACCGACATCTCAGAAAGACAGGAAAGGTATATGCCAATTATATGAAATACAGAGCAGAATGATGTTCACATATATTGAACAAGAAAAAAAATACAGTGGTACCTCGAGATACGAGTTTAATTCGTTCCGTAACCTTGAGGCGTGGGAAACTATGAGACGCTCGAGTCGCGGTAAACTGGTGGGTCGTGTGCAGCCGGCCGATCTGCGCGATTACTCCTATCTCAAATGTTGCTCGTATTTCAAAGCAAAAATCGCTCACTCGACGGCTCGTATCTCAAAAATCTCCAATGTTAGGGCACTCATATCTCGAGGTACCACTGTAATTCAAAAGCATGTATATACTTCAAAAACCTACTTGAATCAGTTTTCCCAGAATGGAAAGGACTGTGGTCTGTGTAAAAGGTAAACGGGAATAGTGAAGAGGTGAGATGGTTAAGAACATTAGATTTATATGTTTATCATAGATATGCCTGCTAGGGATGTGAGAGCGGTGCTGTCAATAAAACAGACTACATGGTAAGTATGTGTCCAAAGGAAGATGCTAATAATATAGAGAGAAGGATTGCAACTTAAGTGCATTCCTTTTTTCCAAGGTCACATCAGTTAGAAGAAAAATCAAATTCCTGAACTCTGACCAAAGAATTAGATGTTGTCAGAATTATACTACTGTGTTCTCCCTTTATTATGTGGAGACTCTGACAGAGCAGGAATTTTTTTCTCTTCAATGATACTGTGTTTCCAACCCCACTAATGTCTCTAATAGGTAAACCCTATTAGAGGTTCTTCCTACCTCTTTTCTTAAAATTTTGGAGGCCTGATTCTAAAGTCATTAAAAGTCCTTAGGTTCCTTTAAAAATTAGCTTTGAATTTTGAGCTTCATAAAACATTGTTAAGGGTGTTATTTTCCAGAGATTGAACATAAACTTGCTGTGTTGTTCTGTCTACTACATTCTACTTAAATGGACTAACACAGTGTTTTGAAATTATGACACACTTTTATTTCTCTCTTAAGTGATCAATTTAATATTCTGTTAGATGCTAGGGATTTTCACCAATATTTCTTGTTAACTCTTGTCAGGCAAACAAGAGGATTGTATGTCAGCATTTTCTTTCAGGTTGTGATCATGTGATATTTTTGGCCAATAAAATGTAAGCAGAAGCATAATGTGTGTCTTTTAGATGGAAGCATTTAAGAATCAAGGCACAATTCTCTACCTGTTTCTTTCTCATGTAGTGGCCACAAATCTGTTAAAGATAATAGAGTCTGAGTCCTTGTTCAGAATAGTCACATAAAATAAGAAACTTACTTTTGCTGTTTTACACTACTGAGATTTTGGAATGGTTTTTATTATAGCAAAATCTAGCATAATCTGATTTATTATAGAGATGGACCTTCAAATTTTCTTTATATATATTTTTATTGATTCCAAAATATAAAGGCAAAGGGTATTTGCAATAAGTCATATTGAGCATAAAACTGATTAAATAGTAATCATGTAAGCTACCCTTACCACGAGAATATTTAATGGTTTCCATAAGAGGTGTCATAGTGCTATACTTTGAAGCAATTCATTTCCATTATAGGCTCCAACAGTTTTCAACACAATATCCTGCCTTTTGTGTCAACAGAGTGTTGCAGAATGCTGGCTGCAGCATAGGCAATCTAACTGCCAATGATGTAAAACATAGACTGGATAAACTAAAACTATCACTTGGCAATTTGGAGGAGTCAAACTTACATAAGAAAGATAGGAAGGTATACTTCACAAAGGCAACTTTACAAAGAATAAGGCCTCAGTATAAGTACCCTGCAATAAATAAATTGCCTTTCAGTGAAGATAAAAGAGGATAAGACAAGTGCAGATTTCATACTAGTAACAAATGAATTAATGGAACAAAATTATACCAAATTATACCAAAATTATACCAAAATGTTCCCTCATCTGATTTGGTAAGGCTTTTCAGGAATTCTTTAGTGATAAAGCTGATTGAAGATTATATGAGTACTTAATATATGTGAGTGAGTGTGTGTACACACCTGTTTTTTTTTGTGTGTGTGTGTGTGGTAAGAACAGTTAACATAAGATCTACCCTCTTAAAGAAATTTTAAGTGTACAATATAGTATTAACTACAAGTACATTGTTGTACAACAGATCTCTAGAAATTCTTTATCTTTCATAAGTGAAACTATACTCTTTGAATGGCAGTTCCCTATTTCCCTCTCTCCGTGATCCATGGCAACAACTGTTATATTCTGTTTCTATGTGTGACTATTTTATATACCTATTAGAGGCCCAGTGCATGAACATTCCTGCACTCTGGAGGGTCCCTCAACCCAGCCTGCATCCTCTCGCAGTCTGAGACTCCTTGGGGGTTGTTCTACTGATGGCTTAGGCCCACTCCTCAGAGGATTGGGCTTAAGCTGGCAGTCAGACATTCCTCTGGCAGCCTAGGAGCCCTTGGAGAGCAGGGAGTGGGGAGCAGGCCTACGACATTAGGTGGACATCATTAGTACTGTGCTGGCCAGCCATGAGCCAGCTTCTGGCTGAGCAGCGCTAAGCCTGTGGAAGAGCACTGACTACCAGGAGGCAGCTCCTGTGTTGAGTGTCTGTTCCCTGGTGGTCAGTGTGCATCATAGTGACTGGCCATTCCTGCTCATTCCTTCATTACGGTCAATTTGCATATTACCTTTCTATTATATAGGATTTCATATAAGTGGTTTCATACAGTATTTCACTATAAAAATGCCCTCAAGATTCATCCAAATTGTCATATATGTCAAGATTTCCTTTTTTAAAAATTCTGAATAATATTCCATCACAGGTATATGTCACATTTTCTTTCTCCATTCATCCAACAGTGGACATTTAGGTTGTTTCCACATTTTGGCTATTGTGAATAATGATGCAATAAACAGAGAGTGAAAATATCTGTTCAAGGTCCTGATTTAAATTATGTTGGATACGTACCAGAAATGAGATTGCTAAATCATATGTTATTTCTATTTTATTTTTTAAGGAACCTCCATACTGTTTTACTTAGTGACTGTACCATTTCATATTCCCACCAACACTGTACAAAGTTTCAATTTCTCCAAATTACATCTTCACCAAATTTATCTTCTTTTGTGATGTTATCCAAACAGGTGTGAAGTAATATCTCAGGGGTTGGCTTGCATTTCCCTAACAATCACTGACATTGAACATTTTTTCATATGTCATGTAGTGTTTGTAACAATAATTGTACTGTAGACTTATGATATAAACAAAACAATTTTTTTTCTAACAGTAAGTTTTGAGGTTTGTTAATATGTGTTAACTAGAGAGAAGTCCTGGTCATTCCCTAGTTTTTTAACTTATAAATCTAAGAATGATGTTATTATAACATATTTCATATAAATATTATACTATATATTCAAACTGAAAGCACATAGTATCATCAGTCTCAATAAAGACTGGTTTAATAAGATGTGGGGAAATAAGGTCAGAATACCTACTTGGGCTGTCTGTAGTGATTTCTTGGTACTGGATGCTAAACTTTTTCTTTTATATTTTTCCAGGTTGTTTATATTTTTTTACTGCCCAAGTATTTGAAATACGCTTTTACTGCATATAGAATGATGATTTTGTTCTCTAGCAGAGTATCAGCCTACTTGTGAAGATACTGTTGAGTGACTTAGAGTTGCTGAAATGTAAAGCTTGGCAGAATTTTCTCAATCTAATCCTTGAGAGATAATTATCTAAATAAGTACATTGAATCATCTAATTTAAAAAAATATGCAAATTACCTTACAATTTTAAAGATATGTTTCTATAATTAAGTATCAAATGATCATTTAATGAACAGCCTTCCTCAAACAATTTGCTTATATTCTACAACCCAATTACAATTAAAACTGTGTATCTTGAAAAGGTGTGAATTATTTTATGCAAATTCTATATTTTTATGTAATGCACTGTGTTGCACAGGACATTTAAAGAAAATCTTACAAAAGTATAAATTAATAGTAAATTGAAGCACAGAAAAATCCATATTTGCCACTAAATTTAAGAACAATTTTATAATGTTTCATTTTATCTGCTATGATTAACTGTCTTTATCTTTTAAACTTATTTGAACATATGTTAAAAACTTATTTTCTCCAGCAATCTATTTCAGATGCTACTTTTTAAATTATATAAAATATGGTAAGCAAGCATTTGATGTTAAGGACTTCTTAATTAAATGCTGAGATTGGTTTGAAACTGGGCTTGCATTAGCCATGATTCTCCCTTTACTCTGCCACTCCAAAATAGGTTCTGCTTTCAATACTACTCTTCACTTCTTAAGCTTTCAATTCTCTTTCTGATCATGTTTGTTTGATTGATTTAGAATTTGTTCTTTCCAGATAATTTTATTTTATTCCATTTTTTGTACTGTCAACTTTCTTTTGAATTACAAACATGTGCAGGTATGCATTATACTCCAATCTCTTTATCAAACTTCTTATTCTCTCTCCCACATCTCTAATTAAACAGTTTGAAAGTCTATATGGGGAACATTAATATTTTTATCTCCAATTTAGTAATTAATTTCATTGCCTCAACTATCACAATTTTTAAAAAATCCAACTTTGTACATAATCATCTGATTGGAAAATCCAAAGACTTCTTCATTTTATATTCTATCTAATCACTTCTAAGTCATCTAAAATCTTTAATAATTCCTTCTTGAAAACATATGCTTTTGGCTTCAACTTCCCCAGTCTATTTCCTTTTCTAAAATATTTTCTACTTCATCAGTTCTTCTTCATTTTGCACCCTAATAAAAGGAGGATCCTCAGCCCTATTGTTTCTCTATCCATTTTTGCATTCTCTGGGTCTTCTGTTGCATTGCTGTGACCTAAGCCCATTCTTCATAGAACTGATGTAAACAAATTAGATAATACAGTGATACTAGATGATATTAGATAACATATGTATATACATATAATTGGTATACACACACACACACACCTTTGTATTTAATCTAATGGAGATAATAACATAGTATATTTAACATACTTATAAGTATGTATCCTTAATTATATAGTACTAGTATATACTGCTATTACATAGCTCCTTTCTGATGCTCAGACTTGTATTTCAAACTGCCTATTTGATATGTTCCATGTGTCTGCCCCTCAAACATAATTTTAAGTCCAAAATTTATCTAATTATTACATCCCCAACCCATTTGCATCATCCAACTATTGCCCTTTTGTTACCTGCTAATTATACTAATGGAATAATTGGCCAAATTAAGACATTTTGCATAGGTCTGAAACCTGAAAGTCATATTCTTGCTTTCTCACCCCAGCCCCATATTCAGTGAATCATCAAATAATGTGAAACATTAATTTTTGAAAAAAAAATCTCTTAAATCCATTCTCCTTGCTATTTCTGCTTATGTTCTTGTATTTCAGTCATGCAAACTCTCCTATGAGCTTTTTCAAATATCTATCATTTGGCTCTCTGCCTTCAGCTCTTTCACCTCTGCCACCACATGCACACAAAACCTATGACCACTTGCTGAAAATTAGTAGTAGCTCCCCATGGTGTTCCATGCCAGAAAGGCTTTTAGTGATTTGCCTCCAAATGACTTTTCATGTCTCTCACCTACCATTCCTACACTGATGCACCTTATGCTCTAGTCATAATATATTATTATTGACACAACCTCAGAGATTTATTTTGTGATTTACATATTGCTAAGAATGCTTTCCCCCAAAGTTTCTTTATTCTTTCTGAAGTTTTCCTTGTCCAAATCACTGCGTAAGAATCTTCAGTGTGATATAAGCAATGCAGAAGAACAAACACACATGTATACACACATGTTGACAGTCTATACTATTGGTTAGATATAATTTTAAATTAAATATGATTTATCATTTTGTTTCATTATAGCTTTTGCTTTTTATTTTTTTTATTTAAGAAAGGCTTCCCAATCCCAGTTATCAAAATACCTACATTTAAGTTTTACTAGTAATTTTATAGACTAAAAAGAGGTCATAAATCTGCATAATTTTCTTTAAATGGTGTTAATAGATGTATTAATTAGGACCCTCCAACAATAACAACAAAGGTTGTTCTATCCAAATTTATTAAACAAATCTAGTAATTTGATTTGAAATACAATATTGTATCACATGTAAATCAGTATTTTCCTAGATGTTTAATTCTGCTGCAGTGATTTTACTCTTTATACTAATACCATACTTAAATATTATAATTTTATATAGTTACATTGTAAAGAAATTTCATCATGTCCATGCTGCTGTATTTTTTGAGTATTATTATATATTTTAATTTAATGAAGAACTTTAGAATTAGCTTGATCAACTTCCAAAGAACATGCATATTTTTTGAAATATAATAAATTTATAGATCAATTTAATAATTTTGTACACATACATACACATGTATACACATGCACACATATACACATATACATTTACATATTTGGCTTTACATTTTTAATACAACATTTAATTAATAAACTTTAAAAAGTGTTACATGAATGTTTACTGTTAATATGAATTTACCTTTGTATATAATCTTCTAGAGATAATGACATAGTATATTTAACCTACTTACAATTATATGTCCAATCTGATTTTGTCAAGTATTAAAAGCTACTTTATAACTTAAGTTGAATTCTTAAAATATATAGCATTTCTGAATTGTTTAAATATTCAAAATACTGAATGTTAAAATAAATAATGTATAATTCTATCAACTATAGTATATTCCAAAATTATACTTTACTAGAGGTCCAGCGCATGAATTTGTGCAGAGGTGGGTTCCAGCTGGCCCTGCCCCAACTGGGGCAGATCAGGGCAGATTGGGACCAGGCCTTTCAGGAGAAGGAGACAATGGGAGGTTGGGAAGTTGGCCTGCCCTGATCTGGACCTAATCAGGGCTGGGCTGCTGGGGGGAGGGGCTGAGAGTGATTGGCCTGCAGGCCCTGCCCCCAAATGGGGTAGTGGGATGCTCGGAGGTCAGCATCTGGGGGAGGGGCTGTGGGAGGTTGGCCGGCCAGCCCCACCCCTGATTGGTGTGTGTGGGGTGATCAGGATGAAGCTGGCTTGGAGAAGGGGCTGCAGGCCAATTGGGGTGGTGGGGGCACATGGAGGTGGGGCCAGCCAGGGGGAGGGGCTGCTGGAGGTTGTCCCTTGACTACACCCTCTATTAGGGTGGCGGGGCCAGCCCAGGTGAGGGGCTGCTGGCTGATCAGGGGTGGGGCTGGCCCTAGGAGAGAAGGGGGGGTTTGGCCTGCCACCCTACCCTCCCACTGGCTGGCCCCATCCTCAATCAGGGTGGGAGAGGCTGATCAGAGGCAGGACCAGCTGGGGGGAGGGGCTACAGATGTTGGCTGGTGGCCCCATCCCCTGATCAGGTCAGTTCCCTGGCCACAGTGGGCGTCATAAAGACCAGTCATTCCAGTTGTTACAGCGTTCCAGTTGTGGGCTTTTTACAATTTGTAATTATGATTCAAATTGCAAAGTGACACTTAAACCTTTATCCAATTATATTTGTTAGGACTCTCTATATTGCAAATAACAGAATATGCAGCCCTATCATAAACAATACAGGAAATTTAATGAGTTGTTTTACTTCTGCATGCACAATTATGCTTGATTTTATATGAAATCAGATCCAGTGATCAATAAAAATACTATGGGTCAGATTTCACCCCCCTCCTCCTTTATGTTACCCCTTCTTTCCTCTTTCTGTTTTCTTTTTACTCACTTTTTAATTGATATTTAAGTTATTTTTGGTGAAGTACACAAATCTTAAATATATAATGACTAACTTTTACATCTGTGTGCAGCATATAACAACCTAAATCAAGAAGTGGAACATCTTCGGCATTCTCAGATATTTCCCTTATATTACCTCCCAGTTAGTATTTCCCTCAAGAATAACACTGTAATCATTACCATAATAAATTGGTTTTCTATATCCTTGAACTTCATATACATGAAATCAGACAGTATGTATTCTTTGGTGTCAGGCTTTGTTGATTTAGTGTCTTCTAGGAAGTCACCTTAAAAATGATCTCTTAATTTTACAAGTAAATGACATAATCCTACTCCTCATTTTCTTAGATCTTTATAAAATGCATTATTATTAATCATAATTTTTTTATTTCCTCATGCCATCAACCTTATGCTCTTTCTATAGTACACTGTTTTTTGGTCTGTCTCATTTGCCTTGCTCTCCTTCTATCCCTAGAATAAAAATACTTTGAAAGCATAATCGCACCCCCATTCTATCTAAGATTAAATCTAATTTATCTCAAAATCTTCAAATGTAGATCTTTCCAAGGAGTTCTATTCTCCTCCTGCATTCCAAGTGACACAATAGCATCACTAAATCAATGAAAATCAACCTAAATCTTCCACATGTCTTTGATTCCTCACTCATGGCTGCAAATCCAATTTCCTAAGTGCCTGCTGTGCATTATCACTAGTATATACTGATCATTTCTCAACAGATAAACATTAAAATATTACTGTCTCTTTCAAACCATCAAACCATCTTATATTGCCTTCCTTTTGCTTTTGCAGATAATAACATGAGCCTTTTCCATTATATAAGGATTAGATCCTCACTTTTTCCTACACTTACACATTTAAACATTTGCTAAAAACTACTGATTCTTTATTTTGATGTATTTCACATATTTTCTCTCTTTTTATTCCTAAGCTATCACCCTAATATGTATTTTGTGACATTATACTTGAATTACTTACGATAGCCTTCAGATTACTTCAATTCTAATGCATCACACAGCACGTACTAATTGCTATATGTCAGAATACCTATTCTATCACAAGTTCTCAAGTATTAAACAAAAAACAATTAAAATAAAACCTAATTTGCATTCAAGATTCCTTATTACTGAGTTCATTTATAAGCATTGCAACCCTACTTTGTATCACTCATTTAGTTACTTGTTTTTTTTATAGTCTATTACCTGAACAGACTGTCCAACCTCAGAGAGTAGGCAGGTGTGTGTGGTGGGGAGGCTGGGGAAGGAGGAGGGAGCTCAATCAAAGGACTTGTATGCATTCATATTAGCATAACCAAAGGACACAGACACTGAGGTGGTGGGGGCTTGCCCTCAGGGGTGGGAGTGACGGGGGGGTGCGTCAATTAGGGAAAAGAAGACATATATAATATTTTAAACAATAAAAAAAAAAGAAAGTTAATGCCAGAGGTGAGATTTCTATTTTGCTTTTAGAGTTCTTAGTCTCTAAAAGAGTGTTTAACACATGGTGATCGTTTATTTAAAACCAATGAAAGAATGAGTGGCTTATTCTGTAGTCAAATGGGAATACTTATATCCCCAAGACATAATGAATGCTTTTCATTTTCATATCCTAACTTAAGCTATGTACCCTTAGTGTAGTGACCTTTCTATCTATCTTCACATCATTTAAGCACATAATTAAAGATAGATCTCAGCTGTAGTAATTCTTTAAGGCTCTTCCTATCTCCCTATTTCAATGGTAGTTCTTTCTCCTTTAAATTCTCATTAACACATTACATCACTTTTATAGGACTTATAATACTAGGTCCTTAAGATTTACTTAAAAAATTACTTGTCTTATTTTCCCTAAAAGACCCTACATTCTTTGAGGCCAGAAATTGTATTTTAGATATCTTTGGAACCTTAATATTTATTACAATAATATGTAAAAGACAAACATTCAATGAATATTTATTGACTGGGTATTTATTGGACTGGGTATTATTTTCCGTTCAACATAAATTTGGCAGAATAAAGCAGTATTTATCAGAAATGAAAATGTCAAAGGATATTGTGCTTATTTTTCTTCCAACAGATTAATTTGCTTGTGTCTGCCAATAAACAATTTAGCTACTATCCCTGGGAACTAAGGACATTCTAATTTTATGAAGAGCTACTAGTGTAAACAACCTCTGTGACTTCATGTTTTACATTGTAGTCATTATTTTTAGATAGAACTCATTAAGGAAGGATTGTCCTATTTCAGGAAAAAATGTAATTCATGCACTGGAAATACAAATGAAGTAGGGTTCAGACTGCTAGCTAGTCTGAATTTCAGTTTGGATACTTAGCATGTTAATTTATACAAATGTATTCCAAATTAATGTGTCACAGTTCCAGCAGGTTTTAAGAATGTTATGAGAATGTGTTATTTGCAAGATTAATAGGGTGAATATATAAATGCACAAGTATACAATCACAGAGAAAAAGATAAGTTGTAGCATGATGAGACCCTCATAAAATGGGGCCAGCATCGTTGATTGTGGAAAACTACTGAAAATCTATAGTCTCTCCAGGGTACATACAGATTAGATAAATGTTAAACTGGTGCAGAAACTACTGTGCAGGTCAGTATGAGAAGAAAAGTCTTTAGATTAATATAGAATTGCGTTCATATCCATGACCTGTGAATAAATAGTGCCTCCCTCCCAGGATGATTCAAGGGTTTATTAGTAAAGTGGTGACTAGAATTATGCACATAATTAATGTTTAGTGTCTTCTATTTTAAGTGTAAATGGGTCTCTTTTGAGGAATAAGTGAGATGATGTTTTTCAACATTTTTAAATATAGGGGCTTCATACCAAAAGCAGAAGTGGATCTGCAATCCATATATTACCATTTTTATATCGATTTAAAAAGTTTAAAAAAATTAATAAATGGTTTTATGGGTTTTTAAAAACTCTTAAAACGAATTTTCTTTTATTTAATCATTACAGCACTCACAGGACTTTGCAAAAGCAGTAACACACATGTATTTCTAATGAGGTGTTATGTTTCCTGGCAGTGGGTTTTCCCCTAATACTAGAGACATCTAACATAAAAAGCAACTCAATAATGCTAAAGGGTTACTTGTGAAGAAGCTACAACATTAGTGAAGGTTGTTTCTCTGAGCCCTATTCACAGGTTAAAGCCTTCTCTTTCCAGAGAGACTGAGTAGCTGATAACAAGTGAATGAACATTGCTGTTGTTGGCAATGTTGGTAATGTGAATGCCTTCAGTGAATCCTCCCAAAATTTACTTCACATACACACAATCAAAACAACAATGTGACTTCTCATTAAACACAAACATTTACATTTTACAAGCAATGGGCTTCCAGAGTGACATCCCTAAATGCCACTGACAATTTAAGAGTTTGGTTTTTAATTTCCACATGTAGTTTGTAAAGCCAGCTGCAGAAGAATTTGGTTGGGTGCCCATAAAGTGAGAGGGAAAAAGAAAATCACAGTTTAAAATATTTCCTTTATAATGACATTTTGTCAGCTGATTAATCGTTTCTGTTACACAGCTAAATAACACCATATGTTAGCTGTGAGTTTATCGCTATAAGATATAGGAGAGATCTACCTCATGATAAATGATTTGGATATTTTCTAGCTAAAAGTAAAAGAGGGGAAAAATGCTGTCTGAATATTTTTCCAAAATCATTTAGGTAGTTTGATTATTTCACATATATCATAGAAATGAGTGTGTCTTCAGAGATCAGAACAACACTTTATAAGTTAGGTCTTTGAGGTTAGCCCAAATGGGAAAACACCTTTAACTCTATGTGGATTATATTCTGGCAGAATTAGACATTCTTTCCAACACCAGTGACATGAAATTTAATTAAATGCTTACGATGTTTAAACAACAAAATAATTAAGGATACATTTTTGTTTGCACATGAAAATCAAATGAAGCTTGATAATTAATTCTACTATTTTATTCTCCAGTTATGTTTTATTTAATATACAAAATTTAAGAGCAATGAAAATGATAATAGATTGGAAATTACTTTCTTTGTATATTATTTGATTCAGTAAAGTCATTCAAAGTTGTTTAAAGTGCCTACTGTATCACCTATGACTTACATGCTTTCAGCATATGACAGGGTTTAAAACACATAAGACCTTGTTCTCAAAGAAGTTATATTCTTGTTAGGGAAGACATACCATGAATGAATGAATGAATGAATGAATGAATGAATGAATGAACAAACGAACAAACAAACCATTCTATCTACCTAATATAACATGATGCAATATTACCCAATATTTGCTAATGACTTCACAATAGATTACTACCGTAGAAATTTTAAATAATGGAATTTACATAACTTCTACAATAATTGAAAATTAAGAGGGGAAAAATGAAATAAAATAAAAGTGAAGTAGCCCAAGAAATTCCTTCTTCCATTCCACTAAATAGATAAATGGGCATAAGAATTTATCTTTTCTCAGATTCTAATTTAAGTAACATGCTTTGTGAATGTATTTCTATTATGCACATAGAGACATTTTATATCATCTGTAAAGGGGAAAGCTATCTCAACATTAATTTATTCATTTGTTCTTTCATTAGTTCATTTATTTTTTATTTTTTTTAATTAAATTTTTTTTAATTTTTTAAATTCATTGGACATAGGTTTAGCAAGGTCAATATAATGTCACATGAAAAGTTAGGACTCTGCAGTAGCACTGTCTGGCTGGAAACCTGGCTTGATATTTTATTAGCTGGCACCTGTGGAGTTCTAAACTTCATAATAATAGCACATACCCTATAGAATTGTGAGATTAAATGAGACAATACATGGTATTATAAAGCATCCCCCAGGGAATCAAGCCTTTATGAAATTGCCTCCCCTTGAGTATGGGTAGAATCTCTAACAGGCTTCTAAGTGGAAGATATGGCAAAGATGATGGAATATCACTCCTTTGATTACAGTCCCTTAAATAAGACTGTCCTCTCAGACTGTAGTGTCGCTTGGTGGCCTTAAAGAAACAAACAGCAATATTGTGAACTGTATATGGAATCATATGGCAGGGACCTGTGGATGCCTTCTGGGAAATGAGAGCAGCTCCCAGCCAACAGCCATTAAGAAGCACGCTCCAGAGTCACACAGCTACAGAAATGCAACCTCATGAACAGCTTGATACCAGCCTTTTGAGACCTTCAACAGAGGATCCCAGTTAAGCTGTACCTGACCTCTGCTATACAGTAACTGAGATAATAAATGTATGCCTATAAGCTGCCAAGTTTGTGGTAATTTGCTACAAAACAAAAGAAAATGAATTTTAAATGGGAAGGCCTTAAAACAATACTCCAAATGAAATAAAGGACTCAATACATTATAGCTGTTTTTCTATATATATCAGGACACTGGTCACTTAAAAAGAAAAGACGGACAAAGCATGGTACTTACCTTCTTGAAGTCTACTGTCAGAAACCAGCTTACAGGGATGATAATAATATGGAGCTGCTGTTTCAATGGAGGAGATCATGGGATCCTCTGGGAGTATCTAGAAATGAAAGACACATTGGGGTGATCAAGGAAGGTTTGCCAGAGAAGTTGATGCTTGAACTAAATCTTAAATTATGATACTCTCTATTACACACTTAATTAATCTTTTTTTTTTTAAATCCTCACCGGAGGATATTTTCCCATTGATCTTTTAGAGAGAGTGAGAGAAAGAGGGGAAGACAGAGAGAAACATTGGTGTGAGAGAAACACATTGACTGGTTGCCTCCTGCAGTTGCCCTGATCAGGGTCTGGGCCTTTGACTAGAATCGAATCTGGGACCCGTTGGTCCCCAGGCTTACACTCTATGCACTGAGCAAAAATGGCTACGGCCTTAATTAATTGCTTTTAATGTATTTCCTTCACTAGAATGTAAGCTCCTTGAAGGCAGGACTTTTTGCCTGAATTCCTTGTGCCTAGATGAAAGCTTAGTACATAGTAAGTGCTTTATACGTATTTGGTGAATGAATGTATTAGTGAATTCCAAGTCAATCAAATGGGTAAATTTGGGGAAGGTCACACCAATGTTGGGCAAGTAGATATATTAGGAAAAGGTAGTGGCATCTGCAAAAGTTTGGTAGTCAAAGAGCCAGTGTCATGACAGCCAGGAAGTCCTTTTTTCTCAAAAACTCTCCCTGGCAGGACGACACACTACACTGTAGCCAATACTTGGCTGTCCAATCACATCTGCAGGAAAATATACCACAAAGATTCTATGTATTTCTACCCCCACTCATGACATGTTAGATATTACCAAATGATAGGAATTGCCTGAGATGCTTGCTATAATCTTTGAGAGAGTAATAGAAACTGTATTTATATTCTCTGGAAAGATTAAAAATCCCTGCAACGTGGAGGTCCTCATGGACTTTAGGGCAGTTATAGAACTTCTCAAGGATAACTTCTTGACATTTTATGATCTTCAGCTTAGAAAAATATTTGAACAATCTGGATATATTTTTCTTAGTTATCTTTTCCTATCTTCTTTCTATCATGCATTATTAAGCTAATAGGGCAATGCAAGTATTGCATATAACCTATATTGTCAATAAGGGCAAAAGTTAAAAGCTCAGAGGCAATTTCCTGGATTTTTTTTTACCAGATAAAGAAATAATGAGACTCAATAGTGCTGTATTAAAAATAGCATGAGGTTAAAGCATGCAGCATTTAAGCTCAGAGTATTTCTCCAAATCAATTAAGCAATCAATATGTGTTATTTTAAATTTTATCTAGCTCTGAAATTTAGGATGTGTTTATTTTTGACTGAACCTTATATTAGAATATTGAAATTCTTCTACATTAGAGATATGCTGTGTTACATAAACATTTGTCGTCAATAATTTACCAAGGTAAATTATCCTGAATCTCTTACTTCAAATCTATCTACCTAACAGGAGGATTGAAAAATAATTGCAGGCTCACTATCTAACTAAAAAAATCACAAATATAAAACTGCTCAGTGAGATCAGTAAATACTCATCATATAAGTATATTTTTATGGAAATTGTTTTTTTTGTAATAGGGATCTGGAATTCTTTAAAATCCAATGAATATGTCTTTATCTCTAAAGACTGAAAGAATTACCAGTCATGATTTAATCTTACTCACTTCATGTACATCAACAAAAATGAAATATGATTATCATTTTGAATACTATCTTGTGTATATACAATAGAATGAGGTACAAATAAAAAGCACTTAAAATATTCAATAAGACCTATATTATAGTTACACTTAATTAAATTTTGACACAACACCAAAATAACTTACATGAAAATGTGTATCTCCCAATGCAAAGGTTTTTATTATTGTCATTGCTTTTATAGTTGTCATTTTTATCTAAAGCACAGAGTTTTAACTTTTGCCATCTCAGAATGAAAAACTTGACTAGGCAATTTAATATACACTAAGAATAATTATCTTTGCAACCCTGTCTCTGTCATCCATTTCTACTTCCACTCCAAGTGGAAGGACATGGAAATACAAAAAAATCTTAGGATATTAACATCTGAAGTACATGACTGCTTTCAGTGCTGACCATCTGCCTATCTGAGGGGGAGAAGACCTGTTTTATTATTATTGCTGGTTTCCACAGTGTATATTCCTATTGTGGCTAATTTTAAGCTGCCAAATTATTTAATAATTAATGGAAACATTTCTTAATATTTAATGGTCAGCTTTTGTGAGCCAGTAGGAGCCTCTAAGAGTTGGATGAAGAACACACAGGATGTACTCAAATGCTATGTGGAGGGAGTTTGGAATATTTAAATAGTAGAGTATGGGAAGACTTAATAGGTCATGAGGAAAAAGGAGTTTGCGCAAGCTCATTGAGGAGGCTCTTTGTCAACACACTAGCATTTGTTTGTAAAAATAAGAGCCATCAAAGGTTATAAAAAATACGATAAGGTCAGATTTGCTCATTTGAAAGATCATTTTGACAGTTATGTGGAATTCAGATTAGAAAAGATAAGTCTAGAGGCAAAAAGTCAACTTTCATGCCTTCAAGCTTGATGCAAAAAAATACTAATTTAAAAATCATTTTAGTGAAGTATAATGGAGAAATTGACCAGAATTACTGTTTAGTATTCAAGACCTCATAAATTCATTGTGTTCTGTGCCTTTGCTATTTCCTCTTTCCCTTCACCCTCTTTGTTAGCTATCTACTATTTCTGCTTCTAAAACATTTTGATAACAGGGAATAAACCAACATTAATAGATTGATTTTGACTCAGTGACAAGAAATTGCAATCTGAAAGCCCTCACAGTAAAGGGCTAGGAAAAGATATTAAAGAAGTCTAAAGGGAATCTAGTCTACAGACACTGAAATTTCAGTGTTAATCACAGGGAGACCTGAAAATCTAGGCCTTGGACTAGACCTGAGGCAGAATTCCAGGTCCCAGAACATCAGCCTGTTCCAAAGGGAATGGCGTCAGTATTCAATTAGAGGGATTAGTTTCTAGAGGAGTCATTCAGTAGCAGAAGTGGTCAAGAGAAACAAAGCTTAGGAAAACCAGACTAGATGATGGCGGGACCAGAAACACAACTGACTTGAAGCATGTATGTTCAGTACTTGAACTCAGGGTTAAGTAAAGTCCTGGTGACAAGGTCGGTTCTTAGTGTCCACAATGGGTGTGATGCTGCATCTTGCAACACTGCCCAAGTGATAGCAGATTTGGAAATGTTTGAACACTAATCAGAGTGCTAGGCTGATTAGTACAACACCATCTTTGACAAGAGGAAGATTGTAATTTAACATAATGCACATACTATTATATAATCAAATTACTTGCATAGCTGTCAGAGAAATAGATCTATAGAATTATGCTAAAAGACAAAATTTTGGTTATTGTGTTTTGAAAGAATTAAGTACTAGAAATTATTCTACATAAATAGAGAAGTATAAATTATTAAAAATTGTATGAATATCTTTTTTATACTTCCAAAGGGAATTTCTAAAAGAAATATACTTTACATGATGTACAGAGTTTTTCATTATTGGAAAAGCTTATATTCATGATCACCATTGCCTATGTCAATACTATATAATGTATATTAGAAAGGAAATTTTCAAATGATTTTAAATTTCTGTTGCATAGTAAAAGTGTCAGTTGATAGTTCTAATGATTTAAAAATGAATAAATTCTACAGTAGTTTCATGCAAGTACTAAAATTAAAAGCTACCAATCACATATGATAGTTTCCAATTAATATAAAAAATAAATCTAAAAGTGGAATTCATATACACTCTCAAGGCAAGAAAACCTCAAAGTTTTAATGCCACTTTCTGCATATACCTCTTCACACTCAGATCAAGTTGGGGAGGAAAGAATGGATCCTGTGCTTAGAGGAGGTAAAGGGCTACTCATACTCCTCACTACTCTAGGACCTGTACATGGCACAGGCTGGTGGAGGAGAGAAGAGCAGATGTCCTCTAATGGGCCACAGCCCAAAGGATTACCAGGCTTCCTCATTTGTTCAAGGCAGATTCCAGCTAATCCTATATAATAAAAGCCTAATATGCAAATCAACCAACCAACAGAACAAACTGTCACTATGATGTACACTGACCACCAGAGGGTAGACGCTCAACGCAGGAGCTACCCCCAGCCTGCAAGCCCCAGGCCATCCAAGGCAGGTGCAAGCGGGAGTCCCCTGATTGCCCTGCCAGTCGCCCTACAGATCGGCCCTGATGGGTGGCCAAGCCTAGAGACCTTACCCATGCACAAATTCCACACACCGGGCCTCTAGTATGAAAATAAAAGGACATTTGGTAGTGGTATAATTTCAGTGTACCAGAGAAAGGACGAGGGGGCTCTTTATTGTATGCCTCTCATCTGAACCTTTATGTGATAGTCACTCTATGTAATAGCATTTCTTTAAAATTATATGACTTAAAAGCAAATACATTCTCTTAACTCAAACACTTATTTTAAAAAGTCAAGTCAATACATTAAAATAATAGCATAAAATTACTCCTGATTTAAGGACTACAGCCTTTGACTAAATATAGAAACAACCATGTGTCCATAGTCAGAAAATATATTGCAAGATAGCATTTGCAGAGAGGTCTCAAGGCCCCCAAACATGGAATATTTCCCAGGATTCCCTAACAACACACATATTTTCTCTCCTTCCATGTACCCTTTGTTCATCCTGGATTCCCCCTCCTCCATTTAAGCAGGCTATGGCTTTGTCTTTAATGCCTCCAGAAACAGGGTAATTGTGAGTAGCTAGCAATTTCTTAATTCCTCAACATTATTAATTTCTAGAATTGCAAACTAAAGAAAACTTTAAAAATCAACAAAACAACAAATGAATCACAGGAGGTTAAAAGTTAAAGGGAAAATAAAAGAACTTAAAAATAACTGGTAAAAACATGGAAAGATTTTTTTTCTAGGCTATCTACATATATAAAAGCCTAAGCCACCAGTCTACCATTAGACTGATCAACTGGTAGCTATGACACACAACTGACCACCAGGGGGCAGATGCTCAACACACAGGCATGGAAACATGGAAAAGACTGATGAACCACAGAGAGAGGAAAGAGAGAGAGGGTGGGAAGAGATTAACCAGAGATCTTATATGCATACTAGAGGCTCAGTGCACAGATCTGTGGACCGGGGCTCTAGTAAAGAAATACACATATATTGTTTTGCTCATCCTAGAATAGAGACTGATTTCTTTCTCACAGTATGATTTTGTCCACAGATCCATATTTGCTACATAATATGCATTCTTTTTATTTAATGTGCAATTTAAAATATAGATGGTATGTTCCCTAAAAATATGTCTTTATATATCTTCAGTGTCTATCATATTGTTTGGCCCACAATATGTGTTCAACAGTGTCAGCTGAATGAAGAAGCTAACACCTTAGAGAAAGGGCCATTTTGAGATAGGCTAATAAGCCAAGACAAGTGAAACAGGGAAACTGGGACAAATAGCTGAACAAACTGAGTAATTTACAGCCAGATACAGAAGGTCATCAGGGCAGAAAGCAAAACGGGCAGAGGACCTCACCCCTACGGTTGCTGTTTCTCCCCTGGTATATCACTGCTCATTCGGTTTATATCCCCTAGGCCTTTCCTCCCTAAAGATCACATCAATGCCTCAGTTGCATTTCAGCTCCAGAAAAGCAGCAAAACCAGGTGGGTGATGCCAGGATCAGCTGCAATAACTAATAGCCCCCTGTCCAGATACTGACCAATCAGTAGAGACCATGACACTGAAAGACACACCTAGAAAAGCTGATAAATATTCTATTGAGATCCTACTCTAAGACCTCCACTAAACTCTCTGCCTTCAAAACAAGAGAAACCAGCCTGGGCTTTCCTTCCAGGGAGCATGCCCTGCCTTTCCCTTCCCCCCATTCTTCCACCACAGGCATGCAACTCCTAAATTCTAAAGGAGATTTACAACCAGGGGAGAAATGGGCAGTGGCATTTCCTTCTGGGCTAATCCCCTGAACCTGTCCACTAGGTCCCCTTTTCTCTGACTCTCCAGGGAGCTGACAGCAGTCCCACTTTGACTCATTTCTTTCCCATAATGTTTCTAGAGAGTCAAAGTCCCATTTAGTCTCTCTCCTGGGCTTAATCACACGAACAACAACAGCCTGTAATTATTGGAATCGAGATTCTATCTGTCCTAAGCCCTTCCTTGTTTCACTGTTTCCAGGTTCATTTAACATACTCTCAAAGTCATATGGACTCGTGTTCTGCTGAAGTCAATAACTCACACATTGTAGGCCACCTCAGGCAGACCCAGCCTGAGGCAGCCTCACTCCAGGCCTGGTCCTCTTTCCAGTTAACAATCTGATAAAAATTACAGTTAATTGGCAGATATATGACATGAAGGAGCAAACCAGAGTTCCTCTTCTCTCTCTCCTCTCACTTAATAATCTATTGCTTTTGTCTCCCATTGACTGAACCAAGGGGATCCAACTGATGAAGTCATCCTTCCCAGGCACAGAGCAAGGCAGGGAAAATGGACATGGATCAGAGTGGTGGAACAAGGAAAAATTACCATCATAGGAGCATGATGAAAATTTCTGACACTGTTATTCTGAAACTGTTATTATTCTCCAACATTCCTCTGAGTTTTTAATATTATATAACTCTTCAAACCTCCCATTTCCTATGAAGTTGTTAATATTTAATCTTTAGGTGAGAAAATTGAGAGTTGGAGAGATTAATAAATGTGTCCAAATTTATACAGCCATTCTCAGCTAGTGTGTTCCTGCAAATGTCCCTCTCCAAGGACAAATTTTATTTGATTAATCTAAGGGAAATTTGTAGAAAAGAGAATAATACTGAGGTTAGGAATGACTCAGAATCTCAATCTCAATGAATTCTCTTCATTTTACAGATGTGACAACTAAACCTCAACTATAGGAAAAAAAAGAAATAAAGTTCTTTTCTAATGTTATTTTGCAAAAGACAAATCTGGGGACAGATTTTTTAAAAAATATTTCCAAATAGATTATGTTTGTAAATCAATAAGCTATAGGGATATTTATATCTTTACTATAGGGATATCTGATTATGCATTATACAGAATAGTGATGTTATTTTTTTTTCAAAATTGCTTTTGATTTCTATTTCAGAAAATAGTTATTTTCTCACCTTAATTAATACCCTCAAAACTGTGCTACACATAAGTATAGCACAAACATATCTCAGGTGCATAATGGTACTTAGCTGGGATCCATTCATTTAGTATGACAGCAGATGGTGGTATTGAAGTATACTATTACTGCAAGGGGAAAATATGGTTTATTAATAAAATGACAGACCTTCCCATTCATTTATTTTCTTTATTTTCCCATGTTTTATTTTTTAAATTTTTAATTCTTGGTGTCTTCAAACTACTTTAAAACTTTATATTTTAGACTTCTGATAAAAACCTGAATTACAATTAAATGCTTATGTGTTTATTTTTATTTTAAATATTTTATTAATTTATGATATTCATTTCTGCATCTTAAAAGAGGTACAAGTTCACTGCATTAAATTTATTAAATAGAGACAAAAGGTAAAAACAATGTAAAAATGACCTTTTAGAGGCTATCTGCTTAGAGATGGTAACTTAATGAAGTAGATTGACTGTATTGATGGCTTTAATTGTTAGCCTTCCAATTTACATGCCTTTTGGGCAGTAACATTTGGGTCCCTTTGTTAGTCAGGATAGATAGCTGCTGGACAGGAGGAGTGGGGAAGAAGGTAGAATTTATCTCACCCACTAAAAAAAAAAGAAGCCAGCAATCTTGGGATCTGCCAAGATAAAATCACCAGATATTCTTATACTTTTTGGCAAAATCCACAAGAATGTAATCTGATCTCTTTCCCAAGATATCTGGCAGGTGGACCTTGAAACTTATGGGGAGGAGGGCGCGGGGTATAAAAGCTTTGAATCCCTACCAGGTGGAGTGATCAGACTAGCTGAGTTGCCTGCTTGTGCCTTATGCAAGTATATTTTATTAAAATATATTTTATTGATTTTTTTTAAAGAGAGGACGGGAGAGGCATAGGGAGTTAGAAACATTGATGAGAGAGAAACATTGGTCAGCTGCTTCCTGCACACCCCCTGGGGATGTGCCCGCAACCAAGGTATATGCCTTTGACCAGAATCAAGCCTGGGATCCTTCAGTCAGCAGGCCAATACTCTTATCAACTGAGCCAAACTGGTTAGGGCTCAAGTGTATTCTTAATAAATTTGCTTGCTTTGCTTCAATACTGCTTTTGGTCATTCATCTGAACTCTCTCTCACACATGTGACAAGGGCTGAGGATGGGAGAGCCACCTCTGACTCAGGCTGCTCTCAGGTTAACACCTTCTTTATTCACTCTTTCTTTGAGATGGTTTTGTGAATTGCTTTGGCCAACAGAATACATAGGAAATGAACAGGGTGCCACTTTGAGTCTCCACCTCCAAAGGTCCTGTGGATTTCTTTCCTCTCTTCTAAACCCCTGCCTCTGCCATAACAAGCACAGGCTTGTCCCCTGGAGGATGAGACTGCATGTGGATCAGAGCTGACTCCGTCCAGTTATCCCAGCTCAAGTCCCAGATATGTGAGAGAGCTCAATTAAGGCGAAACAGATGACTGTTATAGGGGGAATTGGGGTGTCCCTTTACCCACTGAGTGTTGGGGTTGGGGTCCTTATAATATCTCAAGAAAAATAATCTTATGAGACTCACACGGGAGGATGAGTGATTTTTATTTGTATGGGAAATTTCATCCATGGGTTCCCAAAGTCCCATTTTTCTTAATCCAGTCCTGGAAGAAGTGTAATTGGGGTTTATCAAGATTTACACAATTAAAATAAACAAAATACATATATTCTAACAAAAAATATTTTGAAATGTATAATTACACAAAAATAACACCTTCTCTCCAAGACCTTCTAGAGTCAGATAAAGCACCATGCCCCTCTAGTCATGCTCTATGATATTACCCCATTTACTACTCCATAGAACATTTTAGCACATGATATCACATGTGCTAATTTGTTAACAAGACATAATAGCTTTATAGTATCTAAAATGCTGCCCAATAATTACGGTATCTTTGTCTAGTCCTTCCCTATTCTTACTCACTCTTTCTCAATAAATTAACATCTTTGCCTTCCTCCTTATTATTGTGAGGAAGGCAAAGATGCCTTTGCTTTATGGTCAGGTCAACCCTTCAACCCATACAGTAGATTCTATCCACCTTCATCTTCTGAAAGTCATCACTCTCTTTTTAATTTATGATTTTTTTCTTTATTTTTTTTCCTCATCACCTGAGGGTCCAAAAACAACATAAAAACTACGTGTTTTTTTTTGTTTGTTTGTTTTTGTTTTTGTTTTTTTGTAGAATACAAGTGAGAAGACTTCTCTGCTTTCAATGCCCCATGAATCTGGTCTGTCATTCTTCTAGAAGGATAGCCTCAATGTGAGCATTTTCTATATTATTTAAAATGCCTCAAACCATAGCTGGTAAAAGCTGCCTATGTCACAAGCTATGCATAATGTAAAATATCTTATCCATTCAGTTGTTAAATGTTTAGATTATTTTATAGTTGTTCACTTTCTATATAAGTAATTATTACATCCAGATTCTTATAGATAAGTATTCCATATTTCTTAGTGGACAAATATCTGAATCAATGGTTATCACATTTTTGTGGCTTTTGATTTATTTTCTTAAATCAACTTACAGAAAAGTTGCACCAATTTAAATGTCACTAACAGTGTATAATTATGCCTGACTCCTACTTTTGAAAATAAGCTTTCATATATTTGCTAATGACAAGTATAACATTATATCGCTAGAGCAATTTTTGTTTTGAATTTCATTTTTGAGACTGTCTTCATCCACATAAAAATGGTATCTTCAGTTTTTTCTTATCCAGTATAAATGTATAAATTTTTTCTTATCCGGTATAATGTATGTGTGTGTGTATGCATATATATATATAAATGATGTTGACTCTAATTTATATATATGCATATATAATATACTACAAACCCAATGCATGAATATTCATGCAAGAGTAGGCCTTCCTTCCCCCTGCTGCCAGCACCGACTTCCCTCTGGCACTCGAGACCCGGACTTTCCTCTGGCCACTGACAGGCACCTGGGACCCACGCTTCATTCGCAGCCCTGGCTTCGTCCAGAAGGCCGTCTGGTATAATTAACATATTCACTTTTATTATTATAGATATGTATATGTATAGACATATACATATATTACTTTCTTAATTAGTATTTATCTTTTATTTATGTGGTGTTTTAAAATATGGACATTTATGGTAAAATCTAATATGTTTTCATATTCAGACAATGTGGGCTCTCTAATCACATAGACTTGAGTTTGAATTCTTGCTGTGCAATTTACATGGGGAATTAAACATAGTTTGTCTCACAAGATTGTTGTGAGAATTAAATATAATTCATGTTGAGCGATTAAGCAAATAGAAATAAGAAGAGCTAAGAATGAACTGGCACTTAAAACATGCAGGCACTTTACTAAGTGCATTATAATATTATTTCACTTAATTCTTAAAACTCTGGGAGCTAGGTAAGGTAGTTATAATTTACAAACATTTAGTAACTTGCCCAACATGACAATGTAAAGAGCCTGCCCTTTTTTATTGCTTTTCCACAGAGAGGAAGGGAGAGGGACAGAGTCAGAAACATCTATGAGATCAGCTGCCTCCTGCACGACCCCTACTGGGGATGTACCTGCAACCAAGGTACATGCCTTTAATCCAAATCGAACCCGGGACCTTTCAGTCTGCAGACCGAAGCTCTAACCACTAAGCCAAACCGATTTCAGCCCTTTTTTATTTTTAGGAAGAACAGAAAGAAAGAATGATGTGAGAGAAACATATCAATTGGTTTGCCTCCTATATGCACCCATACCAGGGCCCAAGCAGGGAGGAGCCTGCAACCAAGGTAAGTGCCCTTCACCAGAATCGAACCCAGGACCCTTTGGTCCACAGGCTGATGCTTTATCCACTGAGCCAAATCAACAGATTTAAGTATCTCACTTGCAAAATGAGTGATTTCTTAAGCAAGAAACCACATAGAGACTGTTTTCTGAGGCAAAAGTTTCCATCATGATGAGCACCCTTGGAGGGCTTGTGATAAATACATATTCTTGGGCTCTACCTACATTTCCAGGCTAAGTTTAATAAATAGCAAGATAGTTCTTATAAATAGGTAACTTTGGGAAATACTTTACTAGGTCAAATATTTGCCATTATTCTTTACAGTGTCATTTGTTCTATTATTGTCTAGACATCCAGTGGGATTCTACTACATACATAATCACTCATCTCCCAGACAAGTTTTCTTCTCTATTCTATTGATCATAAACTGGTGGGCACTTCAGTCAGTCTGGTTCTATATCTATTATATTGTATAATCATTATTAAATTTTTAAGCATAAATTACATTTGAGTATTTTATTTTTAAAATGAGACTTTAATCACTTTTATTGATAAATTGCAATGGAGAATTTAAGAGATATCAAACTAGATTAAAATTCTGGAGGAAGAATTCTTTTGTCTTCATTAATTCTTTCCTATAGATTTCTATGAGCTTTCTAATATTTTTTATAATCTTTAAGTTATTTTGCTTCTCTATGTAAAAGTTCAAAGCATTTTTGATGTGATATCTTATAATATTTCAGCTTTTGATATATTCTTTTTCTTTTTATATCTATAATCAGAACTTGTTCTCAATTTGCTGTTTATTTGAAGAATTACCTTAAACTGTCATTTAGAATGTTTTCCTTGTGCCTGTTTGCTATAGCTTTTAAAAATATTTTTTTCCATTTTTTGAGGGGAGACTAAGAGTTATGGCCTACATAATTTCTGCCTCACGAAATTTATGGGACCATTGTATTTATAATATTTTAATTATTTCAGTGGTGGTGATAAAATGTATATAAGTGATAGCATATTATTAATTGTAACATTTGAGTAATCTATCTGAATTTATGTTTGTAGTCATGTGAGCTATAAAGAACTGAGAGATATGTTATTATCTTCCATCTTTATTCTGCTTCTATCAACTTCTCTATGAATTAGTAGGAATTTTCCTTTATATATTTAAGTGCTATATTACTCAGCACATGCATTTTTATCCTCTTATCTTTTTATAATGGATTATAAACTTCATGAATATAAAATAGTTTGTTTCCAATTTCATACTTTTTACTTCAAATTCTACATTGTCAAACTATAATGATGATAAGTGTACTTTATTTGTATATTTATTTATGCAAATTTGTTTTCTGAGGTTTTAGTTCATATTGTTTTTCATGTTTTTTTAAATGTGTTTTTAAATATTTTTATAAGCATATATTCTCAAAATTGAATATATATCACTTTGGCTTCACACTGAGATCCAAAATTTAGTCAGATGGCTAAATGTATCTGCAAGAGAGGCTAGGTAATGTCTCCTAACTAGGTGTTCATATGCCTAGAGCAACAAAAGAAAAAAAATATATATATGCACACACACACACACACATATATATATATACACACACGTGTGTGTGTGTGTGTGTGTGTGTGTGTGTGTGTGTGTAGCTAATATGCTAAGTCTCCAACTGTCTGACTGGCCGCTATGACACACACTGATCACCAGGGCAGATGCTCAACATAGGAACTGCCGTGACATGCACTGGCCATTTACAGAAAAACGGCACTGTGGACCTGGCACCCACAAAGTAATACTCGGGTTCCCCAAAATAGGACACAGGCTCTGCCACGATCCCAGGGTGACAGCCCCCAAAATTGCAGCAGATGTTGCCAAGACCCTGTGGCGCAAAATACAGCCCTTTTATTGCTCTAGGCACATGAACACCTAGTTAGGAGACATTACCTAGCACAGCCCAGAAACAGTAGCTGAGGGTGCCGGGTAAATCATGTAGCAACACCCTGCTTCCTCTCCCTAGTGACTATCCTCTTTGGAGTTTCTTTAGCCCAGGAACATGATGTGCTTTATAGCCATTATTATTTAAAACTTATTCTTACTCTTGGACACATGTGAAATACATTCAACTATGTGTTTTTTCCCCCTACAGAAATGGAGAACTTGTTTTTGGCCTAGAAATCAGTTCTAAGTCCCTAGAATCTGGAATTCATATATATACAGTAATACTCCCAATTTAAATTCTGAGTTTTAATGTATACCTGATTTTCTCTCCTCTTCTAAGGTAGTGCATTTCTTTTTGGCTCCTAAGAATAACTTTACTGACTTCAAGCTAATTTAGTTGATGAAAAAACTTAGAGGATCTACTGTTAAACAATTCTGCTAGTAACTGATACCTATAAAACTACTACCATCTAGGAGACTATAGTCCTTAGGGATTTAGGGAAATGGTGGTAAGAAAAATTGTTTTCTTGTTGTCTCAAGTATGAGTCTTTCAGTTTTCTGTCTCATTCTCTGAGACAGGAGGCAGATAGTGAAGGAAGGATGAAACAAAGACATGCCATATATACTAGTGGGCAATTTTCATCTCTGATACTCTTAGACAAGTTATTTCATCTCTTTCTAGTTTGAAGTTCTTTATATGGATGGTATAAGTTGTTACTGAAGTAAAAACTCCAGTGTTATAATTTGTGTGTTATTTGATGAATCAGAAACACTAAAATAATTGTGTCACAAAAGATAATTTCAAGAGGAGGCTAATGAAGGATACGAGTTATGATTAATAGAAGTAATTCATATAATGAAAACCATAGAAAGATTTTATGAGAACCTACTCTGTCAGGTGTTGTGTTGATACTTAAAATATATAGGGTGTCCCCCAAAATGTATACACACACTTTGAAAACTATAAAGGTAGTGTTTATTAAAATACATTTAATTTTTAAAATTGAACTATCAGCTGTTAAAGTATATATACATTTTTTTGGGACACCTATATAAGAGTGACTAAAACAGAGTCTCTGGTAAAGTGTGAATATTGGGAAAGGACATATACTAAATGAAAATAAAACTTAAGGGACAGGTTCTTTAACGTCTTCTGAGACAGTTTGCTATATATTCCTGAATTACCTCTTTATTCTAAAATTTCACTTGTCAAATGTTATGTTCTACTAAATGAACAACTTGTAGTCCCATAAACATTACGTGCTCATTATGCAACAAATCTCTTCAATATCCCTTCCACTGCACCTTGGACTTCCCTCATAGATATTCTTAAAATAGTTATCATAATGTTTTGAAACTGTTTACGCCTCTGGATTGCCTATGACATTGTGAGCTCTTGGAAAGCAGAACATGATAGTCACCATTATAACTCCAGATTCAAGGTCTGACGCACAGCAGGTTCTCAATAAGCATTTATATTAACTCCATAAATAAAAGATACAAATATTAGCACAAGGTATTCATCAACTCACCCCTTTTCTTTTCTGCTAAGGAGAATATTGTTTTTGTTAAAAAACAACTCCAATTTCTATAGTAAAGAAAGGCTAAATCATAATTAAAAGAGAAAAGATAAGAAGAAAATTAGAGAAGCAAACCTATGGTAGAAGATGGTAAAGCAAAGATGGGAGTCCAGTCAAAGTGGCTCAGTGTTGAGCATCAACCTAAGAACCAGGAGGTCCCAATTTGATTCCCACGCAAGGCCTATCCCCAGGTTGTGGGCTTGGTCCCTGGTTTTGCAAGAGGCAGCCTATCAATGATTCTCTCTCATCATTGATATTTTTATCTCTCCCTTTCTCTTCCTCTCTGAAATCAATAAAAAATATATTTTGAAAAAGAAAAAATGGCTAACAACATATTTCAAGGCTTAGAAAGAGGTTTAACAGAATAGTTTAAGATATATAACTATGAGATGAAAGAAAAATATATATATGGACTAGTTTTTGTGAAGCATGTATTTAGATTCCTTTCATATCCTTTGAGAAAAGAAAGACATAAAAAGTATTAGTGCTGTTTAGAAAATGAGATTTTACAATACTGTAGTATTTTGAAATTTATCTCAATAGATTTTTAAAAGAATGTTCAGACATAATCATGAAGTAAAGTTGACTGTGAAAAGTGATTGAGCAAAATGGGCCAAGTTTGCATATGTACATGGAGAGAAGAAAGCTATGCCAGGCACAGTGGCTACCTGGACTAGCATTAATTTGAAGACCCAGTAACCAATCATTTCCATTACAAATGTAAACATATTTAGACATCAGTTATCTTGCTTTGAACACTCAATTAGGTTTAATCAAAGACTTTTTCTCTTCCCTTTAGCTTCTAATTTTATTTTATAATTAGATAAACAATCTAAATTGCTAGAGACACTCTATTCAAACAAACTGCAGATTTAAGTCAGACTATGCTACTAGAGTTAGTTAGCATGGAGTTGTTAAGCTTATATATATAGGGTGGTGCATTAATCAACACAAAGCTGAGTGAGTTCACTTACAGCTCAAGGGAGTAATTTCATTACCCAGTAGAGAGATGTTTTATGGTGGTGTAACTGAACAAAAACACTTGATAAAACAAGCATTTTACACCATTTTAATAGTTATCATAAACTTTAGTCTCATTCTTGGGAGATTAAATAAAGGATTATAGAATTTATGACAAATACAAATAACACATGTCACTTTAAAATTTCAAAAGTGCATTACCCTAACTGGATAGCCTCTGCAGTGATTTTTGTCTTCTATTCCTATGATCAGAAAACTACATGTGGTCTCCAAATTGTTCCTTTTTTATCTGATTGAGACAGTTAATAAGTAACTGGGGATTTGAAGTGACACAATAGATTTGTGACTTCAACATTACCAACTAAAATAATTGATTTACTAAATAATTAGAAAGATAGGAGGGAAGAAATAAGGAAAGAAAAAAAGAAGGAACAAAAGAAAGGGAGAGAGGGAATGGAGAAAAAAGAAAATCCCATTATTTGGTTCATAGTAATCCTCCATATAAAATATTTATGCTTATAGTTATTTTATTTTTAACTAAAACTAGATTTAGCCCTTAGCTTTTGCTAGATGTGCCCCATGTTTTACACAATGTAAACAAAATTATTTTGAATTTTTCAGAAAAAGTTCAGACATTATGAGGTCTTTATAATTCCATTACACTCTCTAACTTTGCCCCTTGTGGACCATCACAATTGAAAACCAATTATTTTTAGCAGAAGACAAGCAGAACCTCTTGACTATTATATGTTATTTGGTCACTGAATTTACTGAGAACAAGGTAAGACATGGGCTCTATGCTTCTTTTATGTGATGTACTCATTTATAATAAACCTGTAACTTTTTCTCAATTCTGTTACATGTCAACCTATAACAAGTACCCTGGGCTCATAATACACAAACAGAAAATTGGCTGACAAGATAGCACTGACCTTTGCTGAAGTAAGCAATGACAAGATTGGAAAAATGCTTTAGGGACACTAAAATGTGTGATATTTTCCTTGTAAAATGTGCTCGTTATAGGTGTAAAATGGTTTTACCTGTGTGTAGGGCACCTGTATCTGTTATTCAAATTTGTTTTATCAGTTGCAAAACAAACAAACAAACAAAAAGAACACCCTCATTCTAACAAATGGATATATGAAGAAAATGATTGCATTGTTGTGAAATGGTTTCATAATGTCAGCCTTTATGGCGCACTTATTTAAATTGTGTAGAGCTGAGGAAGAAGTACAAACATTCTTTTGTGAAAAGTGATAGTAAGTTGTTTTGCCATATTTTCTGTGTTGAAGATATTTGGGAAAACTGGAGTGGCATAATTTATTGATGCACAATAAATGTTTTATTTAGTAAACAGATTGCAAAGAAATTCATCTGATTTTTTTTTAACTTTGAATACATTTACATCAAGAACACTATCTTAATGACACCGGAACTGCAAGGTATTATTGCAGTATGCTTACTATTGCACAATTAGAAATTGATTGATGGTCAGAGCATTTTTGGATTTGGGTTTAGGAGAGCATATGCTTCGTCATTGCTCATTCCCATTCTATAGAAGACAATTAGTCATCTGGAAAAGACCACACCTTAGGGTAGGGGGCCGTCATGATAATGTGCCTCTTACATCTCACTGCCGAAAGCATAATTGACCCAGCTGCTGTGCTTTGAAATGTATCTCCACATTCATGCCAAGGCCATACTTTCTATTTGCCTCTCGCTGCCAAAGGTTGAGAAGGGCAAGGATACTACATGCAAATCCATTTCTGGGAGACACAGAACTACTGTGATGGGCCACTTGGACTTTAGGACTCCCTGAAAGTCTTGTTGAGCTTTCTTTACAACTGCATTGCAGTCTCAGTACTTCTTCCCCACTTCCGTTTTCCCTTTTCTCCTTTGCTTCGCTCTACCTGCAGTACAGCACATTTTGATGGCTCTCTCAGCCTCTCAGGACCTCTCCCTTTCTTCTCTAATAGGTATTTCCTATTAGATACTTTTTATCATGTTTAATATTATCTTAGTGTCTGCTTCCTAGAAAACTCAATTCAAGGAAAGTATAATATTTTATATGTCCCAGAGGTTTCCCTAGGCCACACCAACTTGGACTCACTATCGAAACAAGCCAAGACACTACTGTCAGAATTATTCTACCTATTCTTTCCTAATTGGTTCAGCTTTTGGTCAAGGACAGCCCAAGGGGCACTGTTTTTGCTCAAAAACAGATAGCTCTTTCTTGTGTAATTCTCAATGACAGCTATGAGTAAGATTGGATGTTGATGCCACTGCAGCCTGGAATGGACATGATTCTTGCACTTCTGATTCTGAACACAGCAATACTAAGAAAAATCAGAGAGAAGTGATATCAGTTATTACAAAAATAAGGAAGGCTGAAAAAAACACACAAAGGCATAAGATTTCACTACAGAAATTCTGAAAACCTCATTCTAAATAAAAAAAATTTAGGAATAAACTTAACCAAGGAGGTAAAAATGTTGTATGTGAAAAACTGTGTGACAATGATGTAATAAATTAAAGAAAACACAAATAAATAGAAAGACATCCCATAATCATGCATTGGAAGACTTAAAAGTATTAAAGTGTCCATACTACCAAAAGTGATTAATCTTCAAATTCAATGCAGTCTTTTTAAAAAATATTATTTTATTGATTTCATAGAAGAAGAGAGAGCGAAAGAGACAGAAATATCAATGATGAGAAAATCATTGATTTGTTGCCTTCTGCATATTCCACACTGGGGATGGAGCCTGCAACACTGGTATGTGACCTAACTGGGAATCTAACCTTGACCTCCTGGTTTAGAGGTCAATGCTCAACCACTGAGCCACACTGACTAAGCAATGCAATCTTAATTAAAATCTCAACAGCATTTTTGGCAAAAATTGAAAAGAAAAAAAAAACCCACCTAAAATTCATGTAAAATCAAAAAGGGTCACATATCCAAAGCAATCTTGGGGGAAAAAGATAAAAGCTCAAAGCATCACATTTTCTGACTTCAAAATACATTACAAAGCTACAATAATTAAAATATATTTTAGTGGCATAAAAACAGACCTATCAATCAATGGGACAGAATAGAACCCCCAGAAATAAGCCCGGTACTCATATTACCTGTATACAGTACAGTAGTAGTTGTCATCACAGACTAGCTCACTGATTGGCCACAGCGCAGCCGGAGCTGTTCAGGCAGTGTGAGGTCTCTTTAAATCAGGAGTCAGATGCCCTACAGTAGCTTCAGGGGCCTTACATTCCGGGGAGGCCTTATGTTCGGGGGAGGCCTTATTATTGGGGAGGTCTTATTTTCGGGGGGATGCTTTATATTACAGCGAGAGGCAAAACTGGAAGTAGGTCTTATTTTCGGGGGATGTCTTACTTTCGGGAAACAGGGAGTAGGCAATGAATTCTTAGCTATGACACTAAAAGCACAAGTAGCAAAAGCAAAAATGAATAAGTGGGACTACATCAACTAAAAATTTTCTCACAACAAAGGAAAAAATCAACAGAAATGCAACCTATGGAATTTTAGAATATATTTGAAAATTATGTCCCTATGTTAACAGAAATAGTCTGAAATTTGTAGATACCTACTCCATAAATAGTAATTAGTATTAGTATAGTACTGAAATCAATGTAAGGGGAAAGAAAACTTTGGTGCAAAATTTAAATGTGGGATGGTATACTGATACTCAAAGTCCAATCATATAACTACCTGGTATCGTATTTAAAACTCCTCTTTAGAGAGCAATAAAAGTTGAAGCCTCTATGAATTTCCTGTTACATATTTTGTATGACCATACTCTCTTCATTAACAATTTTGAGAATACTGTTATTTGGGGGTATATTCTCAGCTGTGTATCTCCTTCCCTGCACTGACTCAACCAATGGTTTTCCCAGAACACCTCTCAAAAAGTGTCCATGATGATATCAAACTATTATGCTCCCTCTCTCCTTCCCCTACCATCTTCCTTATAGTCTCTATGTCAGGTAATTCAGATACATATTTAGGTTTTCTCTTCCTCTAGGACACAGGTCAGTTAATATTCATAATTATCAATGGTTACATAAGATTGAGTGAACATGTATATGTGACTAATTCCTATTTTTCATTAAAAAATTACTTTGTATAAATTTTAAGTAAATTCTCAGGACCAAATCATCCATGCTATTTATATAAAGCAATTGTACCATTATGCTAAAATTAGTAGGGTTACATTATGTATATTTCAACTTCAAATTTTTGCTTATACAAGGGTATTGGGTGATCGCTCATATAATTATCTTCACTGGAAAATAAATTGCTTTTTAAGTGTCATGAATAAAAGAAAATGTTCTTTGAGGAGTGTTTCACACTCTTTAAAATTGTAGCTTAAGAAAGAAAAATCAAAGGTGACTGTAACTGACTTGAAATACATGAAATATTTTTGCTGGCAAATTTTCACAAGTTGAAGGTTATAATGGTTACAACAGCAAAACTGATATTGCTAATGTACTTTCAAGACGTTCAGCACTTAATACCTGGAAAGTTCATATAAATTAGTTTTTTATTTGTTTGTGTTGAATGCGCTTTCTCTGTAGTTGCATTAATTTAGATTATTTATATTGTTCTTCTTGTGGAGGTTCAAGAGTCATTTAATTTCCAAAATAAAAGCATACTTTGAAAACTTCAGATGCAAAAAAGAGTAATGCCACTATTTAATCATATAACCACATTTTCACTGTTGTTACCCTCAAATTCAATAAAAATGTTCTGACTGAGACATTCTAAATTTCCTTATTTTTCAAAGACATTTCCCACTTATATTCCATATCTTCTCTAACTTCTAAACAGTGTGTGTCTCTCTGTGTGTTTTGTTTTCTTTTTTGTTTGTTTGTTTGTTTGTTTTTAATCAGACTCTCTTCACTCTTAGGTTTGATGATTTGATTATTCCATTTTCTTTAAAGCTTACTGGTTAGTATGTCTGTGGGTGCCCATCTATCTTGTCCTGTGAAAGTTTATATTACCCCAGGGATCCATACTTGACCCCTTTTCCTTTCTACAAGTCTCTGCCTTGGAAAAATTTCCAATTAGTATTATGTAGTCTTAATTCTTATTCTTAATTCTGTATGTCTAAAGTCTTAAAACTTGTTACAAACTTATTATATATCTAAAATCCAACTTGCTTAAAAGACAATTATTACCAAATTTGTTCTTTCAAGTTCTGTATGCAAGATAATGGTTATATTGACTACTCTGGTTCTGACAAATATTCACATCAATTCAAATATCATGTTGATACTATTTCTCAAAACTTGTCCAGACTATATTTTGTTATACTATCAAACTAGTTAAGAAAGACTAGACTGCCGAGACCAGTTTGGCTCAGTGGATAGAGCGTCAGCCTGCAGACTGAAGGGTCCCGGGTTTGATTCCGGTCAGGGGCATGTATCTTGCTTCGGCACGTCTCCAGTGTGGGGCGTGCAGGAGGCGGCTGATCAATGTCTCTCTCTCATCGATGTTTCTGACTTTCTATCCCTCTCCCTTCCTCTCTGTAAAAAATCAATAAAATATATTAAAAAAAAAAGACTAGACTAAGTTACCTATAGTTTCAGCTGTTATAATTTCTTATTTGAAGGCCTTCTACCTTTCACCTTTCTCATGCTTCCACTTACTTTCCAGACTTTCTCCAAAGTAATATTTCTAAAATATGTACCTGATATATTAATTTCAGGTCATCAATGTCTGGTACATACTAGTAGATCAACAAATATATGTTGAATTAATTCAGACCACTGCCTTCTCTTCCAGAACTCTCTGACCTATGACATAGCACTTTGGATGGCACACATAATGATAACTTAACTGCTAGCTATATGTTGCCAGAAGCTTTTGTATTTTAGAAAGAACAAATAACCTTGAAGCAGGACTCTGTGTTTTGCAAATATCCACTTGAATGATTCCTCCTTAATTATGTAAATGTTGGGAGAGTTAGCATTCATTGATCTATAGAGAATAATGTGGAAGAAACTTTGGTGACTTCATCAAGGACATTAATGAGATGCAAAAATACTCTCCTTTATTCAAAGCTGGCTGTAGGTCTGGACTGAAGTGTAATACTTACAATATCTTTCACCAACACAGGCCATTTGAGAGGTAAGAGAATCGCCCTCAGAATTTAAAGATAGGGAGGCCTATCATAGGACATAAAGTGTCTCTAACAAAAGCACAGGGGCAGAGAAGAGCTATAAGTTGCCTAAAAAAAACAAAACAAAAAAAAACCCAAAAAACACAGAGTCTGGACCTCTGATTGAACATCAGCATTGATTTTTTAAAATAGATAAGGCTGAGAACCAAGATAGCGGCATAGGTAAACATCTAAACAGCTGCCTCGCACAACAATATCAAAACTACAACTAAAAGACAAAACAGACACCATCCAGAACCACAGGAAAGCTGGCTGAGTGGAAATTCTACTAGACGGAAAGAGAAAAGCACACTGACATTCAGGAGAGCTGCAGAGACAGAAGTCCAGAGGCACGCACGCAGAGGGCTGACTGCTGAATGCACGGGTGGCTGAGTGCGCATCTGGTTTTCTAAAGCGGGAGTGAGGGAGACGGAAGCTCCCTACTGCACTGAACTTTAGTTCCAGGTGAGATACTGGGAACCCAGACTCATTCGAGAAGAAACTGGACTGTCTGGCAGTGGGCAAAACTTAAGGGTGGTTTTCTCTCAGAGGTACTTACAGCAATTACCAAGGGACACTAAGACCCAGGGGTCTCAGAGGGTAGGGCTGACAGGAAGCCAAGGCTGTCTGCCCTGCCCTGAGACTCTGCCCCATTCAAGCTGAGCACAGAGGCTTTTGCAATTCTGCAAGTAATTTTCCCGTAAGGGTGTCTCCAGCACAGAAGTTTTCCTGCTGATCCTCACAGCCAATTGGTCTGGAGGTCATTTCCTCCCAGTGATACCAAAAACAATCAAGACTTAACTAAAACAAGGCTGTGCACACAGTCCACAAAGGGGTGCATAAAGAGTGTCCACCTCACATAACTGGGGAGGCTGAGCCACTGGGCCATATAGGACACCTAGCACACAAAGCTGCTCTACCAACTCAGGGAAGTAGTGAAAATGTGGAGACAAAGAAACAGCTCAAAAATGAAATAAATTTTAACCTATGCATGTCTTTATATTAAAGTGGGTGACTTGTAGACAGCATATAGTTGGGCTGGCTTTAAAAAACAAACTTGCTACTGCTGTGTTTTTTCTTTGATTTCTGTTTATTTTTTATTGACTAAGGTATTACATATGTGTCCTTAGCCTCCCATTGTCCCCATCCCCTTTCATGCCCTCACCCCCCCTGGTGTCTATGTCTATTGGTTATGCTTATATGCATCCATACAAGTCCTTTGGTTGATCTCTCCCCTTTACCCTTACCTCCCCTCCCCTACTATGCATTTCATCTATTGTCATAGATGGATTAATATCTGTCATGTTGCTTACTGTTTCTTATTTAGTGTTCTTCTTTTTGACTGCACATTGGTTATTTTGAGTTTTGTGAATCTATGTTACATGCTATTAGGTTTGTATGTCTTCCTATGTTTAAAAATAGCATTTTCTAGGATAATAAAAATGTATTAATGAATCAGTGTCTTTTTTACATAATATATTGTTTTACATATAGTTAAAAAAACTTCTATTAGTATAGTTTCAATCCTTTATCCATTTTCTGTGATAATAGTGTCATACATTTTTTACATATGCTATAAATTCACAATACTATATTGAAACTAGTTTTATTTTAGATAAAAAGTTGGCAAACTATGGCTTCTGAGCCAAGTCTAGTTTCTCACCTGTTTTAAGTGAAGTTTATTATAGAAGAAACATGTACATTTCTTCATCTATTGTCTATGGCTGCTTTCACACTAAAACATTATAACTGAGTAGTTGTAACAAAAGCCAAATGGTCCACAAAGTCTAAAATAGTTAGATGTACCTCCAAGAAAGAAAATACTTGCTAAATAATTGAATAATTTACAGACTTTATTTCTTTGTATAGATTCAAGTTTTACCTGAAATATTACTCCTTCTGCCTGAAATACTTAAAGAATTATTTCCTGTAGTATTGATCCACTATTAATACATTTTCTCAGTTGTTCCTCATCTATTTAAAATTCCTTATTTTTACCTTCAAGTTTAAAGAGAATTTTCACTGGTTATAGCAAGCTGGGTTGACAGACTTTTTTTCTGTTCTTTTCTTGCAATATCCTATGGTCATTCCATTTGCACATACTCTGACAATACAAAGACATATTTATTACCTTTCTTATATCTACATATAGTGGTAAGTGGAGATACGAGTGCCCTAACATATGAGATTTTTGAGATACAAACTGTCGAGTGAGCGATTTTTGCTTTGAAATACGAGCAACAGATGAGATATGACTAATGGAGCGGATCGGCCAGTTTGCCGCGACTCGAGCATCTCATAGTTTCCCACACCTCAAGGTTATGGAACGAATTAAACTCATATCTCGAGGTACCACTGTACTGTCTGACTTTCTCTGGTTGCCTTCAAGATTTTGTCTTTTGCTTTATTAGCATTTTAAAAAATTTGTCTTGTATTTGTTTTCAAGTGTTTATCCTGCGTTCTCTGGGGTCATTAACTCAATAATCCTATCTAATAAAGAGCAATATGTAAATTGACCATCATTCCAATACACAAAATGGCTGCCCCCATGTGGACACTAGATGGCTGCTACAAGATGGCCAGCAGAGAAAGGGAATTGGGAGGGACCAGGCCTGCAAGGGAGGGCAGTTGTGGGCAATTGGGCCTGAAGGGGAGGGGAGTTAGGGGCAACCAGGCCATCAGAGGAGGGCAGTTGGTGGGGACCAGGCCTGCAGAGGAGGGCAGTTGGGGTATACCAGGCCTGCAGAGCAGGGGAGTTGGGGAAAACTAGACCTGCAGAGGAGGGCAGTTACAGTCAAACAGGCCAGCAAGGGAGGGCAGTTAGGGGTTACTGGGCCAGCAGGAAAGGTCACTTGGGGGCGATCAAACCTGCAGGGGAGGGCAGTTAGGGGTAATTGAGCTGGCAGGGGAGCAGTTAGGCATCAATCAGGCTGGCAGGGAAGTAGTTAGGGGGTGATCAGGCTGGCAGGCAGAAGTGATTAGGGGCAATCAAGCAGGCAGGCAAGTGAGCTGTTGGGAGCCCGCAGTCCTGGATTGGAGAGGGTGCAGGCTAGGCTGAGGGACATCCCACCCCCATGCACAAATTTCATGCATTGGGCCTCTAGTTTACTATATTTATCAATTTTGTAAATTATGTGCCATCACCTCTTTAAATTTCTCTCGATCCCATTCTCTCTCTCTTCTCTTCCTGAATCTCTAGTGACACATGTATGAAGTGTTCTGATATTTACTCATAGCTCTTTGGTGCTCTATTCTATTTTTCTCTCTACTCTCTTTTTCACTTTGTTTCAGCATGGGTAATTTCTATTGACTTATGTTTAAGTCCATAATTCCATATTTGGCTATGTCAAGTCTACTACTGAGTCCGTCAAGCAAACAATCTTCATCTGTATTACCTTGTTCTTTACTTCTAGCATTTCTAATGGAATTTTTCTCATTATTCTATGCTGAGGTTCCTCATTTGTTAGTGCATATGATTTTCTATTTCTCTAGAGCTTCTAAAATATATGGAGACTTAATATTCCCTGTATGATAATAGTAACATATGGGTTATCTCTGAGTCTCATTCTGTTTATTACTTTGTCTATTGACAGTGGATTACTTTTTTCTTGCTTTGTCTAATCTATGTTTAATATTTTTTATTAGTGGGCAGACATCATGATCAACACAGTAAAAATGGTATAAATAGTAATTATGTCTGAAAATGGACATGTCTATTTTTCGTTTTTTTTTAAGCCACTAGTATGTGGGATGAGCCATATTAATCTGGAGCTACATCTGGATTTTGTAATTACCTTTACTGTACCAATATCCTCAAATTTTTCTAGTGCTAGCTTATACTTAAGGCCAGGGCTGGATTCCTAGAAAGTTTTCCTTATGTTTTTCTTCCACATTCAGCTTTCAGTTTGTCCTTTGTACATATGCCTCGAAGGAGATTTCTCTTCACATTATCAATGGTAGACTGCTTTTGCTTGTTACTGAGGAGTTCGGCTTCTGGTGAAAAAGCCTATCAGTGATTTTTCAGGTTCAACCACAGGCATTTCCAAAGGCTTTACCTGGCAGGCTTAGAAGAAAAGCTGTCCTCTCTGCAGGAAACTTGGTACACAGTCAATGCATCAGAGTTTTGGAAGGAAGTTACAATCAAGGACTCAGACTCCCCTAGCCAGTTGGGTGTGACAAATCTGCATTCCTAGCCCAAGAGCCACCATTCAGAAGCCTCTTTAACTGGGCCACTTGGCAAAAGCCTTCCTCAGATGCCTTTGTGTAGACTTCTTTCCTGGGGGGGGTGGGGGTGGAGGGAGGTGGAAGGAGCCTTAAAGACACTTTTCTCTATTCTGAGTCCTCAGTACTTCCCCACTCCTGGCCCTTCTTCGTTGTCCTCTTCCAGCCTCCAGGTCCACACAACTGCACTCTTAGTTCAGGGCACCGCCCACAGAGAGATGACACCCCTATAAGTGCTGATTTACCTTCTCCACAGGTGAGCCCTTCCAGGTACAAATGGAAGAGGGAGGAGTTGGTGCTCTCCCAAACTGAGCTTCTTGCCTATGGTATTACAGTGAGTGGTTAAAGGCTTGACTGTTCCTTCCATTCTGACTTGTCATCTCAGTGGCCTGCAATAACTCCTGGCAGCTCAGTGCCATCAGGTTCAGCTGCGCTTTTCATAGTTGCTTCATATTTGCTATGCTCGTGGTGGAAAAGAGGGTTTAAAAAACATTTCCTTTTTTCAGCATCTACTGTGAGGATGAAGACCATTCTAGCAATCAGACTGTTGAGATTTCAAAAACTGTGGACGTCACTCTGAAGGGACACATAGTTACTGTGAAAGCCCCCAGAAGCATCCTTAAGACAGACTTCAACCACATCAATGTAGTCTCCTTGGAAAGAAAAAGAAGAGGCTCCGGATTGACAAATGGTGGGGAAATAGAAAGGAACTAACTGGCTACCATTCACACTATCTGCAGTCATGTAATGACCATGATCAACGGTGTTACACTGGGCTCCCATTACAAGATGAGGTCTGTGAATGCTCACTTCCACATTCAGGAGAATGATTCTTTTCTTGAAATCAGAAGTTTCTTGGGTGAAAAATACACCCACAGTGTTTGGATGAGATCAGGTATGCTTTCTCGTTATCTGAAGCCCAGAAAGATGAGTTGATTTTTAAAGGAGATGACATTAAACTTGTATCAATTTTATTTTTGTTTTTATTTTTTTCAATGTTTTTATTTTTTGTTTATTGTCTAAAGTTTTACATATGTCTCCTTTTTCCCCCATTGCTTGACCCTCCCTGCCCCCTCCTACCAGCCATTCCCACCCCGTGCGAGCCCCTACTGCCCCAGTGTCTGTGTCCATTGATTATGCTAATATGCATGCAAGAAATCTGGTTGCTCTCTAACCACCCCCCGCTCCTCTGCCATTTGTCCCTGGATCTATTCTTGTTCATCAAATTATGATCATTATATCCCACATATGAGTGAGATCATGTGATATTTATCTTTCTCCAAATGGCTTATCTTACTTAGCATAATGCTCTCCAGTTCCATCCATGCTGTTGCAAATGGAAAACAAACTTGTATTAATTTTAGCTGTTTGATTCAGCAAGCCACAACAGTTAAAAAAAAAGATATCAGAAATTTGGGAATGGTATCTAGTTTTCTGAAAAAGAAACAGGACAGCAGGCTGATAAATAAGATCTAAATTGCCCAGCTTCAGAAACAGTAAGATGCTGGGTGATTCTTCAGACTTATCTGTGACATTTTAAAGTGCAACTAAATGAAACAAAACAAAGCATCATCTCCCTGGGTCTCTAGTTGGGTGTTTTCAAGATCCTACATTTCTCCAGCGGTAGGAGTTGTCTAATAATAGGAACACAGGATGGTTTCTTCCTGTCTCTAAAGAATCCTTCCTCTTGATGCAACATGTGCTACAGGTTTCAGGTCTCACTGTCCTTTTCCAGTAGTTTTAAGGCTTTTGCAGCAGAGAAGCATCTGAGTGGGGCTTTGCATGTTTTTTTTTTTGAACAGCAGTTGTTCTCCTCTTCCATGACTATCGATAGATGATTCACTCACCCCGCCTTGCCTCTGATCTTTCTCCAGCATGCCTCGTTGAAGTCCATGGAAAAGAGCCTGCTTATGGGCACAAATGACTGGTTTACCTCATTTCCTGCACTTCACAGGTGGTGCATCTTTAAAAACTGAAGCCAGGACCTTTCACCAGCAAAAATATTATGACATGCTTTCTTGTAACACTTGCTTTATTATGGATGTGTGAACCAATCCTGCAATATTTCTTAGGTATGCCAGTATTCACTTTATTGCAGAGGTTTGGAAGCAAACCCACATTATCTCCTAAGTATGTTTGCCTGTACATGTTTCTTTAATGCTCATGAGGTCTATATCTGTATAAAAGGCCAGACTCAGCTTTTAGTAATTCATTAATATTATTGAATAAAAAATATTTTTCCCCATTTTCTTTCTCATTTGTGTAGTGCCCAGCATATCATCCTCCCATATTCTGCAAGAATTGACCCAAGCATTTCCCTCTTGTTTTCCCCTGGATTTAAACTATTTTCCCTATTACTTCCGTTGTCTCTTGGGTTCATGAAAGGTTATGATTTTGTATTATCTAGTTTTTCTGTTGTTTGAAAGTGGTGCTCTTTCCAGGTTTCTATATCTCAGGCAGAAATAGAATCTCTTATATTTTGATGGATGCAATGACTTGTGTGTGCCCTTTCATTTCTAAGAATATCACAGAATATTTTTGGCCGCTTGGCCAGTACTGACTAAGCCATAACATATATGACTTCTAGCAAATATTTATTGTTTTGTACAACTTTGGACACTAATGCACCCCAAAGCGTTATGCGCCCTGTAAAATTACCACTTAGGTACATTCAGTCCCCTACTATGTTTTTAGCTGTGTGTGACACAGTATCACATAAATGACCCTTATATATCTCCAGAGGGTATTATTGGTAATGTCATAACACCATATCACATCCAAATTGGCCTCCCTTGAGGCTCATCACGTTCCATTTGCACCTTCTTTAAATGCATACCGTTAACATTCACATTCCATGTACTCCAAATAGCAAATAAACTTCTGACAGGCGAGGCAGGCAGCTGCAATCAGCTTTCAGTCACACCCAGGCAGCTATTTTAGTAATGCATCATCTTGATTAATAGCCACCCAGCGTGACTGAAGCTCTGCCGGTCAGCGTTCTCCACCCTCTATGATTCATTGGTAGTATTTTTCTCAGGTCATCAGAAAAATAACTGAGATGGTAAATATAGACTACAAATTGTGAATCAAATGATAGAAGGTGGCTACTGATAAGATGAGTCATCAGGGACTTGGTGCCACACTTTAAAGAAAAATCTAGGTGGAGTTTTTGGGCAGAGTGCATAAATCGTCAAGAGTCCAATTACTCTTTTCTGGTCAAATTTCCCCATCAACTACCACAACTGAATGCTGGATTGGATAGAGATAGCTAACAGTATTGTTATCTTGCTCTGAGATACTCTTGGGAAATAATTTGATTGCATTCTTACCTGAGATCATCTTTCAGTTATGGTTATCTTTTGTTTGCCACAATACCCCTTATTTCAATTTTCTGCTTATTTTGATCAAAAGGTTTTTCACCATTGTGCAGTTTTCTAGCTCAGATATACAGTGAGTGCATGACTTGAGCAATAGCAGCATGCTTACTAATGCTTTTCTTTACCCTAGTCCAGAATGATGTCAGAGTTTTGATAGGTAAAAGAAATGGAGATAGGTGCATAACAAGAGCATTTCATAGAAAAGGTCATTCCTTCTCATAAGCCCTATTAGTATGTTTTCCAGAATTTCCAATTAGGTATGTTTAAAGTAGATTTTATAGTTCCCCTTTGTCTCTTTTTTGGGTGTCCCAAATAGAAAAGAAATAGGTTGCAGGTCTAATTCTTTTTGCTTTTCAGTAATAAATGTTCACAAGCACAAAGAATGTATGCTGGATAAAGAATTATTTTAATGAATTTGTGCTATCCATGTAATTGGATTTATATGTACTGTATATATATTATTAATGAATAAAGAGAGATCTGGGCCATATGCATGAAATACACAGGCCTTTCTATAGATCAATATAATGTTCTAACAATCAACATGAAAAAATAGCTATAACTGGTTTTGAATACAGCTAAGTGTGACTGCTTAATTAAGATTTATAAAGAAAATATCTATGCAGTAAAAGATTAAGCACACATTGTGTTTATTACTCATAAATAATGTAAACATGATCATGTGTGTGTGCACCAAATACTATAAATGTTTTGTGCATTTTCTATGACTGATATTGGCTGAGAAAAAGATGCATTATGCATTGATAGCTCTAAAAATCCACCTGTTTGAATGGGTGGCAAACTTCTTAAATATATCGAATGAGTAAAAAGATATGGAAAATAGGAATGAAAAACAGTAGCGGTATTGAAGGAAAGTATTCAATCTCACATTGTTAAGGGAAAGATAAATTACCAAAATGTTTATAAAGTCATCATAAATGGAAAATAAGAACCCCCAAAAAGGTTTCTACCTGTGATTATATAACCAAAGAAATGATGTGTAATAGATGCAAATGCTTTTGAAAAATATTAACTTCTTGAATTTAAATTACTGTATTTTCCTAAACCAACATTATGTTCTTGATCTCTCAAAGTTTTCTTAAAGATTTACAGTGCTCTGGCTACAATGCCAATGTCAGAGTTCAGATTATGGCAAAGCTGGCAGATTTCTCTCTACTAGAAACTATCAAACATTGGAAGAGAAAGATTAAGCACTGTAAATAAGCTTAGACAATCTGGTCACCCCAGATAATATTGAAATTATGTTCTCTGCCCTACTCCAGTCTTTTATTCATAAGAGGAACATGCAAACACACAAAATTTTATATGTCATTATTTAAAAAGTTATCAAAACCTTGGATAATATACTAAAACAGTTGTTCTGTTCACTAGAGAAGTAATCCAAATTGGAAAGACCATAGGTCAAAAGTTAGGAACACATGCTATTTTTTCTTTTATCTTCACCCAAGGATATATTTATTGACTTGAGACAGAGAGAGAGAAAGGGAGAGAGAGGCATCAAATGGCTACCTCCTGAATCTCCCCTGACTGGGGATTAACCAACAAGTATGTCCCCCAATTGGAAATCAAACCTGTAACCTTTGGGTGTACAGGACAATGTTCCAATCAACTGAGCCACCTAGCCAGGGCATATGGTATTTTCTTAAACTTATCTCTCAGAGAAAATAATTTTCCTTATATCCCTAGAGTTCTCTCTAGACTATTCAGGAAAAAAATTTTTGAAAAATAAATTAACTGTTAATCAACCACTAATATTTAGAACCATTTTTTGGGGGAGAAAAGTCAGGGTTAAGAACTCTACTTTGTTTTGAAGATCTCCTTACTGAGTTTTGCTCAACTTTATAATAATTTTTGTTTATTATAACTCTTTTTCATTGGGATCTTCTGTTCTGCTCCTTAAATTGGAAAATTTCCCTTCAACAGTTTCAGGCTGTGGCACTAAGGTCCTTTCCTCAAAACTACTGATGTTGCAAATGTTTATTCCTAATCTAAATATTGCCACAGAATTTGATGTCCTGGGAATTTTGGTATTCGATACAATGCACCCAAGAAGATACGCTTTCAAGTACACTGTGCAGCTACAGCTGAAAGGAGAGAAGCGCAACTCTTAATGTGACTGTGTTCTAACTGTGAGCATTGCCTTCTATAGTCCCCGTATTTCTTTTCCTGAATAGCTCAACTAACTGGCTGATTTTTGAACTATGTTATAGGCTTAAGAACAACTTCTATCAGTTGCTGTTTCTCTAAAAACATCATAATTAGGATGAGGACCAGTGTTTGAGTACCTATGACCATTTCTGTCATAATATTTGCTTGTCTTTGGTGCAATCTGGAGACAACAAATATTAAAGATACACAGGAAAATCTTCAATATTTGCTACACACTGGTCCTTGCATAAATTTATAGCCATGTTCTAAATCTGCACTCTATTCCATTATTCAGATAACAGTAACATGCGACTTGTTTCCTAATTTTGATTTGTTGACAATGCTGAGGCCTCGATTTTATCCCTAATTATGTGTGTTAGTTCTTTTTTTATTGGAACCAACTTTTGTTTATTTCCTACATGACTTCATCATTTATCCTTTTTCATAAAAGACCATGTAAATATAGTGCCAACACTTGGGCCTTATTCATGTATTAACACTATGCTATGCTTTAAAAAAAGGAGTAATGATGATGATGATGATATTAATAATAGCTAACATTTATATAGCCAGGACCTGTGCTTAGTATTTTATACTTATTGATTCATATGACCTACATAGCAACTGTTAAAGTTGGTAAAATTAATCGCTTACACTTTATGAATTGGGAAACTGAGACATCAAGCTATTAAGAAACATGTTCAAGGTCACATAGGTAGTAAGTGGACATTTTTAAAAAGGTGAACATTTTTATAAATAATTTCATAATTTACAAGTGACCATTTGATATAATTCAAAGTGATTCGCAGAACATGTACAGATTCAAACCACAGATTTATTGCTTGAGCACAGTGCTGAGAAATTAGTCTTCTAAAATAAGACACTCTTATTAACAGACTAAAGTATGTTCTATTTGGAAAAGTATACATATCACTTGGTGTCATAAGACATATTTTATTTGTAGACCACCAACATTAAATCTATGCTCATGGGATACTACTTACAATGTATTTTGCTAATAATCAAAATAGGAAAAAAGATTACTGGCCTATCTAGCTCATAAGGTTTCTATGAGTATAAAGGAGAGAAGAGGTTTTTTAAAATACTATAATTTTTAAACTTCTTTATAACAGTTTTATGAATAAAATAGATCAAATGGCAAACAAAATAATAAAGCAGTAATTAAATCAACTTTGGAAATAACATTGAACCTCTTCCAGAATTGATAGTTCTCGGCACATAGTCAGAATCTCCTCTCTATTCTGAGGAAATATTGAGAATGAAACTGTTCCAACTAAATAATCACTTATGGAAATATGAAGATAAAATATTAATTGAGTTTATATGGGACCAATGAGCCAAGCAATTTACTAGCCAAAATTGTTGAGTTCTATTTCATGACAATATTTTACTATTAGTCAATACTTATTGCCTTTCAATTAATCACTGAAATTTTTGAGAGTAAAATAGAAAGTTTTATAATTATAATATTCATTTTTAAAAATCTGAAACTATTGCTTACTGCTTACCCAAATCTGGTATGTTTTGCAAATAATTATAGAACCAGCTTTGCCAAAATGCAAATCACTGTTGACAAACAGTGATGACACACTTAACTGTAGCAGGAAAAATCAGGTAAAAAAACAAAGAAAATATAGTAACATTTTCTTTCTATTTATCTCTGTGCACCACTGCCTTTTTCCTAAGTTAGATACCCTAGCTTTCTACCAAACATGGAACTGAGCAGCATTTTTTCTTTAAGTGTGTAATATAACAGAAATCATTTTTCTCATCCTGGCTGGTGTTTTCCAGTGGTTAGAATATTGTACTTCCTGCCAAAGGGTTGTGGATTCAATTCCTGATCAAGTGCACGTACAGGGTTGCAGGCTGGATCACCAGTAGGGGAATATGCAGGAGGCAACTGAATGATGATTTTTCTTTCTTATTGATGTTTCTATCTCTCTATCCCTCCCCCTTCCTCTCTCTGAAAAAAAAATCAATAAAGGAAATTTTATTCACACCAAACTATTTGACATCTTTTAAAAAAAAAGAAAACTTCATGTGTGCTTTCTTTTGTTCTCTGCTACTTCAAGATATAATATTGGGTAATTTATACAACAGCAGTCCTGCTCACCACATATATGTCACAATATAATTCTCAACAAGACAAATATCTATGATTACATTGACTAAGTAACACTGAAGAGCTCCAAATCTCTGACTTTGAGTAAAATTAGTTTGGCTTTCCACTTAGTTTCTATTTCCTATCATTTAGAGAGCTAGCTTTCAATGCTTCAAAGTAAAATAAAACAGAATGTTTCCATCTTTAAGGTCAGAGAGCGGAAGGATCAGGGAAGCTTCATTTGCTGAGCAAAATTATTGATATCTGACGTTTTGGTCTGAAATTGAGAACATTAATATATAAAAGGATCAAAGACAAATGTTGAACTTAAAAATATGAATTACATCAAATTGAAGAAAAAGAAATCATAATTTACTTATTCATCCTCTCTAGTTTTTTAAAATATGATTTTTACATGCATATAAATATCCTATCTAATAAAAGAGTATTATGTAAATGAACCATCACTCTGTCACAAAGATGGCGGTGTCCATCATGGCCAGGGTGCTGGTCACTAGTGGCATCGCCCTGGTGACCAGCCCCAGAGTCCCGCATGCCCCAGCCTGTGGAGGTAGGCAGAGAGGGAGGATGGGCCTCTGGCCAGAGGCTGGCGGGGGCACAGGATGCTGGTGTGTTACAGACCGGGCTGAGCAATCCCCTTCCCCCTGCCGCCCTCCATGCACGAATTTCATGCATCTGGCCTCTAGTAAGGACATAAAGTAATAGGTAGTTGAAATATGATAATATAATAACAATATAACTTACTGAGTACTTTCTAGACCCATTACCATACATTCTATGTGCATCATTTATTTTAATCCTCCCAAATCTCCTCGGGTACATACTGTTAACCCTCTTTTATCACACAGGGAATTTAGGCCCGGGGAATGTAAGTAACTGCTACTAAATGGCAGAGTTTAATTAGAGCAGGCTATGTGATTTAAAATCCCATCACTATGAGTCAAGACTAGCAGGTGAAGCTGAGAGTGAAGCTTTAGGCAGAAGCCATACCATAATATCCTACATATTTGCCAGAAGCAAGAGACAGATTTGGCCCAGATTTTCCAGGAAGAAAGCATGGGAAGTTTGATTTACAGGTTTTTCTTGTGTTGATAGAGTACCTGCTAAACAAATACAAATTAATTGATGCTCAACATCTGCTTTTAAAATGTTACATAAGGGAACAAATAATTGGTAGTAATTACAAAAACCTTCTGTTTTTAACATCTAAAAGGACTGGTATTTTTCTCAGTGGATGTAGCCTTGCTCTATAATTGAAGCATTAGTAATACTAATCCAGTCTCCTATGTACCTTATTTTTAATGTTTTGAATCAATACAACAACATATCCAGGTAGGAGTACCTCACTGATAAGAAAGCTGAAGGTCACAGAAGAAAAATATTAATTTGAATCCAGGTTTGCCTGACTCCTAACACATCTTTTTACTCCAATAGAAATCTAGCCATATTGCTAAAGCAGAAATATATATCATTTTTGATAGGTTGTTTTATATTGAATTATAGTTAGAATGTACATTTTATTTACCTCTTTGGCTTAATTTGAGTGATAAAAACATATCTAGGTTTATATATGTTATGTACTTCAATGTGATTTCTAACATAATATTAATAGTAAATGATTCAATAAATGAGTAAATGTATAAATAAAATATATATCTATTGTGCATTACATTTCAAGTTATCACTACCAATGACACTTCTGCTTAAAAAATGGGCAATAGTGTTTTTAAGGAGACTGGGACTGGATGACTAGATTGGGGAAGCTTAAAAAATCCTCCTCCTTTCCTTCTCTCTCCTCTCATTATATCAGTATTGATATTCAAGGAAAAAATTTAAAATGCATTCCTTCCCTATAGTGTTAATTAAATTTTTATTTCCATTAAAAATTAAAATGGCACAACCTTTTTCTTTGTTCTCTACCAAAAATATAATCCCTTAGATTATAAAACTCAATCTGCTTAATTGAGCCATACAAATAAAAATTAATTATTACTTATGAGTTCTGATAGGTAAATGATTGTTTTTGTATTTACCATGAATAATATTTTGCTTTAAGAATATTAAAATTGAAATATTGAAGAAATGCAAAAAATTGCTCTCTTCAAGTAAATGATAATCTTCTGCAATTCCCTAATTCTTTACTAGCACCTCTGTTAAGAATTTACTATTAAATCTTTCATCACCTGTTTCTCTTCCATCTCTGAGTCACTGAAGATTTAACTAATATATTTCAAAACCACAGCCTTGGTGTTTTCAAAAATATTTCTAGATTTTCAATTATTTTAGATTAGATGGTGCCTGTGGGTGAATTAATTAAGCACAATGCTCTACAGATATCTAAAATGATTTGATATAATTCCTGATTATTCAAGACCTCAATTTGGGAAAGAACATAGGGAATTCTTGTACTAAATGCAAACAATTTCATTTCAGATAGAGGTTTGTTTTACTTAATTTAATCAATATCTGATATGTACCTCTATCGATGTGTAGAAACCATGGTAAAATCCTCAAGGACATATTGTGAGACTGGCCTGCCAGGGCTTGGCAGACAAAATTTGCATTTCAAATATCAAGAGAATTGAATAAAGATGTACATGTATTAAGGAAAACAGAGATATAAGTTTTGCTACATATCAAGAAATTATAAAAGTCAGTATTCTTTGTGAACTTTTCGTTTAGAGGGACTATTTTATTGCAGAACTTGTAAAGTGGAAAAAAAATGTGTCCACTTGTATTTGGGTATCAACTAAAATTTGTCCTAAAATTTATAAAGCCTTAATAAAAGTATAATTTCTTAAGGATAGAGAGGTAAATGCAAGAAAACAAATAAAAACAAGACAAAAATCCCAAATATCCAACAATAACATTAACAACATAATAGCAGTAAGTCACATTGTAAAATAGGAGAGCAAGAAAACTCCCTTCAGACTTTGCCTCTGCGACATTAGGTTCAAAACTAAATTAAAAATCAATGAATTGTTAATAAGTTTTGATATGAAAATATTATGAACCAATAACTTAAACCTAGTTCTTTTTCCTACATGAAGAACATTAAGATTTCTCAAATATACAAAGGATTAGAAACAAAGCCACTTGCTCACTGCATATGGAAACATTATAACTGAAATACTGTATTTATCTAACAAAATATAAAGGATTAAAGCATGGTGCAGACCAATACATTTTAACATCCTGATCAAGGACTATCCAGTTTAACACTACAATTGCATTATAAGGGAGTGAAAGAAAACAAAAGTCAGAAGCTCTCAATATAAATCCTGGATAACTGTGACCTGGGACAAATCAATATCTCTCAGTTTGCACAAATACATACATATACATATACAACATAAAAATAATTATCATCATTCTTCATTGATGAATTTAAAAATTATCTAAGAACAGAAAAAGAAGTTTGTGCGTCTCCTTCCAGTAGGATTTTTATTAAAATATAGGTAAGTTTCTTTTTACATGAAATAATCATAGGCATTCAGTATAGCATATTCCATTAACTGGAAAATTCTTATTCTTTATGACAAAAAATAATTCTTCATTCTTTATGACAAAATAATTGTTTATGACAAAAACGAATCCCAAAATTCAGAAAATAATACAATTTGTCTTTGTTAAGGGAAATAAGTCTCTTATTTGAATGCAATGCCCAGAACCTGGCCCTTCATTCTATTCAAGCTCTTTTTTTCCATCTTCCATCCTGAAACAGAAGGTTGGTCCCTCTTAGCATATCACCCTTCTCTCCTTGGGCTAACTCTTCAGAAATATTAAGCTTTCTCTTATACTTTCTCTTATCATGTTCCTTGCTCAAAAATACATCTTTGTCCTCCACTAATTTCATTCTGCCTATTCTGTACAATACTGCTGATTACTTTAGTCATTATTGGTGCTCCATAGCTCACCATGTAGCTTATTCTGTGAATGGTAAATCATATTTTATTATATTCATATTTCTAAATTTACTTATTTTACATGTTAATAATATAGAATTTTAGGCAATACGTATTCTAATATATTTTTAAAAGGAATTTCAGTGTCATTGAATTAAAGAGCAAGGGATGGAATGATGAACTTAAAAATCAAATATGAGCCCTAACAGGTTTGGCTCAGTGAATAGAGCATCGGGATGTGAACTGAAGGGTCCCAGGTTCGATTCAGGTCAAGGGCATGTACTTTGGTTGTGGGCACATCCCCAATAGGAGGTGTGCAAGAGGCAGTTGATTGTTGTTTCTCTCTTATTCATGTTTCTAACTCTCTATCCCTCTGCCTTCCTCTCTGTAAAAAAAAAAATCCATAAAATATATTTTTAAAAAATCAAATATAACCTCAACTAGTTAGACATATTCAATAATAGAAATGTTTGGAAGTTCAGGCCTGCTATTCAATCCCAAGATATACCTAAGTACCTAATCTGACAAACTTAAGCTAAACTGATGGATACAATATCAGAGTATATGACAGTAACACAATTTATTAACTTACACTAAGCTACTGAACACAAAAAAATAGAAATACTTAAGAGTGCTGCCATTAGTATTGAAAAAGATAATGCATGTGAAGCCTGAAATATAGTGAGCAGTACTTGATATATATCACTCATCATTATCTTTGCCTTATTTCTTTTGTTCAGTTATATAACAATTCAAATAATAACAATGTATAGTTTCTGGATATTTTTGATAACAAAATGGCCATATTTAATATGCTATTTCAATGTAAGTGAAAATATTTATTTTTAATATTTATTAAAATATTTCAATATTTATCAAATAAATAAGTTTCTTTTTCTTTGGGCTACTTTATCTCCTCTGAATGTCTTTAATTTTCCCTCTGTCACTATTAATATGACTCTCTGTCACATAGTTTTCCCTTTTGTCTTGTTACTATAGACTAACTTGGTCTTAAGCGATATTTTGATAATTTGATTATAAGAAATCCCTAAGCTTTCCCTATAACTTACTATAAAAGGTCATTATTTTAGAATTTACCAAATTCCCCTGTCAAATATATATTCCCAATTTTAACTATAAGTGGTCAGTGAATCTTATTTTCCTCATTTTAAACTTTTAGAAAGTTGCCTCCCTGTATCACCAAAGAACTGAAAAACAAAAAGTATAAAAGTATACAGAATATCAATTGTTCTATAAACATATAAAGATCTAAACCAGTATATTTTAATGATAGCTATGCATTTTTTTCTCATGACATGCCAATGGCAGTAATTTAGCAAATTTATTTGGTTCATCTATTAATCTTTGATTGATTCACTTCAAATATTAGGACAGATATGTGCTTTAGTTGGTACTACTCAATCCCCATGGGAACTGACACCCAGGTTGCACTTTTCCCTCACAAACAAGTTTAAGGTGTGTACTTTATATTAAATTAGCAAGCCTATAGCCTTTCTAAAGAAAAATAGCAGTATAACATTACATAGAAGATTTAAAAGTCCTATTGAATTCTTATGAAAACAATTTTTTAAAATATATTTTTAATTGATTTCAGAGAGAAGAAGGGTTAGGGAGAAAGACAGAAACATCAATGATGAGAATCACCAATAGACTGCTTCCTGCATACCCAGTATTAGAGATCAAGCCTGCAACCAAGGCATGTACCCTGACCAGAAATTGAAATGTGACCTCCTAATTCATGGGTGGACACTCAACTTTGAGCCACACTGGCTGGGAATGAAAGCAATTTTGTGTTTCTGTTGATAATTCTACGGTAGATTTAAATTAATCCAAGCCATTGTTTCTGAACGTAATACAGATATACAGCCATGGAAGATATCTGCGCAGCTTAGTGAAATTTGAAAATTACGTAGTGCAATAACAACATTAATTTCAATAAACTTAATCATTTGTTACATTATTAATTGTATGTATTAGAAGCAAAATCTGAGACAAAGGACACGACTGATTTGAAGCCTTGCTATTTACGGAGAATTTACATATGTTCACGTTACAAGCCTTCCATAGATCTCAGTTTGAGCAGGAAGTAATGTTGGGGGAAAAAAAACCTATAAAGGAATGCTGTGATATACAATTCAGAACTCTTTTCCACATATGTATAATAATATGTAAATCATAAGATCAGTGGGCTATCTTAGTATTGCCTGAAATTGAGGATATACATCATCCACTGCGGATGAGAGAGGCAGGCCAGCCCCAGCTATGCTGCTGCTGGCTCCTCATTCTCCAGCCTCCCTGCACAAAGTTATGAAATAATAAATTATTTAAAAAATGAAGAAAAGGACTATCATTTGTAACATAGTCATAGTCAAATAGCTCCTATTAGATACAACCTTCCTGTATATAACAACTACAAATCCCAGACAACCTACAAAAATAAAGCAATGACTACTAGGCAATGAATAATGATTAAATGCAAGTACATTTTTGAGCTGAGTTGATATTTGTTAAAAAAAAAAAAAAGTCCATCACCCCCACCCACCCACCCACCCTCCTACAACTTTTGGTTTTCAGTTAGGCCAGCATTTTCAATGTGTGAAATGATTATAACTTATAGAAAACCTGCAGACTTCCTAACCTGACAAACCAGAAGACATATTTCAAGGCAACTGTACTTCTACAAACCGAAGGAAGACTTCTAGAAAGGAGAGAGCCACAGAGGAACTCTCAATTCTGATATACACCCTATCCAAAATCCCTGCTGGGTTACTGGACCATATATGCATGGCATAGCCTCAAAGTAGTTCTCCATGAATGCTAGAATAACTCAACTGATATCTAAGATGTAATAAAGTATTTAAAGATGACCAAATTAATTGCCCATTTAAACAAAACAAAAACCATTCTTAAGAATAATATTACTACAGACAAATCAACTATGCAATGTCATATTCACTGTAACTGGGACATAACAGAATTTAACCAAGGATGAGGAATCAGGAAAGTATTACCAATGCTTAAAGGAAAAATTTTCAATAGATTTTAACTTTGAGATTATCCAGATATTGGATTCACCATATAAGGACTTTAAAGCAGCTAGCATCTATCTATGTATTCAATGTGATGAATGAGAAACACTCACAACACATAAAAGTCAGGAGATCTAAGCACAGAAAAGTAAAAGGATAAAATGAAAATGATAAGAATTTCCAGAAAAATATAATAGTAAATAAAGCATTCTTTGGATAACAAAAGTAAAGATAAAGGAGGGGGGAAAAATCAGTAATATTTAAGATAGAGCAATACAAATAATGCAGTCTGAAGAAGACCAAGACAAATGTTTGGAAAAAAACATAGAGTGATAGGAACCTGTGGGACATATCAGAAGTATAAATTACATGTTATTCGAACCCAAGAAGGCTTGGCGAGAGAAAACAAGACAGATAAAGTTTTTTAAAGAAGTAACGGTCAAAAACTCCCCAAATGTAAGACATTTTACACAAACAAGAGGCTCAGTAAAAGCCAACTTAGAATAATAGAAATAAAACTAAATCCCAGCACAGAAAGTCAAGATATAATAATCACAAATGTGTATGACCTTATAACCAAGCTTTGAAACTCATGATGCAAAAACCACAGCACTAAAGTAAAAACTACATAATTCCCTAATCATATAGTAAGAGATTTTAACAGTCCCCCCGAACAACTTACTGATTGAGCCACTAGACATAAAAACGAATGGAGATAACCTTGGTCTAATGGATAATTATACATTATACATGATAATGGCGGAATAGATACTCTTTTTGAATGCTCATGTTATATTCACTGAGATGGACCATAAACTGGACCATAAAAAGACTGCATCCACTTAAGAGAACTGAACTTATATGCAAAAAAATTCTCTTATCGAAATGTAATTAGATGTCAATAAACACAACACATCAAGGAAAACGGCACATACTTTTAAACAACATACTCCGAAATAAACCGTTAAAGGAAAAAAAAAATCAAAGGAAAAAGAGTTTTCTGAACGGAATGATCTTACAAAATGGCAAATGGAGCCACTAAAACCATTATTACAGGGAAATGTTTACCTTCAAGTTCTCAGGTTTAAAAAAAATGTCTAAAATTAATGATTCAAGATTCTGCATTAAAACAGGTTTTCAAAAGAAAAAAAGGAGCAATGTAAACTAAAGGAAGGTGGAAATTAGAAAAACTAAAGCTAACAGTAGATAGCAACAAAAGTAAAAGCCAGGCTAACTGTAGAAAACTAGCAAAGCAGAAAGCTGTCTTTTTGACTCAGAAAATCTGAGATAGAGACACAGGGCTGCCCAGGACTCTGACCTCCCTGACCTCCCTGACCTCCCTGACCTCTGACCTCCCGCCCCGGGGTCACTCATGGGGTTCACCTGAGACCTGGGAGCGCCCTCCTTCCCCTGGGCAGCGCCCTCCTTCCGCTGGGCAGCGCCGGGGCCTCCGCCGGGGCCTGCGCGGTGCAGGCCGCAGGGCCCCCTCAGCGAGGCCCAGGACACGGGCTTCCGGAAGTCGCTCCCCGCGCGGGGCCGCCCCGGAGGCCGGAGGCTGCTGGCCGGGAGGCACCTCCCCACCGAGGGCGGCACCGGGACAGACGAGCGGCTGGTGCGCCAGGCGGGCCTTGCCCAGGAGGACGCCGCTCCGGCCTCCGAGGGGCTCACCCCGGCCCAGGTGGGCGCTCTGGGGCGGGAGGAGTGCCTCTTCCCGGGCCCGGGCGGCCTCTGTTCCGGTCACCGGGTGGCGCAGGGGGACAGGCTGGCGGGGCGGCCCCGGGCCTGGCAGGACAGACGCCCGCAGGCAGGGCGGGCGCACGGCCCCTCCTGGCCGCGTGGCGGGCATGTGCAGGGCCCCGAGGCCCGGGATGGCGCCTCTCGGGGCCTGGCTGGCGGAGCGCAGGGCTGATGCCGGGCCTGAGGGGCTCCTGGCTGGAGCGGAGGCGCCTGGGGCTCCTCTGAGGCTCCGGGAGGGTCTGCCCGCAGGACCGGAAGTGGCTCCTGGCGGTGTTTTCTCCGCGGCCCGGCCTGGGCCTCCGCCCAGCGGCCTCCTCCTGCGCTTCCGGTGCGGGCTCCGCCGGGGAGGCCTCCTGGGCTGGCCTGTTCCCAGGCCCTGTTGGAACCACTGGACCACTGCTTTCCAGGATGAGGGGCTCGGGAAGGTTCCAGAAGCCATTATCCTCATCCCAGCAGGATGGGAGCTTGATCTCCAGGTTTCTGTAGTGGCTGCATCTGCTGCAGGAGCTGCTGGCAGGGCATAGAGCCTTGTGCTTACCGGTAGATGGTAGATGGTGGCCAAGTTATCTTCTCCAGCTCGCACTCTGACTACAGAAACCGGATCTCCCTCTCTGTCTCTGTCTCTGTGTATATAGACATACATACATACATACATACGTACATACATACATACGTACTAGTATATACATATATACATATGGGGGTTCTCTTGTACATAATAAGTTGTCTCTTTTTTTAAAAGATTCTACCGTTAAATTTAACATTTGACAATTTAATTAAATTGTATCTTAATATCTTAGTGTCCTTCTCTTTGGGTTCTTCTTGTTTGAAACACCCTGGACTTCCTGGATCTGGATGTCTGCTTCCCTCCCCAGTTTGGAGACATTTTTAGTCATTTCTTCAAATACGTGTTCCATATCTTTATCTCTTTTCCTTTTGGGATTTCTATTTGAAAATATCATTCTGCTTGATATTGTCCAAGAGGTCCCTTAAGGTGTCTTCACTTTTTAAAATTCCTTTTCCTTTTGCTGCTCTGTTTGGATGGGTTCCACTGCCTTGACTTCCAGACCACTCATTCTTTTTTCCATTTCACCTAGCCTGTGATAAACCCCTCTAGTGTTTTTTTCCTGTCCAGTTATTGTATTCATCAGCCCTGTTTCATATATATATATTTTTTAAATTATCTCTGTTGAAATTCTTACTGTTTACCCATTCTTCTCCTGAGCCAGATGAGCATTATTATGGCTATTTCTTTTAATTCTTTATCAGATAATTATTTCTCACGGTTTCATTAAAGTTCTAATTCATTTAGAATATTCCTTGGTTTCTTCATTTTGCTTGATTCTCCGTGTTTGTTTCTTTGTATTCGGCAAAACAGCTCTCTCCCCCAATCTTGAAGTAGTGGCCTTCTGTAGGAAATGTCCCTTATTGTTTAGCCTTGCTCTAGCTCTTGGTTTTCTCTTGAAACTTTTTGATTTTCCAAGCAGCCAAATTTAGTCTTGATAAGTCTATTGTTGTGGATGTGCCAGGAATTGTGAATAGTCCAGAGTGAGGGATCTCAGTCTGCACCTAGTTTCAGGATGAGTTGAAGCTAGACCCTTTAGCTACAGTCTGAAGGTATGTAAGTACACAGAGTACGGTGGGACCACACCTATAAACCATGCCAGCCTTCACAGTGGGCAACCTGGAGATATCTCCTTAGTAACAGTTGCAGAAATCTGGGCTCCAGAGAGTGTATGAGATTATTTCTAGGAGGTACTCGTGATCAGTAGCCAGGCCAAGGGAGAGCATAAGGATGTCATTCCCAGTTTACATTCCCTGATAGCACTTCCATAGTCTCTAGATGTGTGGCAAACCTGAAGCCTGAGCCTCATGCAGAAACCCTGGAACAATAGGCCTTTTCCGCAGGAAGACTGGAGGCTTGTTTCAGTCTGCTGTCAGTGTGGTGCCCTGGTGGTGGGAGCCTTCCAGTAACTGTCTCTCCAGTAGTTTCAGATCCCAACCTCAAGAGCCAGGCAGCCAAGGGACATCCCTGTGAGGATTCTGTATGCCATGTTCACCTGCCTGGCATTGGAGGGATTGGAATGCTTGTCCAGTCTGCCTTTGGAAGATTTTAAATATAGCATCTGCATTGATTGCATTTCTCTTTCTGAGCTATATATTTCTTCCATTGTTGGCCTTTAATCTTGTCTTACTTACTCACTTGCCTTATCCTGACCTACTCCAAAATCATACAATTAAGTAAACTCAGTATTTCCTGATCTAAGCAATTGTTTTGACCTCCATAGTTAATTAACATTCTTAATACTGCCTGTTATTTTGAACTACCAATGAAAGTTAAACGATTATTTTTTTTTTTAAAAACCGAGGTCACCAATGAATGTGTATCATCTTCACAGGTACTCAATAAAGGCACTCTTTACTAAAAACCAGAAAACTATTTGCCCAACAAGATTTGCTTCATTTGAAGCCCACTAATGAAAGTCAGTAACATATATTTTCCAAGCTTTTACTTTCAACTGATGTCTCATTAAAACCATCAGTCAAAAGAATGGCTTAATTGTGTGGTAGGGCCATACCCAAAATATCCAATTACATTTCTTCAATTAACTTTTACTAGCTGATGTTTATAAGTAATTTAGTGAAATTAGGTAAAGGTTAAATTACTGTAGCAATCAGAGGTGCGTTTAAGTAGTAAAATATAGAGAAGGAGCCACTTGTTCTAATAGATATGCATATTTAACACCACTGCCCTTAGGATATAATACCAAACCTCCCCAATTAATATTGCTAATAAATCTTCATGTGCCACTACTTCAGAATGCAAAACTGCAAGATGTATACTCAGCCATTTTAACAAATTAGCTTTCAATATATAGATTCTAAACTATACACTTTAAAGCTGTACTCAGTTTATCTACTGATAGTCTTAATCTGTGTTTCTAGCTCTAACAATTATTTTGAAATTTGCACCTAAACTCTCCATCTTTCAATTAGTTATTACTTCTTAAAGTGTCCTTCACAATTTTCTAAATTTAGCTAATCAGTTTCCAAGATATTTTTTTTCTCGTGAATTTTTGATTTATATGTAGAATGTTGCCTTTTAAAACCCAAATTTTACTAATTTCTGTGTTCCCACAATTTTCTCAGTTGGTCCTTAAAACAATTTTTTTTCCAACCACAAAATATTGTTTCTCCATTTTATCTCCAAAGCATTTATTAGAACCTATTTTAGGAATTATTCAGTAATGCTCATTTAAGAAAATATAAAAAATGCAAGTAAATTCCAGCAAAATAAAATGGTCTCTAATTCCATAACTTTAATTTCTTGCCTCAATATGTTCATGTATAAACTCTCATTTCTTATATACAGTCATAAACATATTTAACAACATATTCACTGTGCTATGTTTCTTCTGATTTTAGTTTTTCTTTTTGTGTGAGTTATGTTCTTGGATAGTCCTTTTAATATATTAGCATTGTTATATTTAAGAAGATTTTTTTTTTTGTAAATATCATATAACTGTGCCTGGTTTTTCCATTCTGATAATCTCTGTCTTTTAATTTGTAGACTGTTACATTTAATATAATTATTGATATGTGTAGATTTATAGCTACCATATTTTGTTTCATTTGCTCTTTGTCTTTTCTTTTTGTTTTTTCCTAAATTTTCTTTTTTGGGGAGGAAAATGCTATTTGACCTTTTTTTATTATTCTCTTTTTAACTTACCTTTTATGAATTTGAGTATATCTAGTTTTTTTCTTCTTGTGATTGCTCTAAGGATTACAAAAGACATGCTTAACTTTTCAGTCTACTAAGCATCTGTATTTTACCACTTCAGGTATAATGTAGGAAACTGACATATACACATCAAAAACTCCAGCAGAAGTTATAATTTTTGTCAACCATCAGAAAAAATTTAAAAACATAAAAGAGAAGAATAATCTGTTTATATTTACCAGGATACTTACCATTTCTATTGCTCTTCCTTTGTTTTCTGGTATTCTTGCTCTTTGGTCTCAAGAACTTCCTTTAGAAAATATTTTTAAAGCAAATCTATTGGCTCTGAATTGTCTTAGTTGTTCTTCATGAGACATTCATAAGAACGTCATTATTTCACTTTCATTCCTAAAGAATATATATTAGTAATAAATATGAATTATAAGCTTATAGTTCTTTCAATACTTTAAAATGTTGTGCCACATCATCTGGACTCTACAATTTCTGATGATATATAGTCAATCATTTGAACCATAGTTCTATCTGATATGAATTGTGTTTTTCCCCTCTGGCTGCTTCTAATATTTTATCTTTGTGTTTAGCATATTCAACTATGATTATGATTTATCTAGCCCTGCAAATTTTAAATTTATTCAGCTTAAGGCTCACTCAGTCTCTTGAATCTCTAAGTTTGTGTCTTCCAACTTTAGGAAGTTTGGGCCATTATTTCTTCATATAATTTTTTAGAACTGTACTCTTTCTATTTTGCTTTTGAGATTCCAGTTATAAGAATATTAGCCTTTGTTATGTCTCATAAGTAAATGTGCTTTTTTTTCTCCCTTTTCATTCCTGATTTTTTCCTCTCTAGTGTTCCAATAGGATAATTTTTATTGATCTATTTTTAAATTACTTAAATTTTTCTTGTCATGTAGACCTGCTATTATGTATTTAGAGTAGGAGCTTTAACATTCTTTTCACATTTAATTATTAAATTCTCACAGGTGTCCTAGGGAAATATTTTTTTTTCTAAGTACAGACAGATGAAAAAAAGGAGGTTCAGGGCAATTAAATTATTTGTGTAACATAGGACAGCTGGTATGCAGTTTGGAAGAATTCTTGGCTACGCTAATTTCAGACAGTGCAAATCAGCCTTTTAAATGTAATATCTCACTAATTTGGAATAAATTTTAAACATGCCAGTTTTAACCACTGAAATAATACCTCTTTTTAGTATATAAATGTTCCATTTACTAAACCACTCTTTTAAATAGCACGAAGTTCCTTTACAAGTGATTATTTCTCTATTATTTTACTAAGAAAATGTCTTTAAAGTTAAGTACAAATGCACTTTGTTAAATTTGTTAAAGTATCACGCATCCCACATTCGTGATTCTGATTTTTAAAATTATCCACTTTCTTTTTCAACATATGTATATAATTGTGAGAATAGATTTACTATGTGCTAACAAAAATAGCATATTTGGAAACGCTGCTTTATCTTCTCTTTTAGCTTACCAAATTCCTCCTTATTCCTCCTTATCTTCCTTGGTACTGCTATCCATGTTAGAATAGATCCCTTAATACACAGAAAGCCTTCCTTGGTACTGCTATCCATGTTAGAATAGATCCCTTAATACACAGAAAGCTATTTACTAAAAATATTTCTAATTAATGCTTTATGCCTTTCTTCAATGATTGAAAGTTCTATGAGGGCAGAGCTATATCTACTTTATCTGGTTACCTTCCTATTTCAAGTGGTTCATTCACTTCCTGGTTTTTCTATATTTTATCACCATCAATTACTAGTAAAATATTGAATGAATCAGATTAACATTCAACTTAATTTTATAAGCCATACTAGAGGCCTGGTGCACAAAATTTGTGCCTGGGAAGGGTCCCTAGTGGCTGCTGTCCAGGGTGCTTCCCTCCCCCCAAGCTGCCTGCTGCTGGTGCTGCCACCACCAGCCAGGGAAGGTGGGGAGGAACCCTACTTTCCCCTGCCCACTTCCTGCCACCACTGCTGCCCCCCTTATTGAACTCTCAGTCAAGTGGACAATTTGCATATTAGGCTTTTATTATATAGGAAAGCTTATATGTTTACTTACAAAAGCACTCTCCCCTCAAGCATTTTACTTCCTCTCTCTATAGAACTGAAATCAATACACATAATAATAAAATAGACATCATAAGTGTGGTAAATTGATAAATGGCTTAGATACCATAGTACATGGAGTAGTTCATATCTTGATTTATTTAATCACTACTGTCCATTTGTAGATATATATATGTGTATGTTTCTTTCCTGAATGCATTTTTCTCCCAAACTTTTGGTATGCTGCTGCTTGGTATAATTTCAAAATCTGTTATTGATAAAAACAAATGAAAATTACTTATTTAATGACACTACCAAATCAAAGAGCAAACATTTATAGCTTTATTTTTTCTCTAAAATATGGCAGACAACAAAATTGTTTTGAAAAAAGATTTCAATCTTATACTTTGAGAAGAGGCAAAAACATGGAGTCAGTTTTATTAGCATATGGAAAATGTTATTTCAGTTTTTACAGCTTTTATATGCTATTTATTAAGTGTTGTGATGAACAAGTCAAAAGTTTTCTACAAATACCTCTTCACACACCTTATTATTCAACTATACCTTTGTACAGAACATGAAAGAAGTGTAATAAGATATATAAAACATTTTCATTTCTTGCAGTTTCTTTCTTGACCTGCGATTTAAACAAATTGCTATTTAATGTGCTCTTGTAAATAATTGCACAGTACTCTGTTTTTACTGGCTCACTGACCCAACCTCCAGTGGACAGCCCACCCTCAGGAGGTGGCAGTCTAATCAGGCAGTGTTTGGGCCCTGGGTCTGGGGCAAGTCCTCGGAATGTGTGATGTACCGGCTCAGAGGTGGAGATGGCCAATGTGCTCCACACTAAATGCTTCAATGCACTGGAGCATATGCCTGATCCTGACTTTCCTATGTCTCCACCCAGACCTGCCTGGAATGCAGGGTTGCAGTGATCATTGGGAGGAAGAGGGGAGATGGAACAGAGCCTAGGGCACCAGGTAGCAGAGGAGTGGATAGCTGAGAACCCATTCCATGAGAAGTGGGAGGCAATTGTGAAGCCAGATATTGTGAACCAAGGTTCTAAGCCTCATCTCTCTATCTTTAGGCCTCTATTATACATGCATTCTCCTCTCTCTCTCTTCCCTATCAGACTTTACTTACAATACACAAACTCAAGATACAATTTTTAAAAATTGTAAGACAATGACTCCACTCAAGTGTGGAGCCCTGAGAGTAGAACACTATGCAGCTGTACTAATCATTTGCCTACGAAGGTGGCCCAGCAAGTAGGAAAGAGGATAAACAGTTAATTAAAAAAGCATGGTGAGGGTTCAGTGACAGAGTTCTATGGAGACCAAGAAGAGGAACATCTTTTTTAATAAGGATAGGCCTTTGTGTCTATTCAGGTGGGTAACCTGCGGAAGTTCGAAAAACTGTTTGGGATTTGATGGTTTAACAGGGGTGGGGAATGTCCCACCAGTGGGCCATATAAGGCCCATGAAATCATTTGGTCTGGCCCTGCCAAGGCATTAGGGGTGAGTTAATTAAATGTTTGACCAAATATAGCAGGCTAATTTTTTAAATAGATTTTATTGATTTTTTACAGAGAGGGAGGGAGAGGGACAGAAAGTCAGAAACATCGATGAGAGAGAAACATCCATCAGCCACCTCATGCACACCCCCCACCGGGGATGTACCCACAACCAAGGCACGCGCTCCTCACCAGAACAGAACCCGGGACCCCCCAGCCCACAGGCTGACGCTCTATCCATCAAGTCAAATCATCTTTGGCAGCAGGCTAATTTTAAAGTTGATAATTTTTTATGGCCCTCAAAGGATGTTATAAATATTCAGATGACCCTTGGCACCCCGATTTAGAGACACAGAAATTTCTGTGACTGTATGGCCCTGAAAATTTTACTGACAAGCTCAGAAAATGAATTCCTTATTTATGAAATACTAGAGTGTCCTGCTCTTTTGAGTTCCTGTGACCAATTCCAATGTGTGTGCTGGGGGAGGGGGAGGTCCTCCACACCAACAAGCAATTGCCCAGACATCAGCTGAAAGTGTTCTACAATTCAACTCAATTCTGACACTATGTACTGGGAGATAGCATCAGATCACAGAGGTTGAGGGCTCAGTCCTACAAGATTTCCAGCCCCTCTCCTCCCAGTTCAGACATCAGTCACAAGCTCAGGTTATTTCTCGGTGCTGCTAACTGACTTGCTATAGATTGGAGTTTTCCGTGACCCCTTCTTGGATGTCAGATGCCAGTCCAGGTCTCGTAACAAATCAAAGGTTTCCATGACCACCTTCTATGGATTTGATGAACTTGCCAGAGTGGCTCATGGATCTCAGAGGAACTTTTTACTCACTAGATTACAGGATTGTTATAAAAGGATATAACTCAGGAACAGCCAAATGGAAGAGTATATAGGACAAGGCATGAGGGAAGGGGCACAGAACTTCCATGCCCTTTCCACGCATACCACTCTCCCCAAATCTCCACATGTTCACCAGCCTGTACACTCTTCAAAACCAGATCTTTTGTGGTTTTATGATGACTTCATTACATAGGTATGATTGATTAAAACACTGACTGTTGATTTAACCTCCAGCTCCTCTTCCCTCCGGAGAGGTGGGAGTGGGGTGGGATTCAAGTTCCAACCATCTAATGACTTGGTTTTTCTGGAAACTAGCCCTCATCTTTAGGAGCAGTTCAAAAGTAGCTACCTTAACATAAAGTGTACACCTTTCTCTCTCTCATTACTTAGGAAATTACGGAAGTTTTAGGAGCTCAGAGCCAGAAACTAGGGCGAAGATCAAATACATTTCTTATGAATCACAATATCACACCTGCATATATTATAATAATAATCAAATTAGATATTACCAATCAAGGCACTTTTAAAACACGTAAGTATTATAAGAACTTAGCTTTTAAATTGTTATTTTACAGGATAAATGTGGAACTCAAAATTAGAATTACGGATAATTTACAATCTTAATACAAATTGGAAGTATAAAGAAAATGGTTGGAAGCCAGAGAAGAAAAGCAATTGAGAAATAGTTAAGATATCTGGCCTCTTTTCTCTGAGACTTTAGTTTTCAGTAAGTATATTTAAAATATCATCTAGAAATATCTAAATTTATTATTTTAAATTTAAAATATGGACACAGTTATATTCACTACTTAATTTTCAGTGTATCATTAAGTACTCAAATAGCTGTATAATAATTTCAGAAATAGGTGCCATATTTCTACAGGGAAAAAAGTCTTAATATTCTGTAATATTTATGAAGATTGGAAATATAAATAACAAAACACTGCAAACTTCCTAGTGTTAGCTGGAAGCAGGCAATTGGAAGAGAATAAAGAACTATAGTGGTATTGCATAGTGGTGATTGTATTTTGCACATATATTTTGTATCTGTGGAACAGGAAGGATTTTGCATGTCAAAAATGTAGTAGCTAATTATTTTAAATTGCATTATTTATAGGAACCTGGTTCACTTACTCATGGAAATGCTGTAACGACTATTCTTAGTATCTCTGATTCTAATGCTTAGAAAAAGACTATAAAATGAGTAATTCTAAAAGAATCAAACATAGTCCTATTTGTATTTCAGCATTTCCAATAATAGAACTTCCCTTTTTTTCACCTACTTATAACTTTTTTTTTGCCTAAGGAAGGCATTAAGTTAGAACTTAAGAAGCATTAGATTAGGAAATCTATTTTGGTTTCATATATTTTATTTAACAATATAGGTCAAACATATCTATTAATATTAAGAGGCCCAATGAAGAACATTTCTATCCAAGTTAATATGCTAATTAAGCATGTATCATATAAGCCCAGTTCAATGAGTAGTAAAAATACTGAGCATGATTTTTAAAATGTGACCTTACTTTCAAATTAATACATTCAAATGCATTTATATAGGAAATATAAAGAGTATTTCTTATCTGAAGCCAATTCAGAATATATAGCCTTACTAAATCAGAAGGATTTGAATCATGGGATATTACATATAACTAACTGTTCTTGTCAATGCTATAAAATAGAGATCCTAGGTTATAATTTTGGTTTTGCTGTCTTCTTGCTGATGTATTAGATCAAATCACTTCGCCTCCTTTTGCTTCTCCTTCCTATGTTAAAATGAAGGAGTAATCTATATGATTTCACTGCTTTCTTAGATGCTATATGTGTTTATCAATTTATTCATTGTAATTCACATGCTACCTGGATCCTAAATCCCTCTTCCCACTTCATTGTTAGATATGACTGACTTAAATGGAAATTTCTAAGCTTTAAAATTCAGGAATTTTCTCCAAGTATATTGAAGTGTCTTAGAGGATGGTAAAATGATTCATATTTCATGGTTCGTTTACTTACTTTATTGACATGATTTCCTGCCATTCTATATATGTAATATCTGACTTGCATAATATCAATATGGACTTGAAAATGAACCAAACCCTTGTTTTGGGGGAAAAATAAAGCAAAGCAATACATCACACACATATGCCTACTCCTCCCCCCACCCACACTCCTTTCACAAAAGAAATGTAGTTGTCTATTAGATGTTAGTGAGGATTTGGGAAAAGATGAGAAGGTGAATGTAATAGCTTAGCAATATAAACATCTTAAAATTAAATACTAGCAACCCTGTTTCATGAAGAGCCTTTTGTCCTTGAGGCCTTTTAATACATAAACTTCTGTAGCTGAAACTCACTGGATTGTTTCATGCTTCCCTTTTCTCTCCTTCTTTACCTTTTTCATGAGGAAACCAAATCTCTCATTTTGTCTTGCTGAGAATTGTGATTGTTTTCCCTTGGCTCCAGTGCATCCTCGCCCCATGACTCATGGTTTGCTATCCTTACCTTCCAGCTTTCAACACCCACACATTTTGTTCCTCCTATATAAGGGCCAAACACTGTGCTGGAATGTGGAACCTAACATTTTCAGGTAGAAACAATGAATTTTTGTGCATGCTAAGTACTTGAAAGAAATAGATAGATGATTCACCATACTTTGCTCTGTGCTGAGGGAAGGGAATGCCATAGATTTCTTTTCTTTCTTTTTTTTTTAAATCTTTTTTTATTGTTTAAAGTTTTACAAATAGAAGTACATATGTCTCTCCCCCCCCCATTGACCTCCCCCTGGCCTTCCCTATCCCCCAGTATATGCCTCCCCTCCCCCCAGTATCTTGTACCCATTGGTTATGCTTATATACATGCAAACAAGTCCTTCGATTGATCTCTTACAGCCCCCACCCCAACCTCCCTGCCTTTCCACTGTAGTATGAAAGCCTGTTCATTGCTTCTTTGCCTCTGTATCTGTCCCTGCGACACTCCCCCCCCCAATTCTTTTCTTTAAAAACATCTTGCCTCTGCAGGCAAAAAATAAACTTATAAGAACAAAAAATGTTTGAGTCCCAATTTTAATGTCCAATAGTTCTGAGTCCCAGTTTCAATGTCAAACAGTTCCTTATGTGTACATGTAAGCAATGGTATCTGGATGGTGGACAAATGGTGGCAATGCAGGTCCGACCCTCTCTGGTTTGATCCTAGGCATCCTGTACCAATGCACAGCTGCTGATTGCTAGCATGGCAAGGCATCGTCAACGTCTTCCACCTCTGGACTGTTTCTCCTCTTCGTGGTTGGATGCCATGGATTTCTTAAAAGCTTCTCTCTTCTGGAATTGGCACTTTGAGTCATGTCTTATAGGAAAGTAAGTATGATTTAAAGATAATTATTAAAACCAATAAATACTCTTTATAGAAAGCATGACTGACACTTGGAAAGTTTTAATCTGCATGCAAGGATGCAGGCCTATCCCTAATTTCAACTCTACGTAAGGGATATACCTCTTAGAACTACATGTCATTGTGCATGAACAACTTAAAATCCACTTGGCTCCCTTCGGTCCTTTAATTCACTTTCTACCCAGTTTTCTAACAACTTCAGGCAGTAAATTCATGTAGAAAGAGAGGTACTTATTGGGGTGCAGTTACAAAGCAGTAGCCACCAGAAGAATCAATAGTTGTGAAATCAGTGGCTTTCTGCCCCGTTATCTCTTAGATATAGACTCCAAATGCCTGAGCCAGATACCAGGTAGAGGCAGAAAGATGAAGCAGCACCCTTTTTTCATTCAATCTAGGAAACATGTTTTTTCAAGGTGGTAAAACCTGTGTTCATCACTGAGAAGAATTCTGACTCAATACCACTGCCTTATAATTATTGGAAACTCCCCTCATATTCAGGCAATATGATGGTTTTCAGACTTTCCTTTTGGAGTTATCAATTTTGATTTCCTATTTTCAAGTATTTTAATAGGAACTTGAAGAGCAACATCAGGATTTCCTACCAAGATAATGTTTTAGACTAGAGATAATTTTAAACAATAAAACGGTTATGTATTATGATGTATTATGTTAATGGTGGAACTAATGTCAGTATAGAGGCAAGCATAGATTATGAAATATCACCATAATAATACTAATTTAAAATGTTAACAGTGCCGAAACCGGTTTGGCTCAGTGGATAGAGCGTCAGCCTATGGACTGAAGGGTCCCAGGTTCGATTCCGGGCATGGGCATGTACATTGGTTGCGGGCACATCCCCAGTATGGGGTGTGCAGGAGGCCGCTGATCAATGTCTCATTGATGTTTCTAACTTTCTATCCCTCTCCCTTCCTCACTATGAAAAATCAATAAAATATATTTAAAATGTTAACAGTAAAAGACCTTCACATATCTGGGAGTTATTTTTGAGATACATTTTCAAGCCACCATTTCTTCAACAACAACAACAAAAAAAAGAGGATAAGTCTTCTCTAATAAGCTCACTGGTGACATTATGTTATAGGATAAGAAAAAGGTGTTCTGTAAAAAAAATATTATAGAGTATTGCTGTGGTCTGAATGTGTTTCCTTAAAATTAGTATGTTGAAATGCTAACCCCCAAAGATGATGGTATTGGGAGGTGGAGCCTTTGGGATGTGATTAGGGCATGATAGCACAGACCTCATAATTGGAATTAGTCCTCTTACAAAAGGGACCCCAGAGAGCTAGCTTGTCCCTTCTGTCATTTGAGGATAGGAAGAGAGGTCTGCAACCCATATGAGGACCCTTACATGTCCACCCTGATGCTTTGATCTTGGACTTCCTTCCTCTAAAACTGTGAGAAATAAATTCTGTTGTTTATAAGCCCCAGGCTATGGTATTTTTGTTATAGCAGCCCAGATGGCTAAGAGAGTGTTATTTGACTAGGAATTCTTGCATTCATCAATTCATTTATTAAACTTGGGTCAAACATTTGCTTCTAAGTGATTTTTTTTTTTGTAAAATTAAGTCCAAGTTAATGATATGTCAGTATTATAATTGAAAAAGGGCCATCTAAAATTAGTTGAAGACTTAAGGGGGCTGATCTCATTCCTTGGCCTAAATGATGGTATATGAGCACATTTATAATTTTGAAATTAATATTACTGTATAGTGATAGTTATAGATATGAGTTAGATTGCTTTTGCATTAATTTGTATTATATTACTCTTCTACTTCATGGTGCTTTACTGAGTTAAGCTTAGATTTAGTGTGTGCAAACGAATTCATAGATCATGGACCTCTACTATTGTCAAATATCTATTAAGCAGAGGGTATTTAATTGGTAGGAGAGCTATTCACTGGAATTAATACATATTAATGCCTATGTTATTTAATGCTTGTCTGTTTGACACTGCATTTTTGTTCTTATTTCTAGAATGATGATTTTCACATAACCTTTCTAGTTACCATAAACTTTCTTATTGACATATTTTATTTGTCTATAAATAAATTACTTAGGAAGTTTACTTCATGTTTAAAAATATTTTAATAATTTCCCAGAAAAACCAAAGCAGCATTCTTGGAAAACACTATCAAGTGACTGAAATTTTACATACATTGATAATGTGGGGAAACAGACCAACATGATATGCACTTCTCAGACAGTTTGAAAGATTCAAAGGCATATCTAAATCAAGTTTTAGTAAGTGGCTACGATATTGCACCAGGCGAGTAACATACTGCAATATTCTACATGTGTAATTTTCCCTCGATATTGTCACTCATAGACTCTCATTTTGCAACTGAAGCAAATAGTTGGCTCCTCAGTGGTCTAATTTAGTCAGCCATAGTGTCCTTTGTAATTAATTAAATTACTTTTTTTAAATGTTTATTGTATAGCATCGATTTTTCATAGGAACTTATGGTGTCCTTCATTATTAGTGTTCAGAAATATACTAAAATATGAATAGAGTAACTCTGAATGGTCTCTTAGAAAGTAAATATCTTCATGACTCCCAGGTATACATATATATACAAGATATATATGTATGAGTTTATTAAAATAAATATTGTATTCATGGGTATTTTCTTTCACTTTGAAAAGTTATATTATTTAGTGTTGAATCAGACTTTTGGCCTTCTTAAAACTGGTTTTACCTATATTCAAATAATGTATAATTTATTATTGTCACTAATAATATAAAAAGACCTGTTTTGTTTTTCTTTGCTCATACATTTGCAATGGTATATGTCGCTCAATTTGATCAATAATGGAGGCTTATCGTTTAACTTTGTTTCAATTGCTAATATTTACTAACATATTTTCATATGTGCTCTGGCTAGGCAGATAATGGCTTTTGGGTCTATTGAGTAAGTAGTTAAGAACCAATGACTTTATTCATTCATTGAATAAGTTAATTAAATGTTTAGTATGAGCATGGCAGTGCTCTCTTTGCTGAATTTACAACATTAAAGCACCAAGTGAGAAAGGCTTACACTTAGGAGACTTTGATTCTTATGGGAGAGATAGTAATAAACACAAATAATAAGTGAAAATACATTTCATATAGTAAAAAGTGCTAAGAAATGAAAGAATGTGCGTTGTGCTGGTGATAGTGTAATTATACTTTGTGAAGAGTAGTTAGGCAAGACCACATAGAAAAAGTGACTTATGAGTTAATGACTGATGTAGATGAGGAAGCTAGCCACTCAGGCAGATACTTGGTGTTCCAACCTTTAAGAACAGCAACTGCAAAGGCCCTGATTCCCACATTTGCTAAGTGAATTTAATCAACAGATCAGATCAATGTGGAGAGTGAAGCATTGAGTGTGATAGGAGTTAATGGGACACCAGGGAGTCTGTAGTAGATGAACAGTCCTCCAGGAAAGTAGACGGAGGTGTATTTTCTTTATAAAATGTATAAATTAAAATAAAACTGAGCAAAAGTAGTTTTAATTGTCACTATGTACCTGTTGATTATATACAATATCAGTGATATAAGTTTCCTCTACTGAGGACAGACCACTTCCTTCACTTTTATGTTAGTATGAACCTGTAGAGACTTGAAATTAAAGTGGTAATAGGGAAATCAGAGCATATATGTTCTTAAAAACTATATATAGGACTTTGGAGGTTGCTCTCTATGAAGAAGATTACATAATCTAATATTAAAATACTGAGAAAGAAATAGAAGGAGGGGGAAGAGATGGAGAGAAAGAAAAAAGAGAAGGAAGAGGAGGGGGGTCAGGGGATATGAAAAACAGAATAAAAAAATAAAAAAGAAGAAGCAGGTAGAAGAAAAAATAAAACAAATCATGTCTATATTTAGAATATATGAATGCTGAAGCTGAATTGGTAGGCTTGTGTTTGATTACGGAAAGGCAGACAGGGAAGTGGAGGCCAAACTACAGAGAAGAAAAGGTGGACAATAAGTCCATTGGTTTTGGGATGGCAATTAGATATAATGTATGTCCATTACATGTACATTTATCCATATATTGAATGAAGTTAGAGTTCTTTGGATAAAAGAGGTGTAGCATCAAACAAATTTGGTTTATTAATCTTTTAGCAGAAATTAAGAAGAGGGTATTGTGGATATTCAAACTACTGAAGAAATTCAAGATTTTTCTTTATTGGTTAAGATATTACATATGTGTCCTTATCCTGTCATTTTCCCCCACCCCCTTCCAATTATGTCCTCACTCCCCTGTTGTCTGTATCCATTGGTTAGGCTTATATGCATGCATACAAGTCCTTTGGTTGATCTCTCCTCCTTACCCCCACCCTCCCCTACCTTCCCTCTGAGATTCAACAGTCTGATCAATGCTTCTCTGTGTCTGGATCTGTTTTTGTTCATTAGTTTATGTTGTTCATTATATTCTACAAAATGAGTGAGATCATGTGATGTTTATCTTTCCCTAACTGGCTTATTTCACTTAGTATAATGCTCTCCAAGTCCATCCATGCTGCTGCAAATGGTAGGAGTTCCTTCCTTTTTACAGCAGCATAGTATTTCATTGTGTATATGTACCACAGTTTTTTAATCCACTCATCTGCTGATGGACATTTAGGCTGTATCCAAATCTGAGCTATGGTAAATTGTGCTGCTTTGAACATGGGGGGATGGGGGAGGGCGTGCACATATCCTTTCTGATTGATGTTTCTAGTTTCTTGGGGTATATTCCTAGAAGTGAGATCGCAGAATCAAATAGGAGTTGCATTTTTAGTTTTTTGAGGAAACTCCATACTGTTCTTCACAGTGGCTGCACCAGTCTGCATTCCTACCAGCAGTGCATGAGGGTTCCTTTTTCTCTACATCCTCGCCAGCACTTGTCATTTATTGATTTGTTGATTATAGCCATTCTGAGAGGTTTGAGATGTTACTACATTGTCATTTTGATTTGCATATCTCAGATGGTTAGTGACTTTAAGTATGTTTTCATATGTCTCTTGGCCCCTTTTGAAATGTATCTATTTATATCTGTTGCCCATTTTTTAAATTAGATTGTTTATCTATTTTGTGTTAAGTTATCCGAGTTACCTGTAAATGTTGGAGATTAAACTCTTATCATGATAACACAGGCCAGTATCCCTCATAAACATAGATGCCAAAACCCTCGACAAAATTCTAGCAAATCAGATACAGCAGTACTTCAAAAAGATCATACACTATGACCAAGTAGGATTTATCACGGGGATTCAAGGATGGTACAATATCTGCAAATCGATAAATGTGATACATCACACAAATTGATAGGTAAAAATCACAGTCACATCAATTGATGCATAAAAAGCATTTGACAAAATATTTCTTTGTAAAACCCTCAGCAAAATGGGAATAGAGGGATCAAACCTCAACATGATAAAAGCCTTATATGACAAACCTACAGCCAACATCATACTCAATGGGCAAAAACTAAAACCATTTCACCTAAGAATAAGAACAAGACAGGAGTGCCCACTTTGACCACTCCTGTTTGACATAGTACTGGAAGTACCAGCCATAGCAGTTAGACAAGGAGAAGAAATAAAAGGTATCCAAATTGGAAAAGAAGACATAAAACAGTTATTATTCACAGATGACATGATAATGTACATAGAAAACCCTAAAGAATCCATCAAAATTATTAGACTTAATAAATGAACTTGACAATGTAGCAGGATACAAAATTAATGCCAAGAAATATATGGAATTTTTATACACCAATAGTGAAGTTATAGAAAGAGAGATGAAAAAAGTAATCCCATTTACCATTGCATCAAAAAAATGAAGATACATAGGAATAAACTTAACTAAAGAGATAAAAGACCTGTACTCAGAAAACCATAGGACACTGAAAAAAGAGATAGAAGAAGACATAAACAGATGGAAAATCATACCATGTTCATGGACTGCTAGAATCAACATAATTAAAATGTCCATACTACCCAAGCAATCTATAGATTCAATGCACTCCCTATTAAAATTCCAATGGCATATTTCACAGATCTAGAACTAACTCTCCAAAAATTCATCTGGAATAATAAAAGACCCCGAATAGCCTCAGCAAACCTGAGAAAATAAGAGCAAAGTAGGTCTCAATACCAGATATTGAGCTGTATTACAAAGCCACTGTTCTCAAAATTGCCTGATATAAGAACAGACATGTAGACCAATGAAATAGAATAGAAAACCCATATATCTATCCAAACCTCTGTGCCAATTAATATTTGACAAAGGAGGCATGAACATACAATGGAATCAAGACAGTTTCTTCAATAAATAGTGTTGGGAAATTGGATAGATACATGCAAAAAACTGAAACTAGATCACCAACTTACACCATACACAAAAATAAACTCAAAATGGATAAAGGATTTAAACATTTAGAGTAATCCACAGCAGCAAAATCTCAGACATATGCCAAAGCTATATTTTCACTGATACAGCTCCTAGGCCAATGGAAACTAAAGAGAAAATAAACAAATGGGACTACATCAAAATAAAAACTTCTGTACAGCAAAAGAAACCATCAACAAAACAACAAGAAAGCCCACTACATGGGAAATGCAAGATTTTTGTTGCTGATTCTGGCATGAACCACCAATATGAGATAGGAAGTATTGAGTTAGAACAGGTAGAGTTTCTGTGTGTGTGTGTGTGTGTGTGTGTGTGTGTGTGTGTGTGAGAGAGAGAGAGAGAGAGAGAGAGAGAGAGAGAGAGAAGAGAGATTTTTTTTTTATTTAACTGTGGTTATTTAAATCCATTCTGAATATGGACAAATGAGTAGAAAAAAAATATTAGTTGGTTCAGAATTCTACCTGTAATTTGTTACCTAATAGAACTTGTTGATCTTTTCTTTTTTAAAAATTATTTTTATTTATTTCAGAGAGGTAGGGAGAGGGAGAGGGAGATAGAAACATCAATGATGAGAGAAAATTATTGATTGTCTGCCTCCTGCATGCCCCCACTGGGGATTGAGCTGGGAACTCAGAAATGCACCCTTTCATTCTCACCTAAAAATTATTCTTATCTAACAATAATTGTATTTAAGGGTGACCTTTTAAAGTTATCTGAGATCTCTTTTGCTGTTACTCTTTTGTCTTCTTATAAACAAATTGAATATGTTAAAATTTAGATTCATCCAATAATAAATCTTGGATGACCTTTTCATTAGAAAATGATCCTATGATTTAAGACATTTCAAACACAACTTCTTTTTTTAATTCTAATAAATTCATAGGGCTGACATTGTTAATAAAATTATATAATATGTCACATGTATATTGCATTGTGTATTCACCACCCAGACTTGTGTTTAAAGATCAAACTCGCCTGTGTTATAAACACTATTTTCTGAATTTACAAGTTGAATGATCAGGAACATTAAGTAGTATAAATATGAGTAAAATAAGTTTATCATCTTCCTTGAAATTGTTTTATTTGCTCTATTTATTTTCTGTTTTTACTAGAGGCCCATGCACAAAATTTATGCAAGAGTAGGCCTTTCTTCCTCCAGTTGCCGGCACCAGCTTCCCTCTGGCACCTGGGACCGGGCTTCCCCTACAGCTTTGGCTTCATCTGGAAGGTCGTCTGGAAAGATGTCTGGTCTAATTAGTATATTACACTTTCATTTTTATAGATTATTTGCTTTAATGTATTGAATAATTTACCATGTATAATTAAGTTATAGTATCTTTAATTCTTAGCATAAGGCTAATGTGATAATATTTGGTAATGTTAAATTATCTGGTGAATATTTATAAATGTAGAATCATGAATCAATTAAAAGTCACACATTAAAATATTTTGTTATGAAGGTTAAAGAATACCAGAATGCAAAACAGAAAAATGTGAAAATGTCTATGGTTTATCCCTTGAGTATTGAGAAATCCTATACCCTATAACATTTAGTGTCCTGTTTATCAACTTGAGGGCTGGATAGAGGTCTGTATGTGCTCTGCATTGGAATAGTTAAAGAATTTTTCCTGATAATATTAATATTGGTCTTCTAGAATTTTGAAAATAAATTAAAAATAAAAAGTTTATGTTTTGCTTCCATTTAAATACTTTTATAGGGCCATAGCCCAATTTTTTAAAGAAAAAAAAATCAGCAAAATGTAACTAATAAAAAATGATGTAGCTGTGTCATGACTATCTGATTTAGCAGTGCAAATATTAGTTAAAGAGATTAAGTGGTAAAGAAATCATGTTCTCATTCAGACTTCCTAACTTTAAAGAATGACTAACACATACAATTCTGGCCTTTGGTGATGCATTGAGCTCTATCTGTGCATCATTGTCCTCATCTCTAAAAAGAGGACACTACTTTTGTTGTGAACACTAAATGAATTATTAATGCAGGATACTAAGAGGAGTGTCTGGCACATAGAAACTGCTCAATAAATAGTCACTATTTTTTATTTCCTAACCACTTCACTTTTACAGATATAGTTCCACACAATTATTTATTGAAGGTTTTATATCTAATGTGTGATCTAGTTAACATTTGCAATTAGATCTATTTGGACCTCAGAATTTATGCTTTATTTGAGCTCCATTTTAAGAGCAACAGCATAGCTATTGACCAATCTGAATTGCAAGCAAAACTGTAAGAAGAAAGTCAAACACTTGAAAAACCCATACACTAGATAATCCATTTCTGAATGAGAGTTTGAGAAAAGAGTTAAGCTCAGCGAATTTAGTGCTGCAACTAAGAAAAAAATGTTGTAAGAGGATCATGTTGGGCTTATTTGTGAATTGTATTTAAATTATGCCTTTTAAATTGTGGCAGCATCTTGCTGTTATAGTTTGGTACAAGAAAAATAAATATAGTTTTCTAAGAATATCTTTGAAGGTGACATACTTACTCTAAAATACAACTACCCTATAGCCATTCCATTTAACAATGACAACAACAAAACATTGAAAGCAGCTGCAGATGTATAAATTAAATGCTCTGATCTGTTCTATTCACCTTGTCAATTTCCCAATAGAGCAGACTGCTTAGCATTTTATCTGCTTTTCCTATTTTAAGATTAACATAACAGGTGAGAAAAAGCTACCCTTAGATTTGAGGTTATGCTCTGTGTTTCAAAAGGATAATTATTTATCTTGTGACAATTTTGTTCCAATCTTGTTCTGTTTATTTAACACCAGATAGGGATAAAAGGTTTTAATAGAGTTTTAATAATCAGAATCAAAAGTATTTTATACTTTTATAATTAAAATCAATACATTTTATTTTCCTCTTTAGTTATAGAATCTGTCTAAAATTTACACTAAAAATTAATACTTTTAGAATGAACATCTGGATTCTCCAAGTGAGATCTTTTCAATTTACTACAAAAGTTTATGATTTTGCTTATTTTTTATATTTGATATATATGTATTCATATGAGATACTTCATATTAAAATTACTATATATATATGAACATACATATAGTGTGCTACTTACATCATTTTATAGAGGGCTATGCTCACTTCACTGTCATTTCAATGTCATGTTACTAAACATTTCAAGTCTGATTTATTTCACCAGTTTTAAACTAATATTCTTGTAAGAGCATTTTTATTTATCTTATATTTTGCTGTTAAAATAATGCTTTAATAAGTACTTTTTCATCATGATAGAAATCTACATATCATTGTTGATTTATTTGCATGCATTTAATTATTTTTGTAATTTTAAAATGTATTATCAGTCATTTATTTTCTTCTTTTTTTTTAAATCTTCACCATATTTCCATTGTTTTTTAGAAAGAGGAGAGAAGAGGGCGAGGGAGGGAGGGATTGGTATAGGGATATATATATATTTACACACATACAGAGAGAGAGAGAGAGAGAGAGAGAGAGAGAGAGAGAGAGAGGTGATAGAAACATTGATTGGTTGCCTCCCATATGTGCCCAGCCTGGGAATCAAACCTGCCACCTTATTGTGTATGCATGAGATAACACTCCAACCAACTAAGCCACAAGGCCAGGGCACCAATCATTTCTATTACTTTTATTTTTTATTCATGTCCAACACATTAACATGCCTAGAGCATTAGTTTTGTTGTGTTTTGTTTTTGCTGACTATTAAGGCCACCAAACCCTATTTTGAGGACAAAATAGGACATAAATTAAAATATAAAACAAAGTAAAAGCTTATACTATAAATTGTTAACCCCTTGTCTCTGCATCTGTTGTAGGTATTCTGTCTAAGTCCATTATATTTGTCTTCAATTTTGTTTGCTATATTGACTGGAATAAAGTTCCTTTTTACTCATATACTAATGGCTAACAATATATGTGTATTCTTCCTTTAAATTAAAGCCAAAGAAATAATGCCTTTTTAATGTATTAGATCTTGGTGGTTTAATTTTTTATATAGTTCTTAACATTTTAATTAATTCATTTTATATCTTGTTTGGCTTAATCGTGAGTGCAGTAGGGGAAATACTTGCTTCACCAATGATAATGGATCATTAGACAAGATTTTTTCTTTTTCTTTTTTTTTGTAAGACTTTTTTTAAATGTTACTTTTGTAATATTACAAAGAGAGAACAGTGGTGTGTGATTAGTTGGAAAAGCTTTCTTGAAGAAGGTCATTAATTAAAGGTTAATTAGATAATTAAAAACACAATGTATTTAAAGTGCTTTGTAAACTTCAATGTACTTACTCTTAAATGTAAGTTATCACTGTTATTGATGCTACTAAATATTCTGTTCTTTTTTCTCATATCACTAGCGATGAATGCCTGCACACTAAATTATAATTCCTTCTTTGTAATCGGATCAAACAGAAACATTATAGAAGAGTAATGAAAAGGAATATCAGGTACTTGTAGCAGGGTTTATATTACTTATTCTATTGGAATATATACTTATTAGCCCAGGTTAATAGTTTTATTTAGTCTCATGTGTCTGTTAGCTTGTTTTTTATATGTAACTTTTTTTTTTAAAGGGAGAAGACAATGAAATATGTGGGTTATTCTGCATTCAGAATGTTTATCTGTTGACATCTTACCTTCTATTTACCAACTTTGTTATTGATAGGCAAAGTAAAAGTCTTGCTGGGTATAGGTTGAGTTTAATTAAATGTAAAAAATGCATTAAATTATTAACAATGAAATTTTATCTTAAAATTTTTATCCTTAAAGAAAGTTTGTCCTTTAGAAACTTTTATCTCAAATTGAACAATTTCAAGCTTTGTTGATATTAGCATATCAATTAAGAGAAGTCATTTGCAATTCTATTATCATCTAAGGGTAATAATTTGTCATTGTTTAGACAAATATTTACTTTGTATTAATATAATTCTGAAATAATAATGGAATAGTATATTTTTGAATTTTATTTTTTAAAATATATATTTTATTGATTTCAGAGAAGAAGGGAGAGTGAGAGAGAAACATCAATGATGAGAGAGAATCATTGATCAGCTGCCTCCTTCCATGCCTCCAACTGGGGATTGATCCCACAACCTGGAATCAAATGGTGACCTCCTGGTTCATAGGTCAACGCTCAACCACTGAGCCATCCCGGTTGGGCAAGTAGTAAATATTTTGGGTTGCTTATTTTAATATACTACAAAACAAGGCTTATCTATAGCTCTCTGTTCTGATTTGCAGCTAAGAAACGAGGATATAAAATCTCTTGACATAGTTAATTTTGCAAAATTACTGTTTCTATCTTTGTATGTTTTTTCCCTCTTTCCCAGAATCTGAGAGTCTAGTTAACATCTAAGGTTTCTGTAGCTGGCAAAAGCCCATCCTCCTTAGAAAATAACTAAAACTTAATGAATAAAAAAATTACAAAGTATAGCCTTCATTTTTAAGGTTTACTTGCATGCTGTCTTTTCAGTTATCACAAATAAGCAATTATTTTCCCTACTGTACTCTGTGAATTCAGAAGTAATTGCAACCTGAACAGTGTGTAGCAAAATGCTTATATCTAGACAAAATAGGCAGATGTGATAAATGGTGTACAGAAAAAAAATATTTTCCCTTACTCAGCAACTTGAGATAATTTGGATTTGCTAAACTTGGTATAATTATATAGCAGTGTATTTATTGTACATGGTGATATTAAGTATTTAAAGCTATATATATTACAATGTCTGCCTCATGCTTTTTCTAATTAATATTCTTGTCCCTAAGATCTCTGTCTCTGGTAAATAGGAAGTATTCAATACCTATTTTTTGAATGAAATTCTACTTAGGTAAACCTTTTGAAATTTTAGAGAATTTGTATTGCCTTATTTCATGAAATACCTATTCATTATATCTGTGTTTAGCTAGATTTTTTAAAAAAGAGCCCCAGAGCATATATTGATCATCATCTTACACAAATTATTATTATTTTTTATAATCATAGCAAAGTTTGCTATCATTTATCGAACACCTACTACTTGCCAAAGTTTTTTTTTTTTATAAGATAGATTTGAGTTTTCACAGAGAGGAAGGGAGAGGGAGAGAGAGTCAGAAACATCAATGAGAGAGAGACATCGATCAGCCGCCTCCGGCACGCCCCCTACTGGTGATGTGCCCACAACCAAGATACATGCCCTTGACCAGAATCAAACCTGGGACCCTTCAGTCTGCAGGCCAACATTCTATCCACTGAGCCAAACAGGTTTCCGCCTTTTTTTAAAAAAATTAATAAATCTTTATTGTTCAAATTATTATAATTGTTCCTCTTCCCCCACTATATCTCCCCTCCACCTGGTTCCCACCCCACCTTCTGCCCTTACCTCCCACCTATTGTCCTCATCCATAGGAGTATGAGTTTTGTTCAGTCTCTCCCTGCACCCCTCTTCACCTCTCTCCCCCTGAGAATTATCAGTCCACTCCCCTTCTATGCCCCTAATTCTGTTATATTCACCAGTTTATTCTGTTCATCATATTTTCAATTCACTTGATTTTTAGATTCACTTATTGATAGATATGTATTTGTTGTTCATAAGTTTTACCTTTACCGTTTTCTTCTTCTTCTTAAAGAGCACCTTTCAGCATTTCATAAAATACTGGTTTGGTGTTGATGAACTCCTTTAGCTTTTTCTTCTCTGTGAAGCTCTATCTGCCCATCAATTCTGAATGATAGCTTTGCTAGGTAGAGTAATCTTGGTTGTAGGTTCTTGCTATTCATCACATTGAATATTTCTTACCACTCCTGTCTGGCCTGCATCATTTCTGTTGAGAAATCAGCTGATAGTCAAATGGGTGCTCCTTTGTAGGTAATGAACTGTTTTTCTCTTGCTGCTTTTAATATTCTCTCTTTGTCTTTTGCTCTTGGTATTTTAATGATGATGTGTCTTGGTGTGATCCTCTTTAGATTCCTTTTGTTTGGGGTTCTGTGTGCTTCCTGGACTTGTAAGTCTATTTCTTTCACCAGTGGGAAAGTTTTCAGTCATTATTTCTTCAAATAGGTTTTCAGTATCTTGCTCTCTCTCTCCTGGAACCCTTATAATTATGATGTTCGTACGCTTGAAGTTGTCTCAGAGGCTCTTTACACTATCTTCACATATTTTTTTTTCTTTTTTCTTTTCCAGTGGAGTGTTTTTTTGTTTTTGTTTTGCTTCTTTGTATTTTAAATCTTTGACTTGATTCTTGCCATCCTCTAGTCTGTTGTTAGGTTTCTGTATAATATTTTTTATTTCAGTCAGTGTATGTTTAATATCTAGTTGGTTCTTTTTCATCTCCTCTTGGGTCTCGCTAAATTTATTCATTTTTTCTAGGAAAACCTTAAAAAAACCTTATAACCGTCATTTTGAACTGTATAGCCAGTCATTTGTTTTTCTCCATTTCTTTGATTTGTGATCTGTTCTTTAGTCTCTGCATATTTCGCTGCTTCTCTGAGTTGGTAGAGTAGCTTTGTGTGCTAGCTGTCCTATGTGGCCCAGTAGCTCTGCCTCTCCTGTTACCTGAGGTGGACACTCTTGGTGCACCTCTTTGTTAACTGTGTATATAGTCTTATTGTAGTTAATTCTTAATTGTGTTGGTATCACTGGGGGGAATTGACCTCCAAGCCAATTGGTTGTGAGGATCACCTGTGTCTGCGCATGTGGGCTTGGCTCCAGACTTCTGCCCTTCGCAGTGCAAGAGCTTCCAGAACTCTACCTTTTGGTTCCCCTGAGTTTCCGCTGTGCTCTAGGGACCCATATGAGTCTGGATCCCCAGGGTCTCGCCCAAAACTGGGGTTCAGTGCAGTTGGACTTGGATTTCAGTGCTGTTGTGAGGTTCTGTTTTCCTCCCACTGGAGGAATCCAGGCACAATCAGCAGTCAGCCCTCTGTGTGTGCACATTTGCATGCATTTTCGTGAGTCCTAGACTTTTGTCTTTCGCGGCTCCCCTAAGTTTCTGTGCACTTCTTCCTTTTCACAACATTCCAGACTCCCCCTATGAGTCTCGCCTGGAGCTGGAGTTCAGTGCAGTTGGGATTTTATATCTCCTTCCCTCTAGAGGAAGCCAGCCAGACCCCTCCTCTGCCCATCCTCTCCACGAGTGTGTCTCTGTACCTCAGCTTTTTGCAGCTCCTCTGACTCTTCATGAGTCCCTCTCTTTACTTCTAGTTGTAGAATTTTCACTCAGTCAGCTCTCCTGTGATTCTTGATGGTTTCCATTTTGTCTTTTAGTTATAGTTTTGAAATTGTTTTGCGAGGCAGCAGCTTAGGTGTTCACCTATGCTGCCATTTTGGTTTCCTCTCTCCACAAATTTTTCTTTATATATATCCTACACAGCTAATCAGTCAGCCATTAAAAACCTTCCAATTTCCTTGGCCTACCTCACTCAAGAGGAAAAAGAAAAGAAAATTTAAAGTGAAAGATCATGTGTGTGCCAATACGTACTCTGCAATGAGCTCATGGCCTCAGGTTAGATTTCCACTGAAGTCACAGCAAACTAGAGCTAGAAAAGCTAGCAACTCTTCTCCTTGTTTGACTGTAATATGTAAACCATGACTAACTAAACTTTTGATTTTTATTCTGTAGAGGAGTAGAAGCCTTTAAAGGAGATCTGAGCAAGAAACAAAAAGCTCAGGTTTATGTTTTATAGAAGTCAGTAACTATAGCTACATTGCGAAGAGTGAATATAAATGGTGTAAAACACCAGGAGGCAAATCATGGGGAAAATAAAAAGAAAATGAGATTCAGACCGAGGCACGGTATTGGGAATGGAAAGACTGGATGGATTTGAGAAAGCCTAGGTGGTAACAGAAGTGAGAGCCCACAGCAAACCCAGGTCTTGACTCTGCTTATTGCTTACCTGGGGAACAAGAGCACAGAGCTTGGGGGAGGCGGGTGATGGGATAGATGAAGTTCCATTTCAGAATGTTTGAAGAGTTTTCTGTATTTTAGTGTGAGCAATAGTGAAAATAAAAATAAAAAAGTACAAAGCACACACATAATTCACTATTTTTTATGTAGATGCATTCATATAAAATAATTTTGTAAGACTATATAGTTTAAATAAAATTGTGATCATAGTAAATAGGTAGGCTTATAAACTGTTCTTTTTATTTCAATTTATTTTATTATATATTTTTTTTGGTCCTCACTGGAGGATAATTTTTCCATTGATTTTTAGAGAGAGTGGAAGGGAGTGGGAGAGACAGAGAGAGAGAAATATCCATGTGAGAGAGACACAGCAATTGGTTGTCTCCCACTCCTGCCCTGACCAGGGCCAGGGATTGAATCTGCAGCCCAGGTATAGGTATCCGCCCTTTACTGAAATTAAACCTGCAATCTTTCAGTCTGCACGCCTACGCTCTAACCACTGAGCTAAATTGTCTAGGGCTAAATTTTATTTTAAACATTATATTAGTAAACTTGGGCTGCCATTACAAAATTCTATGGACTGGCTGACTTAAAAAAGAAATGTATTTTCTCAATTCTTGGAGTATTGAGATCAGGGTGCCATCATGACCTGGTTGTGGTTAGTGCTCTCTTCCTGACTTGCAGATGTCTGCCTTCTCATGGTTATCACACCTGGTGAGAGAGGATCTTCTCAGGTATCTCTTGTAAGGCAACTTTCCCCTTCATGAAAGCTCACCTCATAACCTAATCTAACACTAAACCAGAAATCAATAATGTAAAGATATCTAGAAATTCATACATAATTCAAAATTTAGAAACATTCTTGTAAATGACAATTGAGTCATGATGAGCGTTTTGCCTCTTATGAATAATGCTGCCAGGGATAATTTAACTCTTCTTTTAGGGAAAATTATTTCTATGTACATTTATAATGGGTATCTATTTAGCAATGGAATGTTAGCTAATGTTAGCTATATGTATATAGCCAGCTTTAGTACATAATGTTAAAACGGTTTACAAAAACCTGTGCCAGGTTATAGTCACACTAGCAGTACATAAGAGTTCCAGCTATTCTGCATTCTCAGATGGTATCCACGTTCACTTCCCACACAAATAATTTCTAGAAAAATTTCATCATCTCTCTAGGAGATGCCTATATTGTAAATCTCTCTAATATATTAAAAATATAAAATATGCAGAAAATTCTTCTCAGTATGTGTTGATAACAGCAGTGGTCCTGAATGAAATACTTCAGTAAGTTAGAAAAAGTACCCACTTATGATGTGCTGTGTTCAGATGCCTGACCCACTAGCTTTATTTTAGTAATTTTATTTTCTGCCTTAGGGTAGAAAGACATCAACTGACAATGATTGGGTAAAGTGGGAAGAGAGGAATCATTATGACTGGCATTAAACAAATCATAGTATCCTATAGAAGATAAGTGGTTGATTATAAGATATACCATTTACCAAGGGTTTATATATGCCATAATCCCCCAAAAGAAACCCACAAAAAGAAAACGTGTGTCTTGTTGATTCCCCTCTTTAGCCATGGAAGAAAGATATTTGCATTTATACCTTACAGATGAGGAAATAGAAATTAAGAAATTTTAAATAACACCTTCAACTTCCCTCAGTCAATTATTAGCGACAGACTATTCCCCAAATATATTTTAATTCCAAAATTGGGCATTTTAAGGTTTATAATATATAATGAGATAACATTTCTATCTGGGTGGTGACAAATGAATCAATATAGAATACGTATATCCATGAAGTCAGAGTTTTTTAAAATGTGTATAAATTTGTAATTAAAGGATGGCTAGTTTATAAAATAACCCAATGATTACATGATTCATAGAACTTTTCCAAAATCACTGATTTTATCATTGGTATGTATTGACTTATATATCTCTATCTCAAAATAAGAAATATTTTAGGAGATTAGAAGGTGATGTGAAATTAAATTATGATCCTGTATTTCTGTTTTGCAGAACTGCAATGAGATCAATAAGCAGAATGAATGTTTTTTCAGAGGTGAGTAAAAAAGGCATGTGACCTTATGTTATTGAGCTCAGGGAACAGCTTACAATGACTAATGTTTTTATACAACCACCTGAAAGCACTAAAAATAAATTAATGTGTGTAATGTTTGATTTAATGTCAAATTTCAGAGCTGAAGGCATGACTTTAATTGGGCTGTGCTTAGTTGCAGAAATTACAATCGACATCACTCAGCAATAGTACAGTTAATATAACGTATCCTTTAATTCCTTTTCTCTTTGCTGTTTATTTATTTTTTATTTGTTGTTTAAAAACTTTTTGTATTGTTGACACTATTATAGGTGTCCCCCATTTTCGCTCCTTAGCCCACCTCCACCCAGCCTCTGCCCCTCCTCCCTTGATCTTCACCACACTTTGTGTCTCTGGGCTATGCATACATGTTCTTTGGCTAATCTCTTCACCTTCTTTTATCTTAAAATCAGTTTTGAAATATGAAAGAATGAGCACCAAAAATATAACATTAGTAGAAAAATTGATGACATGTAAATAAAGTCTGTAGTTTAGTTAACAGCATCATAACAATATTAATTTCATAATTTTGAATATTGAATCATGATTATGTATGATATTGATATTAGGGGAATAAAGGTAAACTGTATACAAAAATTCTCTGTATAGCTTTGGAACTCTTCCGTAAATCTAAACTTGTCAAAATAAGTTAAAAAATAATCTAGTAAGTTTAAAAACATAAAATGATTAAAAGTAAATATGCTTACTATTTGTTCTTTTTTAAAAAATTTTATTGTGTTACATGTATACATATCTTTCCATTGCCCACCCCCTCCCAGTCATACCCTAACCCCCCAGTGTCTTGTGTTCATTGTTTATGCTTATATGCATGCATACAAGTCCTTTGATCTCTTATCTACCCCACCTCTCCTTAACCTTCCTGCTGTAATTTGACAGTCTGTTTGATGCTTTACTGCCTCTGTATCTATCCTTTTGTTCATCAGTTTATAATGTTCTTTACTATCCACAAATGAGTGAGTTCATGTGGTGATTCTCCTTCATTGACTGGTTTATTTCACTTAGCATAAGGCTCTCCAGTTCCATCCAGGTTGCTGTAAATGGTAAGAATTCCTTCTTTTTAATGGTAGCATAGAATTCCATTGTGTAGATGTACTGTAGTTTTCTGATCCACTCATCTGTTGACGGGCACCTAGGCTGTTTCCAAATTGTAGCTATTGTAAATTGTGCTGCTGTGAACATAGGGGTACATAAATCCTTTCTGATTGGTGTTTCTAGTTTCTTAGGATATATTCCTAAGAGTGGGATTGCTGGGTCAAATAGGAGTTCCATTTTTAGTTTTTTGAGGAAACTCCATTCTATTTGTTATTTAATAGGTGGTAGAAATGGTTGTCAATTTTCCTTAGATATTTATAATTTTTATATTTTAAAATAATAGCATAAACTACAAAAGTATAACTAGGTGAAAAATCAAAATATAATGTGTCATGTGCAAAATAATGGTGCACACACCACCCTCACGTACTCTTTTTCATTAGAAAAAGACTGGATGAACTCAATTTAGCATCCTATCTAGTTGTTATGGTTGATTCTTTCTTACTCTTGTAATGTTCTTTCTGTGCTAGTAGACACTTGAAGAGTCTTGAAGATTAGTCTACTTGGATCAAACTGCCTAAAAGAATGATAATAGGAGAAATACTGAAGGGACTACATCAGCATGACATTCATAATTGTATTAAGGTGGATATATTATAAATGATTTAAATTTTTTAAATTTTTTAGTTTATTTTAAAATTATTGTTTCAAAGTTATAATAATTACATAGCCTTACCATATTGGGTCTCTCTTAGTTTAATTATTCTTTTAAAGAATTTTCTTGATTTAAAAATATTCTTTTTGAAATATTTATATTTTGATTGATTTCAGAGAGGAAGGGAGAGGGAGAGAGAGATAGAAATATCAATGATGAGAGAGAATCATTGATCTGCTGCCTCCTTCACGCTCTCCACTGGAGATGGAGCTTGCAACCCAGGCATTTGCCCTGATGAATCAAACCTCAACCTCCTGGTTCATAGGTCCATGCTCAACCACTGAGCCATGCCTACTGGGCTTATTCTACATTCTTTATCAAATGCATATCTATGCCTATCTAATTTATTCTTTCCCTGAAATTTACCATCACTTTCCCCTATCAGTTTTTGAATTTTCATACAGATGATATATTTCTTGGTTTACTGTAAATATCTTAGATCTCTTTTCTATTTCCTGGGGAGAAGGCACAGATTTTCCTTTCCATAATCATCATGGTTTCCATTCTATTAAGTGTGCTGATATCCATAGGATGACTGCAATTTTTCTTAAATATTATGGTTTTTGCACTATACCACATAGGTGGATAGATAGCTAAGTATTGCACTTGGCTTCTGAACCTCTTTTCTGCCATTTCACTCCTAAGAATTGTCAGACATTTCTGTTTTATTACATAAAGTTTTACAGTTTTACCTAGGTTTTTTTTGCCATCCTGAAAGATCAATTTCAGTCCCCAATATAGTGCTCAGCAATTCACAAGTTCACTAATTCTAATTTGCATGAAATTTCATAAGAAATCTGTAGCTCTTTGTCTCTATTCTATTGAAGTCTGGTCTTCTATGGATATACGTATATCAAATCATACTTGATGTTTTGAAATTAAGCCAACTGTTCATTTCCAGTATTTTCCATACTTTGAAACTCACAACCTTTTTAAAAATTTCTTTATTGATTAAGGTATTACATATTGTCCTTGCCCCTCATCCTCCCACTCATGCCCTCACCCCCCTGTTGTCTGGGTCCATAGGTTAGGTTTATATGTATGCATACAAGTCCGTTGGTTGATCTCTCTCCCTTACCCTCACCCTCTCCTACCTTCCCTCTGAGGTTAGACAACCTTTTTTTAAGAGGAAAAAATAAGAGTAGATATCTGTGCTCTCAACACTTCCTTAGATTCCAAATGTATACACATACTGCTATGATATTGTAGTAACTTATCAATAGAAACCAGCAATAGTCACGGGCATTGATCTGGCATACTCAGTCACCCATTTCAGTTCAATGGAAAAATATTTCTTAAAGCATTTGAAGTAGATTCATGCTAAGGCACAAGCAGTTTATGTGTCCATGTTGTTGAGCCATCAGTATAAATGTCAGGGCAATAAAATATGAGGTAACTACTTTGTATTATTATGCAAATAGTTTTGACTGCTCAGATCTCTTTAAAGTATGTCTGAGACCCCCAGAGGTCTATGAATGATGCTTTGAGAACCAGAGTTGTAAAGAAAATTTCACTTTATCCTATAAGCCGCACAGGCTATTTAATATTTTAGCAAAGGACTCTTGAGAGCATAATGGTTTCAAATACTGATTCTAAATTTTGAGAAAAAATATATCCTTTTCAAATTAGATATGTAAGATTTATTTTTTTAAATATATTTTTACTGATTTTAGAGAGGAAGGGAGAGAGCTAAAAACATCAGTGATGAGAGAGAATCAATGATCAGCTGCCTCCTACATGCCCCTACTGGGGATTGAGCCCGCAACCCCAGGCATGTGCCCTTGGCCAGAATTGAACCTAGGACCTCCGAAGGCTGATGCTCTATCCAGTGAACCAACTGGCTAGGGCGAGATATATAAGATTTAAATTGGCGTCAGGCCAACATCTTCTAAAACAACTTTAATAACACAACTAGCCATGGAGGCTCAAAAAGCTGGGACAGTTCACAGTAACACTGAAAGCTAAGAGAGTAAGACATGTTAGTTTGCTGAACAAATGCAACTATAAAAATAGTAAAAGGGAACTTTATTTCAAGAGTGAAAGTCATAAATCCATCAGGGTGGGTTCAGATACTCGTGGTAAGGTAGAAGTCATTATGGTGCCAAGGGTGAAGGACCTAAAGGAAAAATGGGTTACTGAAGCTGAGGCATGGAATTTTGAGAGAGGAGCCTCCTGGTAGGACATAAAACTAATGTCAGAATAGGAAGGGAGCACATGAGAAATACCTCCACAATTGTTTTCTCTCACCTTCTCATCTTTGCTTATATTTCCACGGTTGGACCCAATCTGAAGCTGACTATAAAGAAAGCCTAAATGAAGTAATACTCCATGGGGCTTGGTCTTCATTTCACAAACCGGGGAAGAGAAAGTGAATAATAGATTCATGAGGAAGGATGTAAATGAAAAATAATCAGCACCTTGCCCTCCTCAGGTTTGATCCTATTGGTTTTATCTTCCCCCTAAGGCCATGGTATTCTGCCTTAAATAGGGAATTGATAAATTTAGAGTAGATTAGGATTTATTCTAAATAAGGCAGAACAGTAGAGGGTTTTGTAAAAGGTATAAAATATAAGATAATCAGATTTTAAAATAACTTTGTTGGATTTGGGGAAATATTTAGGTTGCCATATAAACAGTAAGGATTGGGTGTCATTTATGATACGGAATTAGGTAATATATACTTTAAGCTTTCATTTTCTTACAAAGAGCATTGAGTTGTTTGATAAAATCTCTGACTTATCAGTGTTTACAGGTAAAGTGGTTGACATATGCAACCCTTGTATTTGCCTCTTGAACTCATAATGCTGGTCAAGGAGAAAGTTCATAAAATCCAAGATACATAATGAAGCTTAGACTGTTCAGGATTTCTGAATGGATGTCAGTAATGATAAAAAGAAAAGACTAGAGCTGAAACCGGTTTGGCTTAGTGGATAGAGCGTCGGCCTGCGGACTGAAAGGTCCCTGGGTTCGATTCAGGTCAAGAGCATGTATCCTGGTTGCGGGCACATCCCCAGTTAGGGGGCTTGCAGGAGGCAGCTGATCGATGTCTCTCTCTCATTGATGTTTCTAACTTTCTATCCCTCTCCCTTCCTCTCTGAAAAATCAATAAAATATATTAAAATAAAAAGAAATGACTAGAATATAAGGAGACTTTGGGAGGAACAAAAGGTAGAGAGTTAGTAGTTGCTTTATTTTTCCTTTACTGATAACACTCTCTCTGTGTACCCTCAACCCCATCCTCACCTCCCAGGTCCTATAACTTGCATTTGGTGGAGGTAATATGTTTGAGCACTGTAGAGTGAGGACTGGCTTATAAAAATCTTTGTACAAGAATCACTAAGCCACGGGTGAACCTGAAGAATTTCTGACATCAATGATTATTAGCAACAAGAAAAAGTCAATAAAATCTCTTAAAGGCTGCCTTTCCTCAGTGTCTATTTCCATGAACTTAAGTCCCTACAGGGTCTTGCTACATGAGAGGTGGTCCTTGATAAGTAACACTGACTATCTTCAAAGTTGGTCAACGAGATAGAGCTGAGCATTTTAAAGTAGTGTTTCAAAAATTCAGAAAAGTTATTTTCAAAAGGGAAACGTGCAGTTTAGCCAAACAACAAATAACCCATTAGCTCCTGCATTGCAAATGTAAGCAGGCAGGATGATATTCTGATCAGAATACAAATAAAAGTTTTCATTATTGAAAAATTAGGTTTGGGCATATTGTACTTTAACCTCAGATTAATCTTGCTATGAGAATCCTATTGAAATGGCAATTTTGATATACTGTTAAGTATTTAATAGCCAAAATCTCTGGGGGAAAAATGGCTCCATGTACTATCATGTTCCTTTTAGAACTTAGCTCTAACTTTTGACAAGTGAATGAAACCTATTATAAAGAGAATTCAACACTTCAAAACTCTGAAACAGAAATATGTTTCCCTTAAAGTTGTACCTCCCTTGATGTGCTGCCATTGTCAAAATATTTTCTGTTATTATCAACAAGGACCATTACTTTAAATATAATTATTATATTTAACACAACACATGAGTGTTATTAAAATATTAGAAGGAAACCAAAAGAAGTAAACAAAAAGTATAACTATCTAAAAGCATCACTTAAAATTTCATTGTATTGCAGTTCTAAATTTTTCTGTGCAACCTTTTATTTACTTTTATTTTCCAATCTACTTTTATTTTTTAGATGGGGCCTTAAGGAAGGCTACTTAAATCATTCCACCGCATTCATCTCAATGTTCCTGAGGCTCACATCACATTTATTTTGAGAAAAATATGAAAACAGAAATACCAAGTGCCTGACTTTTTCCTTTCTGGTATAGGAGGTAGAATTATCAGTGATGGTAAAGTACAAGCATATGCTCCACAAATGTCTCATACTCATGACCAAATGGAAGGGCCTGACAAATCCCTTCTTGTTATTCACACAACACCTCACCATACGTGTCTCCAGACTTCGCAATCTAGCTAATATACATAAAGTTAAATGAGGCAGAATTTTCAGTTGTTCGTCATTTTGTGTGTGTGTGTGTGTGTGTGTGTGTGTGTGTGTGTGTGGAGGAGGGGCGGAGAGGGGGAAGCTTTGAGTTGATTTGCTTAAATAAAAGAACATTTTGCTTTCATGGAGCTGGACCCAGGGACTTTTTGTGTTGGTGGTTCTAGGAAAATAACAACAAGGAAGCACATTTTGGGGGTTCTTTCCAATTAATAGACCAATTACTGAGCCTAGAGTATATCACAGAGCTTAGCTCTCAGAGCTTCCCCTGGTCAATAGAAAAAGGAGAGATAAAAAGGGATTCGGATTTATTCTGAAAGGAGAGCTCTATTTGAAATGCAGTCAGTGCTGTTGATGGAGTAATCCTGCTCTGTCATTTTTTAATGATACAATTATCACTAGAGAGGACTCAGAAGTATTTTAAAAATTCCAATAATTAACACATCTCTCATCTGAACAATAGATTTCTGAGGCTTTTACCTGCTCCATGGCTACCGGGCTGCTCTACAACTAGATATTCTGATAGTCTGTTCATTTGGGAAAAACAGCTTGATGCTCCCAACACATTTGAGAATTATATTCCACCAGCTTGTTGTTTCCCAGTGCTTAAAAACCATTCATACACTTGAAGGGAATTTCCCTACATTTGTGCTGGCATAGCACACTTGAACATTACATTCGTATGTCCACGCTTTGGAGAACAGCATATGTAGGATGGCAGAGAGTGATTAGGCTCAGTTTTGCCCTTTAGGACAGAAGCAAATACACACTTGCACTCTCCCAGCTGTGCATTCACAGGTAGTATTGGCTTTGTTTTCAACGATTCCAGTGAAAAGTACTCACTTTTTGGTTGGTGCTCTGGATTTGCTTGTTAGTTAATTATTTGTCATCCGCTAACAATTATCAAGTTGTTTTCCTTAGTTTTTGAAACAAAGGTGACAACAGCTAAGTAGGTAATAATCACATCTTTCAAAACAACTGAGGAAACATGCCATTCCTTGTTTATTTAGTTTTACAGTGAAAATAAATCTATAGGAGTATTTTAAAAACTGGCAGAATTATTTGTATCTTTCTTATTGATTTTGACCACCGACATTCTAGAGAAAGAAAAATAGAAATACACCAGGAAAATCTGCTTGGGTATATCATGCTGCTATTGCGCCCAAGATGAGCCATACATTTTAATTAATTTTGAAGTTTTATTCTGAGTTCAGGTCTCCCCCCCGCCAACAGAAGTTTTCTACAAGAAATAAATTCCATTGGTTTGGTACATGTGAAAAGAGAGAAGCATCGTTCATGGTAATTAATAACAAGGAATACATGCTTGAGAAAACTTAGGTATGAAATGAGGATGAAAATCCAGGCTCAATTTGCCATCAGAATGAAACAGTGAAAGAAACTTAATCAATACAGAGAATAGAAATATGATGCTTATTAGTGACATATAGTGACATATAGTTGAACATAAGGGAGCCAGGTAGGCTAAACATTTTTGAAATTCAGGACACATTCTCAAGGTCAAGTTCAGTTTCTCACTTTAAAAAACGTATCCTTTCAAGGAAAACTGGAAACCAAGAATTTGAGGAAAATGTAATATATAAAAAACTAATTTTATGCCTTATATGGGAAATTTCAAGATAAAAGTTAGGGAAGCTTTAGGGAGATATTGGATGTATTGAACCCTATTAAACCTGGACCCAACGCAGGAAAAATGGCTAGAATCTTTCAGTGTAACTAAAGAATTAGTTGTCACTGTGATTTTGTTTTGGGCAACTTCAAATTTAGTTAGATTGTCAGATTATTGTCATGTGTGCTTCCCTTCTCAATAGAATTTTTGCCTTATGAAAATTTCATTGGCAGACACTAAAATCAAAAGAGACTCATCTAGAAGAGCATTTCAATTTTGAATCAGTTGTGAGCTGCTGCTGAGATGAAATAGAAATATTTGGAATAAATTACCATAGATGAAGAAAAATATTAATTGAAAGTTTGGAATTACCACCCCCCCCAAATTAAAACTCACCTTTAAAAAATTTTGACAAAATACTCTAGGGAGAATGATGATGTGATTGCTCTTTACTGGCTTTCTTTGTCTAAATTGAGACTTGATGAATTTTCTAATATAGGAAAAGTATCTCTCTTTTTTTTCTTGTATATCTCTGGGATCCTTTGGTCACTTAGTTTATGAGAGGAAGAACCTACACCCTCTTTGTGGTATGGCATTTTATTGAAGGGAGCAAAAAATAAAAATTGAGACTTACTAGTCTTAGATTCTAGTCTTTGGGTAAATTTCCTGGCTATTTCAGTAAAATACTAAATGGGATGATTGGGCTGATTTCCCCAGCTGACCTGATGTCCCCCAATTGCCCTCCCCTGCTGCCTGATCACCCCAACTGCCTCTGCCTGCCTGATCACCCCCAATTGCCCTCCTCTACCAGCTAATTTGGTTCTGATTGGTCGGTTTCTATGCCATTCAGCATCAAAAGCTCCTAGGCAGCCATTGGCTCCTCAAAGTTGACACAGATTTGATTCTGATTGGTTAGTTTCTATGCCAGTTAGTGTCATAAGCTCTACCTCCTAGGCAACCATTGGCTCCTCACATTTCACTCAAATTTGGTTCTGATTGGTTGGTTTCTCTGCCAGTCAGAGTATCAGAGCCTATCAATGGGGCCTGATCAGAAAGGCAGGGCTGATCAGCAGCCCCCATGGAGTCCAGTCCCAGAAAGAGAGAGGCAAGTTCTGATCAACAGCTGCCACAGAGGCTATGGATCAGACCCTGCTTCTCTCTTCAGACCCCTTTCTGGATCTGATTTGCAGTTCCTCATCAGTCCATGCTGGATTGCCATGGCAACCCAGCGCTGACTGCAGGATTGACTTCCAGTTGGTCGAGCCTCCAGTCATGACAGACCCAGGGTTTTTATATATTAGGATATGCAGAACCTATGGACATAGACAATAGTGTGGTGAAGACCTGGTGTGGGGAGCAGGTGTGGGCTAGAAGAAGTCAATGGGGAAAAAAAGGGGGAAATTTGTAATACTTTTAATAATAAAGATAAATTCAAAACAAAACAAACAAGGTAAAAATTAGTATCTTTCTATTGTGGAACTTAGTCACATTCCAGAAAGAAATAAGGGAATATTAGTCCTTGAGATAAAATTTCAGGAAAATCATCACTTAAAATTCTAATGACTGACCTCTCCATAAAGCTTATGACCAATGATTAACCTTGAATCTGGAAGAGCAAGCTCAACCAAATCAATACATAGCTTTCAAGCATTTAGGGTCTTCAGTTTTTCTGCAACACATCATTGTACAGAGCAGGGGAAAATCAGTGTAGAGACTCTTATGTCCTGCAGGAGAGAAGAATGGATTTAGTAGTTGAACATAAATGAGGATGACCTGAAAGTACCTGTTCTCAATATGAGGGGCATGGAGAATCATAATTTCATGGGCCTATGTGAGACAGAATACTGTAATCTTCATTGGGCAATGAGGGAACAAAGCAAGAAAATATTCTGGTGGAGGTCTTTAAGAATAGAATGGCTATTTTTCTCTCAGGATTATTTAAATTTACTTTATTCATGATTAAAAGGAATTTGTCTGTGCTTTGGCTCTGAAAATGTACAATAGCCATATAATTACTAACCTCATAAAAATGCATGCTTTAAAACCAAAAAATGTTCAGAACAATCCATTGGTATTTTCAGGATCACCATACGACTAAATCTTCAACCTGAAAACAAATTATATTTTAAGCTACTCAAATTGTATGTATGACAGAACATTTATAATCTTTCCAAAAAGAGACAATCATGCTGATTGTCCTAAATGGAATATAATGTGTCTTTCCTCTCAAATGCAACGTACATTACACAATAGCTTGAATTGCTATTGCAGTGATATTCAGTGAAATTACTTCCTCATCTACCATTAAATATTATAGATACCATGAAATGAAGCTTGAAATGTTGGGTCAGAGAACATGCTCTCTTCTCTTTGCATCTCATTAATTCCAGTATGGCTTCAAGATAAATATTAGAAAGCAGAGAGAATACTGAATTCACTGGAGAAAATAGGGTTTATTTGCAAAAATAGAAATAAGGAAATCAACCATTTTTTGTCAGAATACATAATGCTAGTTCTTTGAGAAAAACAGATGAACAATCTATAGCTCTTTTCTTCAATGAATGGTTAGCCTGGTGAGATATATCAACAATGCACAACATTTAAAGTACCTTATATTAGAAATAAAGTCAGTATTTCAGAAGCAACTCAGGTGTCAGGGTTTTTTCTTGGCCAAGTAAAGTCAAAGATTAGATGACCCTGGACATGAGTTATAGCAGTCGAGCAGGTAATTACTAGGTGGAAAAAAAAAGGAAAGACATTCTTCAAAGGGAGAAAATGCATGGAAAGTGTTAAAAACCAAAAAGAGCACTGTGTACTCATAAAATTAAAAAATAAGTTAATATCATTGGAGTGTATCAGGGTAATAAAACAGTGATAGCAATAGTAGTACTATTTATATTAACTTACATAACAAATATTCCTCAATGCATGTTCTATGTTGTGCCCATTTGTAGGAGCTAGATATAATTTAATGCATGCTTTCTAGGTATCCAATACTACTTAAAACCATGCATGTGAATGTTTGTGTGTATGACTTGTCATATATATACTGCCTTCGCTTTGGCTAGAGCTGCCTTTCCACACTGGCCTGGAGCCGCCTTTCTGCCTTTCCATGCTGCCCAGAGGCCTGGAGCGGCTGGGGTGGTGTGGAATGACCCTGGCTGCTCAGCACTTGCATATGCAAATCAACACACCATCATTGTTGGATTAATTTGCATACTCACCCCTGATTGGTTGATGGGCATCATGAAGGTGTGGTCAATTAGCATGTTACTCTTTTATTAGTGTAGATTACTATATAATTAATGTAACAAGTAATTATAATTTATATATATCATATATTTATATGACATATATTATATCATTTAATTTATGTGACAAATAGAAACATACAGTTTATTTGCATTTTATTTATTTATTTATTTTTTAATTGACTTTTTTACAGAAAGGACAGGGGAGGGATAGAGAGTTAGAAACATCGATGATAGAGAGACATCTATCAGCCGCCTCCTGCATGCCCCCTACTGGGGATGTGTCTGCAACCAAGGTACATACCCTTGACCGGCATTGAATCTGGGACCTTTCAGTCCGCAGGCCGACACTCTATCCACTGAGCCAAACCGGTTTTGGCTATTTCCATTTTAAATATGGGAAAACTTACTTTTCAAAAAATAATTAGCCTAAGATATTCCATTCAATAAGTTGTTGAACCAGAATTCAAAACTGATATGTCTGATTCATAAAATGAGCATATAACCTCTAAAAAAATGAGATTGGAGAAGTAGACAATTGTTAGATTAAAACTTGTGGTCTCCCATGAATCCACTGCAAGATTTGGCCCAGCCAGCAAAGCTCAGTGGTTGGGTGTTTACCTATGAACTAGGAGGTCATGGTTCCATTCCCCATTAGGGTATATGCCTGGGTTGCCGGTTAGATCACCAGTGTGGGGCATGCAGTAGGAAGCTGATCAGTGATTCTCTCTCATCATTGATGTTTCTATCTCTCCTTCTCTCTTCCTCTCTGAAATCAATAAAAATATATATTTTTAAAAATACAGATATTTATAGCCATTGTGAAAAGCAGTATGGAGCTACCTTAAAGAAACTAAAAATAGAATTGCCTTATGACTCATTTCTTCTCATTTTTATTTATTTTTACCTCAACCATATTTTGAATTAGGTAGAGGAGAAGTTGGCAAACTGCAGCTCGTGAGCCACATGTGGCTCTTTGGCCCCGAGAGTGTGGCTCTTCCACAAAATACCATGGCCTGGGCAAGTCTATTTTGAAGAAGTGGTGTTAGAAGTTTAAGTTTTAAAAATATGGCTCTCAAAAGAAATTTCAATCGTTGTACTGTTGATATTTGGTTCTTTTGACTAATGAATTTGCCAACCACTGAGCTACAGGAAAATTATTCATAAAAATATGCTCTTTTACTTCAAAAGCTGTGCTTAATCTGATGGCTGTCTATCCATTTTCCCAATCACATTTCTTAAGAGTAAAGGAGATATCTCTGAAATGAAAGTTCTGTGAGCTTTAACTTTAAAAGCAAGTGTTATTGATTTCAGTAACAGGCAGAATATGTTTGAAAAGGACTAACAGAGGAATAAGGTTATCTGATAATGACAAACTGCTAATTCATGACTTTCATGATGCCTATATGATTAAACAGACCTGAAACTTTATATTTAAATTATTCTTTTATTACCAGATTTATTTGTAGAAAAACTCCATAAACTACTCATGTTAGTAATATTACGCATAAAGAAGGATTCAATACAAAATTCCCAATGAGGTTTGCTTAGTTTGTTATACTTGCTTCTATTTCCTTTCTTGAGAAGCAGAATATACCAAAATAATTGAAACTAAATTATTCATGTTTTTCCTACCTCAGCTAATTTTTCAATAACATAACTGGAATACATAAATTGTGCATGTAATTTCTCTATAAATAGTGATAGGGAGGCAGAATTATTATACTTTTCAGCAATACCATTTTTCTGGATGTTCCAGAAACTTTCTAGCAAATACAATTATTCAGCAAATATTTGTTTGATGCCTATAGTAATTTCAAGGTTCTATGAGAGCCATAAAGATAAAAAGATAATTTCCATCTTTAAGAAAAAAATAATACCTAGTCTAAAAGAATACGACTATACACATTATAATACAGAGGCTGGTGTAAAGGAGATACAAACATTGGTACAAAAAGAAAAAGTGCTGCAAGAAGAGATATGCCCAGATTACAGTGGGACACTAAAGGGAGAAGCTGTCTCAACATGTGCAGAGAATAGAGGGGATTCTTCCAGAGGAAGGAAGGCTGGACTCATTCTTAAAATTCGTGTTGGTGTGAGGCAGTTGGTCTGAGAAGACAAGATATCCTAGTTAAGGCAGTGGATGTGACAAGTAATAGGAGTGTGAACAGACATGGAAATCTTAGGATCATACAGTTTGTTTGATATGTCCTCATGATGCATAAGTTTGGGGACAAATAGGAATGAGTCTGAGGGATTGCCTCTGTCCAGTGTGGATTTTAGTCTGAAGAAAATGAGGTATCCTTATGTAGGAATAAATATGTTTACTTGGAATTTTAATAAGATCACTATGGCCAGTAAGATTGGTGGAGGCAGCAGGGATAATAAATAGATGGTTAAATTACCATGGAAGCTAAGATTTGGAGATTATATTGCCCTAGGTTTTACAAGTGGCAGAATGATTAACTTTCTCGTGTGAAACTGTCCTGCCAACACTGCAGTTAAACCAGTTTATACAATCCTGCACGCAAGAGACAAGTCCATAGGAAGTAATTTTACTAGGTGTCAGCACCCCCACCTAATTGCTTTTCTTTAGAAACTATTTCTATCAGTCCATGCTGGTGTTTCTCGAACAAGTGCCAGAGGCCGGAGCGATGGATTTTAATAAAAAATACCACAAAATTACATCAAAATAGCAGAAATAATGAAAACAAACATAGGGAAAGTCTGATAGTGATAGGGGGTCCACAAGCAGTGACCCAAGTCTGAGAAGGAAAGGTCATTAGAGGTAGCGGGGGAGGGATGACTGAGGGAAGCTTATACTGATGAAATCAGCAACATACTGGACTCTTGTTTCTCTCTTGCTTTTAGACTCTAGAGACAATACACTCAGCTTTCCCTGAAATTCACTGGTCCCACCAAGTGAACTTGTTTTCGTATGGTCCCCTGTCACTAAGTCTGCTATGCAGAAATAGCCAAGAGGAGAATACTTAATGTAAATTTCCTTTGGAAAGGGAGTTGATTAAAAATGCAACATAAACATCAAAGGTGCGAATCAATAAGTACTCTTATAACAATAGATTGACATGAGACAGGGGAGATGATAAAACAAACAAACAAAGAAAACTACAAATCTGTGAAAGAATAAGAAATAATCACTATAGTTGAGATATGTGTACTTGAGACTTAGACTTATTCATCTTTGTATTTCAATATGTAACTTAATTCCAGGTACATAGGAGATGCTTAGCAAAGATCCACTGAATGAATGAATTGGAAGTGCACTATAGCATCCTAAATGTGCCCCAGGAACATTACTATAACTTCATTGTTTTTACTGTTGTTTTGCAGGGGAGGGGAAAGATAAGGAGAATAGGTACTGCAAGTTGAATGAAATTGTGTTTGTTCAACCTGGTTAGTTCAGTTTTTGTTTTGTTTTGTTTTGCTCTATTGCACATAAGTTTTAAATGGTCTTTATTAAATGACTCTATATTTCTAAAGAGTAAGGATATTGTTATTTTCTTAAAACAAATGCAAAACATCCTATTTTGTCTATCTTATATTTGCTCTTTAAGATTCAATCTTCATCTTTCTCATTCAACTCCGGCCCTGGAAGCTTACCCATATTAATTAAATTGGCTGGTTCTCTTACTTTCTGGCTTCCTAATAAGGGGCCACCTCAGCTCATCTCTTCTCCTTTTCCTGTCTCTTCATGCCTATGGGGGAATAGGAGCTTCATTGTTACTCCCCAAAGTATTACCACATCCCTGTGATTTCCCTATATCCTACTGAAATTCTTATTATACTCTGCAAATTATTCAGTTCTATTTTGACATTCATTTCTTGTCAGGACTCTGATGGATACAGGTGATCATCCATATAATGTTTAATACATTTAATTTGACTTGAGTTTGATGAATTATTCAATATATTTATAATTGATCTCTTTTGAAATACACACAAATAGAAGCATTAAAAGAAAGGTAATTTTTGCTTTTTAGGCTCTCTTATTTGTCTATTACATTCTACATGGATGGCTAGCAATTTATCAAATGATATAAATACATATAATCTTAATATTGATTATGTGAAAAATCAATAATGGTTACTGTTGAGAATAGAAAATATACCCAGATAGAAATAGCTGTGTAAGAAGTATCATTCAGTTTCATGAATAGACACTTATAAATTAGTTTAACAGAAAGAACAATTTTTGTAAACTATTCTAGATCCAATCAAGATATGATTTATAATTCTCCAGCTCAGTGTTTTTTGATCATCTGTGGTGGCAAATGCATAAAAGTAGACATTTATTAATTTATTTTTAAAAACTTTTCTGAATTTATAAAAAGTCTTTATGAATTTATTTACAAAATTTTTGCTTAACAATTTCTAAGGTAAATCATCTAGAAAATTTTAGTACTTAGACCAAAAACTTAATTAAATCAATGATATAAAAGAAGAACAATTTCTCTAATGTGATTATATGTAATATATTTATTAATTATTTATAAAGAAAATTAGAATTTAGATGTATTCATATTTTTACATTAGAACAATAACCTTTTTATTTTCAAATACTAGTAATTATAAATTACTTGTATAAGTCAACACACATATAAGAAATAATATAGACATCTCATGTATCCTTCACTTAGTTTTCTTTCCCGTGGTAATTGCAAGACCTTAGTGCAATATTACAACCAGAATATTGGCATTGATATAACCCACATCTTATTTCAGCTTCCCTATCTTAATTAATCTTGTTTGTATGCATATTTGTATATGTTTGTGTGTCCATCTTGTTGGTGTGTTTGTGCCTCTGATTTTAAGTCATTATTAATACATGGTTTCTCTGTAAATTTTCAATTACCATGCGACTAAATTAGGCAGGAAGGATTCAGGGATGGAAAGCTTCTTGAATGAAATTCCTTGAATGAATGACATTTTTGGTGAAAAATTAAAAACATATTTTTATTGAAAAAAACACTTTAATTTTCTTTTCAACCTACATATCATCATAATATTTTTTATTTAATTAAACTTATTAAATAATACATTTCACAATTTATTTTCTTTTGTAGAATTAAAAGGAATGATAATTGTAAAGATTGGAAATAATTGTAAAGTTGTCATTACAAAAATAGTTAAGAGATTTCTGTATATGATATTGATAGAAACTAAATCACTCCCACACCTTGATCACTATTGAGTTAACAGAAATATGAGAATCAAAGACCTCGAATGACTCTAAAACTTGGATATATTTTAACCATATGCCAAAATCTTTTACTTATAGAGAGGAAACATAGGAAATGTGCTGATTTGTAGCAACTTCTCCTGAAAAAGGTGAAGGAAAAAAAAGGTAGGTTTACAAAGCCTCATTAATGTCCCCCAAAAGGTAAAGGAGTAAGGACTGAAGGAGACTTTAAGCCAAAAGAAACTATTACCTATCTGTGGATCATCAGTATTTGAAAACAATTTTTCTTAGGAAGCTAAATCTAATGCAGCAGCATCTAATCTAAGGCAATCAGCAATGACTTGATTGTCTTTGATTTGGCAGAACCACTATCCTACAACAATGAAAACAAGGGTGGGCATAGGCACATCTTGTAACCGATGTGGTGCCTGGCCAAAAAGACCAGGATGTGCAAAATTGGCTCCTACACAGTGCACACAAACATAGTGTATTCCATCAACATAGAACTCCTTTTAAACATCTGTTGAGACCATCTATAGGGCCAGCTCTCTTCATTTTGGTGCAATGCCGAGATAGTAATGTAAGCTTATATCGACTAACCATTTAATCTAACATACATTGGGTAGAGTGTAATGGTGAGCAGGTGCAATGTGATGTTGGCAATGAATTTCATTTCCCTTGCTTTGGGCACATATCAAAGACATAAAAATCTCTTTATTTAAGGAGGAGTAAAATTTAGAACAAAAATCAACAAAGTGCCTGGAGCACTTAAAAATTTTTCGTCATAAATCTAGAAAATGTTTTAGGTCAGATGCAGTAAAGAGAAGTCATTTTTTAAAATTACTGTATTAAAAAAATTAGTCATTTTTCAATGATGTGAAGAACAGGTAAAGGGAAGAATAGAAATAAAATTGAAAGATAAAGTTGTTGTAAGACAGAGGAATAATGTGAGGGAGTAAAAACTGAATAATTAATACATGGAAAACTTCCAGTCAACCATGATTTACAGAGTAAGCTGTGAGAGTAGATGCCTTACATAGATTGTAAATGAAGCTCATTAGAGTCAGGAGCAAGGAATTCAGAGATTCAGGTTTGGATAGATTAGCCTTGAGGTCATTGAAGATACTATAAGAATTAAGTTCACAGGTAAACTGAGAACTAGAAATGAGAGTAACTGTTATACTAGTATAGCAGGTAGCAGCAATAGCGACAGGGAAGAGAGTTATGCTAAGAGGCCTTTCATTAGTCATGAGTAAAATTCATATTCAGGTAAAGAGGAACATATAGAATGATCTGTAATATATAGGTATTTAATGTATAGTTACTAATATTATTGTGGTTTGTGACATAAAGCAAGATATACATTGGTAGTCTGCTTCTCAAAAATTGATTGGTAAATCCAATTTTTTAGTTATGAAATGATATTATTTTTTCCTTCAGAGATTTTAATTTTATTGTGGAGCTGTCAAAGTAATACCCAAAGAATGAACATAGACTAAATATAAGAACTGGTGGTGATGCAGACCAAGTGCACATCTCTTTTGGAAAGTCATTCTGTAGTACTCTCATTTCATAATTCCCCAAAGACTTGAATAGCAAAGCTCATTAACTGTAGAATGTAATGTTAAATACATTTTTAAAATACCAGAGATGGGGGTAAGATGATACTGTGCATTTCCTTAATGGCACATACCAGCTCTGCTAAGGAAAAAAAATCACATTATGATTCAGCCTGGTGGTATACTTGCTATCAAAAATAGAGATTGTTCTTGGCCTCAATGATATGATTCAATTATTAACCCATCTAAAAATTCTCTTTTCTATTATGTTTTATATAGGGTATAAGAATATATCAACATGAATTTATTTTAAACTGGCAGATCAGTGCATGAATTCATGCACCTTGAAAGGAACTTTGGGCCAGGCTGTGAGATTATGGTGGACACAGGGGCAGGTCTTGGCTCATCCTCCACATTTCTGCCTGGCCTCTCCTGCAGTGGCCTCTGTTCTCCTGTCTGCTAGCAACCCCACTCCCCCATTGCTACTCCCACGGTCTGACAGCTCAGAACAGTTGGGGCAGGCAGGCAGAGGGGTTAGGGGTGAGCAGGCTGGCAGGCAGGTGAGCAGTTAGGAGCCAGAGGTATTGGAGTGAGAGGGATGTCCAACTGCCAGTTTAGCAGGTGCAGGAGGTGGCTGCTGGCCCATATCACCTCTCAGGAGCAGAGGGAGGTAGAGAAGCCCTGAGGGGCAATTGGGGCTGGCAGCTGCCATGCACACCCACTGACTGCACCAAGTAATTAGGGCTAATGCCTGTAGCAAGTGTGAGTGCTGGGCAGGACTGCAGTTCATAGGAGCAAAGAATTTTCAGTAACCACCAGAGGCTTGCCCTAATGACTGACTGG
>JAAGEH010000226.1:6831706-6895754 GCA_011751065.1 Lasiurus cinereus
TATCCCTGAGACAATGGTTGTTATAAACATTCACCTATTCTGTGCTCCTCAAAAAAGAGGTGAAAAATGGGGCTTTTGTTGTTAGTTTGCTGGGTTCCTATTTAGGCTTGACTATTTATTAGCTGTATTGCCTTTGGTAATGCAGTTTATTTATTGTCCTTAAGTTTTTTCACTTAAAAATAAAGGTATTAGGGTAATTTTAAGGGAAAGGATCACTTTTGCCTTATATCTAACATATACTACCAGTAGTATGTATCATATATAATCTGTAGTAAGTTCTATAGTACCACTTAATGGATGTTAAAATGCTTCATATTATTGCTTTTATCTATACTAATAAAAGGGGTAATATGCTAATAAGGGAGGATGTCTTCTGGGCATCCTTCCAGACAAAGCTGTAGTGGTTGCGAGGGCCGAGGCACAGGCAGCCATGGGCAGCTGTAAAGGGCCAAGGTGTGGCTGTGAAGGGCCCAGGCACAAGCCAGCAGTGGCAGCAGCAGTGGGGTAACGGGATAGTGTCTTCCTCTGATCCAGCAGGTTGCTTCCTTCAGAGGGAGGCCAAATTGCAACTTAGGCCAAGGGTGGAGGTGGTTAGGGACAATCAGGGCAGCAGGGGGGCAAGGTAGGGGTGATCAGGCCAGCAAGAGGGCAAGTTAGGGTTGATCAGGCCAGCAGGCAGAAGGATTAGAGGTGATCAGGCAGGCAAGCAGGCAGGCAAGTGGTTAGGAACCAGAGGTCCCATATTGGAGAAGATACAGGCTGGGCTCAGGGACCTTCCTCCTGTGCACAAGTTTCGTGCACCAGGCCTTTAGTTATTACTTGAAAAAAGTAGGATATTAAGAAGTTTGAGAAGATAATGATATCTTTTATACACTAAATAATACTAGATGCTAGGGATATTTTAAATGAATATTTTTTAATATAATCTTACAATAGCCATATAATTAAGTATATTATTATATCGTTTTATGGGTGCAGAAATTAATGCTTACTGAACTCAGATCAAATTGCCTCTAGATAACATGCTTGTCCCCTTTTATCATTTGTTATTTCTTTTATTTAAAATTTCACAACTGATTTAATTTCATATAGAAAATTGTGTTGCATTTGCTATTCTCACTCATAATTTTTACCTTTGAATATCTGACTCTAGCAGTCTTATCATACTCTTAGATTTTAAAGAGTGAATGATAAATTATGGAAATTAACTTTAACTTTTAGTCAGTCCAGTTTGGAGACTAACTAAACATACAACTTAAAATACTATTTGATAGAATTTCTGGTAGTCAGAATATCACCGTATTTTTAGCGTTTTATTTCTGTATGGAAGCAATTGAGACTTCATTTAAAACAAATATAACCTTGAAATGACACTGAATTCTACTTTGTTAATTATCTACATATTAAAACCATTTATGTGAGCCAACTATAAATTTTATAATAATCCATTAGATTTTAGAGATAGGACAGTTCTGAAAAATTTTTGTAAGATATTCTGCATTATTCCTCAATTAAAATATAATCTCCCAAACTCTTTTCATAATGAAATCTTCCATCAAGTTTAGTTACATCATGCAGAGATAGGTAATTTACTACCCACTGACATAACTAATTATAAATTTATAAATTATAATTCAGTTTGAACTTAATGTTTTCAGCTATTTCTGATTATAGTTCAGTAATAGGTTAAAAGTACAAAATATTCTTTGCGACCTTTACCTTCCAAAAAATACCATTTGCATTTCTAATAAAATTGATAGATTTTACTGAAAGGAATTCTGGTAGTTTAATATAACCTTATTTTGTATATCTAAGATTACATAATTGTTCTGTGCTAGTACCTTTATGTACTTTGTTCATTTTTACATATCTGTATAATATTTGAACCAGAAGCCATGTTTGCAAAATTAAAATCAGAGAAACACACAAATACATACTGCACATCACAACCATTTCTAACAACTCCTTCACCAAGCATACTGAGTCAGGGTTGTGCATATAATTGTATCCTTGTAGTAATTTTAGGGGATTCCTATATATATCCTTAGAAAGCTTCATTTATTTTCTTTGATTTCTTTTAAGGTTTAAAGAAGTTTGCATTTTCTATGTGTATTTTTCTAACTTGGACATTTTAGTGCAATTCATTATAATTCATTACAATAAAAGTCATAAATACAATAATTTGAAATATTTTTAATTCATTAGAAAATGATCATAATCATTTTATTAAAATTCATTGGGGTGACACCGGTTAACAAAATTACACAGGTTTCAAAGTGCACTAATTTTCATGCACTGGGCCTCATCTGTCAAACATGGAAAAATGAGTTGCAACCATATAGTTGAGTCTATCTGAACAATACCCAAAAAGTTGAAGGTGTATGTGAATCTGTAATTATTTCCCAATTTATTTCTATTTAAGTGTGTAATTTGTAAATAAGTCATTTTCTTGTTTTATGTCTTGATATAATTTTACTCATATAAATTACCTTAATAATTTCAGATTTGGACAGTTATGTATTTGTGCAGCGAGCAGTAAACAACCATAAATGCCTTACTTTAGTTTTACAAAACTTAGAAAATACTACAACTTAGATTAGTATTCTGTATTACTGAGCCATGGCAAGAAAGTTATAATTTTTAGATTTAGTGAAAACAATAATTCAAAATGTATCCAGTTGCACTCATTTCAAAATTTACTTCCTGGGGAGGCATTTAATTTTGTGGTAATTATAATAATTTTTCCCCCAAATACCCGATTAGGCACCATTTCATTTTGCTCCCTGAGAAACACAGGGACTGGCTTATAGTCTCCTTTTGAAAATTAGAGTCTTAAGTGAAGTAAAAGTGAAGTGATTCTAAAGTTCTTAAATAATTTAGTTTTGAAATGAGAGATACTAAACCTGCCATTTCACATTTCATTAAACTGTTTGGAGAATAACTATAATGCATTTTAAAAATCAACTTTCTAGGTTCATGTCAACTTTTGTTTGTGAAATTCAGGCAGTATATACTAAGTTGCTCCCATTCCAATTCTCCAAAACAAATACAGTTTTGAGTATTCAGAATAGTTTATTATTGTATTATTATGTATTATTTACTGTATTATTTTTCATATGAACAATTGTAAACCTACTTTTGCTCTACCCTATTTATAAACATGTTATCAAGAAATAGAGTATGGATAAGCAGTTTAAAGAAAGTTTTAAAAATCCTTTTTTTTCCTGTTTGGATAGATTGAGCCAATATATAAACCTAATTGTTATATGTTATATATAGCTCATCTATTAATGAAATTGTCATGTTTAAGGTAACTAATAAATATTGATAGTAGTATATTAGCACAAAAATTCTTGATAGTTTACATTAATATTAATGATTTCATCTCTGAAATAAAAGCTCAGCAATCCATGTTGAAGTTTGATGTGTTTTAAACTGAAAATTTATATTCTTGTCACACAATAAAGATAGAATATTTTAATATTTTATAACTAAGTTAAGATTAAATTTGAGTATATTTTATAAAATTTTTAGTCAAAACCCTTTTAAATAACTCGCAATAATGTTGCATATTTCAAAGAAGGCTCTAACATGTGAAACAATTAAAAAATCAGAAAGATAGATGTAAAAATTACCAATATTAACTAGGATTAAAATTTTTATCTACAGTTCAACATTTGTGAATTTTTATTCTTAAGGTTAAAAACATAAAGTAAGCAATTATTGCTTTTAGCATGTATATTTGTAAATAAATACTGAAAAAGTAAAGTCTTAAAAATTATGAGCTAGAGACCAAGGTTACATTAAGACGATGGTTATATTATTGTATTTATATTTTTTCTTCTAGATCTTATGTGGCTTATCTACATAATTAAATAGTTGTCTAATAGTCACATAATGTTATTCTTCAGTTAATTATTATTGAACTATTATATACTATGAATACCAATACATTTCAATTAAATTTTAATTCAAATGAGATAGTAAGTACATTCACAACATCTTCTTAAAGTTTATTTTATTTAAGCAATATGTCTGTTTATATGTGTTTGAACACATTTAAAAAGGAAAAATGAAACAAAATGCTAAAAGGAGCTTGTTTCACCTTTTGTCCACAGCCCCAAATCTGAGCAGAACAGTAATTAAGTATATCTGTATATATTTAAAGAAAACATCAGGAAGGGATAGGGCTCTGGACCACATGGATATATCTGATATACATAGTGTTAATATTTTAAATATTAAAAAATGGGGAAATGTAAACTGTTACTTATAAATTCAAAACTGGTAGTAAAAAGTCATTCAAAGTAAAAGAGAAAGTAAAGAAAATAAATAATGCCCTCGCTGGTTTGGCTCAGTGGAGAGAGTGTAGGCCTGCAGACTGAGAGGTCTTGAGTTAGATTCCAGTAAAGGGCACATTCCTGGTTTTATATCTATACTAGAGGCTTGGTGCTCATATTTGTCACGGGTGAGGTCCCTCGGCCAGGCCTACGCCCTCTCGCAATCTGGGACCTCTCAGGAGATGTTGGAGATTCCTGCAGAATCTGTGCACATGGCCTCAAGCCACACACACACTCTAGGGACATACAGGGAGGAACAGATGAGCAGGATTGGCACGAATGAGGAACTGCAGACCGGTGAGCAGTCCAGATGTAGAACAAAGAGTGATTTGGGGAGTTTTTATTGCACAGATGTGAGTTATTATGAGTTGAATTGTGTCTCCCCCAAAAGACATGCTGAAGTCCTAACCCTCAGGACCTGTTGGGAAATAGGGTCCTTGTGGATGCAATTAGTTAGGATGACGTCATAGTGTCTTAGGATGGGCCCTTAAGTCAAAATTTGGAACACCTGGAATCAGAAAGGAGGGCGTCTTGATTCATAGGTGTATCACCTGAGAACTGCCCTCTTGTGATCCAGGTCTCCTCAGGGGATGTCAGAGAGCCAGTTTCAGTCCAATTTCACACAGGCCAGGCCAAGGGACCCTACCACTGCATGAATTTGTGCACTAGGCCTCTAGTTTTCTTATAAAAATATAAAATAAGAAGAAAGAAAACAAATAATGATTATGAAAGTCAGTACAGTACCTTTGAGGTGAGGGAAGCGTTATGACTGGTAAAATGTGCTAGCAGTTTATCAACTCAGGTGTTGGTTTTATCTTAAAATATTTGTGAAATTGTGCAATTATGCTTCATACATCTTTCTACATACACATTATTTTTTGAATATAAAAATTTAAAAACTATTAATGAAGCTATTTCATTTTAAAATATATTTTTATTGATTTCAGAGAGGAAAGAAGGGTATATAGAGAGAAACATCAATGATGAGAAAGAATCATTGATTGGCTGCCTTCTGTACTCCCTACACTGGGGATCACCTTACACTGGGGATGCAGCCCCTAACTTGGCATGTGCCCTGACCTGGAACCAAATCATGACCTTCTGGTTCATAGATCTACACTCAACCACTGAGCCACACCAGCCAAGCAATGAAGCTATTTCTTGATTGTTCTCTACTGAGTTTATTCAGTAACCCAGTATATTTAAGACTTTGCATTCCTGAGCAGTGTATATTTGGTGGGCGATAAGCAGAAAATAGCTTCACAGTGTGTAGTTCTTCTTACAGATCCATGCTTACCTGAGAGAGGTTAATTGATACTCTATCAATTACTCCACATAAAGACTGCTTCCTTTCTATGCTAAATCCTGAACATGCATGCCCAGTGAGGTGAATTTCACTAACCTGGACACTTCAGTTCCACCAGGTGCTTAATTAAGACATAACACAATTATTTGAGTTCAGTTACATAATAATCATTATTATTTATTGCACTTGTTAATACATACATAGTTTTAGTAACTATTATCTAAAAATAAAATATACCTATGAAAATGAGACACTGTTTTTATGAAAGTTCAATGAAATGCTTTAGAAAATAAAGGTTTTACCAATCCTGTAGCATTAATTTTAGGAGATGATTAGGGAAAACATCTATTCAAATCTAGTTGATTCCTCTTCAGATACTTTTGCAAGTATCTTTAATGTTATTTTTTACAGAAATATCTGATTCTATGCCATCAGTTACATATTAAAATTGATATTTAGGTAGGAAAAATGATGTGAACTCTAATCAGCAATCTTTAAAAAAGAACTTAGCCCTATGGTAAATAATGGCAATTTTTTTTTCTAAGTGAACGCTTGGTTTTGAAAAAAGACAATCTTAATCAATGAATTAATATGTGCCTTCATTTATATGCATGTGTGCATGGGTGCCAACACAGGTGTGTGTGTGAAATTTAAGTTCCTATTTCCAATTGTAGGTGACTTGTCCAATTACCCTACCAAATATTATTTTTGATTTGGTAATTTATCACATTTTCTTTTTCTCTATATATAAGGAGGAAGAGGTATTTTCTTTCTTTTTTCCCCATAGTCCTCAAATGACACTCTGTTGATATGTAATGCCATTATAAACATAACTAGAGACCCAGTGCACAAAGTTCATGTGGGGGACGGAGGAAGGGCTGGGAGTCCTTCAGCCCAGCCTGCTCCCTCTCAAATCTGGGACCCCTTACGGGATGTCCAACTGCCTGTTTAGGCCTGATCCTACCTGGGCAGTCGGACATCCCTCTCACAATCCAGAACTGCTGGCTCCCAACAGCTTGCCTGCCTGCCTTCCTGATTGCCCCTAACCGCTTCTGCCTGCCAGCCTGATCACCCCCTAACTACTCCCCTGACAGCCTGATAGATGCCTAACTGCTCCCCTACCAGCCTGTTTGCACCTAATTGCCCTCCCCTGTAGCCTGGTCACCACCAACTGCCCTCCCTTGCAGGCCTGGTCCCTCTCAACTGCCCTCCTCTGCTGGCCATCTTGTGGTGGTCATCTTGTGTCCACATGGGGGCAGGATCTTTTAACCACATGGGGGCAGTCATCTTGTGTGTTGGAGTGATGGTCAATCTGCATAACACTTTTTATTACATAGGAGAGAGGTCTGGTGCACAAGTGAGGGCCAGCTGGTTTGCCCTGAGGGGTGTCCTGGATCAGGGTGGGTGTTCCCTTGGGGAGTGTGGTGGCCTGAGCAAGGGGTCTGTGGTGGTTTTCAGGCCAGCCACACTCCCTGGGTGACCCAAGTGGAGGCCCTGGTATCTGGGATTTATTTATCATCTACAATTGAAACTTTGCAGCCTGGAGCAGAGCCAAGCCTTCTGCTATCACAGCCATTGAAACTTTGCTGCCTTAAGTGGAGGCCTGCTGGCCTGGGTGTGCAGAAAGCTTGGCTTCCTCCATTGCCAGGGGCAACCCAAAACTCCCTCCTGCTCTCTCTGCAGTGGTAGCCATCTTTGTTGGGTTAATTTGCATACTTGCTCTGATTGGCTGGTGGGTGTCGCTTGTGGGTGTAGCGGAGGTATGGTCAATTACCATATCACTCTTTTATTAGATAGGCTATTTTTCTTTCCAAGCCAAACCACTTCTTTATAGACTTTCTTCAGACCAAATTGCAATCCACTCCATCAAACCAACGCTACACTAATAAATCTCTTTGTGACAAGCCTCTCTCTGTCTTGGACTCAGAGTCAAGGTGCTGATGGATAATACTAGAAGCCTTCTTATCTAGAAGAGAGGGTCTAAGAAGAATGCCCATAGAAGTCTTAGAAAAAAATTGCGGCTAGCTCAGAGTGTTTATGAGCACATCCTAAATCTTTCTGAGGTTTCACACAAAAAAAGCATAACCACCACACCCTTGAGACATTAACCCTGTGATCACATTTTAATGACAGAGCTCTGGATTTGGTCTTTTCTCTCAGACCAGTAGTTGGTAAACTGCGGCTCGTGAGCCACATGTGGCTTTTGGCCCCTTGAGTGTGGTCCTTCCACAAAATACCATGGCTTGGGTGAGTCTATTTTGAAGAAGTGGCATTAGAAGAAGTTTAAGTTTAAAAAATTTGGCTCTCAGCTGAGACCGGTTTGGCTCAGTGGATAGAGCGTCAGCCTGCGGACTGAAAGGTCCCAGGTTCGATTCCGGACAGGGTCATGTACCTTGCTTGCGGGCACAACTCCAGTAGGGGGTGTGCAGGAGGCGGCTGATTGATGTCTCTCTCTCATCGATGTTTCTGACTTTCTGTCTCTCTCCCTTCCTCTCTGTAAAAAATCAATAAAATATATTTGAAAAAAAAATTGGCTCTCAAAAGAAATTTCAATCTTTGTACCGTTGATATTTGGCTCTGTTAACTAATGAGTTTGCCGACGACTGTCAGACCATTTCTTATTTGTGTGAAACAGTTTTATTCCCTAACCCAGCAAAACCTTACATGGAAATGTATTCTCGTGGTTCCCTTGGTAACTTAAGTGTTTCTTCTTTGTGAGTTTCTCTTTATCAGATGATAGAGAGATAGATAGCCTTATTCAAACCAGTTAGCACTTTCAAAATTCTACCTGGAAAACTGCTTACCAAATACTCAATTCTATTAGGTATATTTTTCATTTTCCACATTATCCTACGTAGCAGTGTGGCTTAACTTTTCACCACTACTTAAAACTGGTCATGTTTTCAGCCTACACGAGCTGAGAAGTGGTGTGGGGAGTGCAGATCATGGGGATCAGCAGCCTGACCTCAGTGAATGTTGTTGCAGGTTCTTTATTCGAGAAAAGGTTCACCTCCGCAGATGCAGAGAAAGGGTTGCTGTACTATCGAGGGTCAGCACAAGCAAAGGCTTCAAAGTCCTCGGCTTCATTGGAAATTGCCCAAATGACTCCATAAACAATTCAGGGGCTCCTTCCCAATTAAAGCCTTGACTTTAACATTAGACTCTGCAGATTGTGAGTATAAGTTGTGGAATGATGCACTGACCTGGGGGGTCAGGATTTGTGTCTAGTTTTGAGAAAGATGACCCTGTGGTTATAGTAGTCAGTCATTTCTTTTGAGACAGTTACAGAAGCTTTTTGGTTCCTTACCAAATTCTGAGAAGTTTATCACCTTAGTTCTATGGATCAAAATAAATTGTATTTAAATTGGTATATGTTATTTTAACATATAAAATGAGTGGTATAGTATCTTCTTAGGAAAAGCACTGAACATTTGATGGAGGAGCATAATATGGTGAAAGAGATAATGAATGATTTTATCATGTTTTGCTTTTAACCTGTTAGAACTCGAAGTCCAGCAGACTTTGAGATAGCCAAAGGTGATTTAAGAAATAAACACAGAGAGCCTACCATAGAAACAGATGCTGCAAAAGCATTGCAGTGAACAAGTGTATTTCAAAAAGAGGGCACTGGCCTTTATATACAGTGGCTGAGTACTAGGAGGCTGCTATTCTTCAAGAGCCTGTGGTTTACCAGACAGAAAAATAGAGGATTTATATAAATTTAATTCTTTCAACAACCCAATGAGTATAATTTATTATTTAACTGTTATTTTCAGAAAGCTGAGATCCTGATACAATTTATGAAGCTTCCTCAAGGCATATTCATAGCGGAACTGAGAAGAAAGTCTATTTATTGAAAAGTTGTGGAAGACCATAAAAATTATAGAAAAACAGAGCGTAGTTGAAATAGCAGATCTGCCAGTTGCCACTGAAACCTTAGTTTTTTTCACTTTTAAAATGAAAATATAAATTATGCTTATCATAAATTATCATAAGAATTGAATAGAAAAAAATAGAAAGTTTAAAAATATTATTTGGTACAGGATATATATATATATATATATATGTGATTAAAAATGGTGGTTTTTCTAATGTTTTCATTATTATTCCACTGTTTTGCACTGCTCAACTACTTGAATAAATAGGGCTGCTGTTGACTAATAGCAGCTGTCTAAATCTGAATTTTCTAAATGTCCTCTGAAATAACCATCATATAATCAAATAAAAAATTAAATATGACATTTAAAAATCATTCTTCAAAACATAGTAACACTAAGAGACGTAGGTTGTTTTTTTTAAATATATTTTATTGATTTTTTACATAGAGGAAGGGAGAGAGATAGAAAGTCAGAAACATCGATGAGAGAAAGACATCGATCAGCCGCCTCCTGCACGCCCCACAGTGGGGTTGTGCCCGCAAGCAAGGTACATGCCCCTGACCGGAATCGAACCTGGGACCTTTCAGTCCGCAAGCCGACGCTCTATCCACTGAGCCAAACCGGTCTCGGCGAGACATAGGTTTTAACAAATAAAATTATTTATTACAGAAATAACCACCAAATTTCAATAGTGCATTCTTAGGGTGCAAGGAATGGGGGAGAAGCGACTTAAGGGACTGCAAAAGAGAAGAGAGTGAAGGTCTTAGACAAAGCACAGATAAAATCACCCACAGAAAAAGAAATTCTAAAAGTAAGTTAAACTACTGAACACATACCTGGGACTTGATAGTTCACAGTACTAGTTGCAAAAATGAGGTTCAAAGGGACCTGGCCCAGAGGTGACACCATCATAGAACCATTATTTTCCTGGATAAAAGGGAACTATACAGGGACAAATGGTGCTTCTGAGAGAAATGGCAAGGATGGGATAGAAGACTAATAGGGTACCCAGAAATAAAAAAACGTTAAATGACTGTATTAAGCACAGATAGAATGTAAATCAGCATATTAAAATCTCTCACAACAAAATCACTTCGAAATGAAAGGCAATTATAACACAACTAGAGGCCCGATACATGAAATTCATGCTAGAGTAGGCCTTCCTTCCCCCCGCTGCTGACACTGGCTTCCCTTTAGCACCCAGGACCCAGGCTTCCCTCACAGCCCTGGCTTTGTCCAGAGGGTCATCCGGAAGGATATCTGATCTAATTAGCATGTTATGCTTTTATTATTATAGATACTCCAAAGAGTCAAATAACCATGAACAAATATTAAACTAGAATGAAGTCAGATATTCAAATTTTAATAATGAATTTGGATGAAAAAGAAAAGCAGCATGAAATACAATGAGATTGATTGAACTCAAGAAAATAGATTAACTAGATTATTAAAACAAATATAAAGAAGAGAAAAATATATAAAAAACTCAAATGGATTTTTGGAGATAAAAATATAGGAGCTTAAAAAGAAAAAAATAGTCCCACTGGATAAGATAAACAATATATTTAAAACAGCAGAAGAAAAAAGCAAACAAACATCTGAATTTAAAAAATGTACAAAATGGTATGAGAAAAATAATTTAAGTAATACACAAATACTCAGTAAGCTTGAGATCAGTCAAGTAGCATGACAGTTAAACAGAGCCACTAAAGCTGGAAGTGGAGAAAAGAAAAATATTGAAGAAATAATGAGCAAAATTTTCTACTTTAAAAACAAATGTATTTACACATCAAAGCAGTTCAATAAACCACAGCAAATTTAGAATACAGAAAGTCACATCAGGACACATCATAATTAAATAGCTGAAAATGAGAGATAAAGGGAAAATATTAAAAGCAGTTATGAAAAAGGACCCACTGATTGCAGATACATAGACAGACAAGTAATATATGGTAAACCTGTTCTAATAGTAAAATGCTGACTAATAGATATAGAATAGGTTATCAATTGAAAAACTACTATTTTAGAATTAATACTAGAGGCCTGTTGCATGATATTTGTGCAAGAATAGGCCTTTCTTCCCCTGGCTTCACTCCTGGCCCCCCAAGAACCTACAAGTCCCCGCTCCTGGGCTGCCTGGGAGCCGCCAAGTCCTCATTCCTGGCCAGAGCACCTCTCCTGTAGCTCCCTCCATTCTTTCCCACCTCCCCCTCATAGCAGACATCCCACCTTATCCGGCCACTCTGTGGCTGCATATGCAAATTAACCCATCCATCTTTGTTGGTTAACTTGCAGACTCACTTCTGATTGGCTGTGGGTGTAGAGGAGGTACGGTCAATTTACATGTTTGTCTATTATCAGTAAGATAATAATTTGAATTCTGGTAAGAATCATTATTAGGTGCTAAAGCCATAGAGTGAAGGGGTTGTCATATGAAACTGTCATAATAAATGTGTGTGTGCTTCAAGCTGTCAATTTTGTGGTCCTATTATGCAACAATAGATAAGTAATATACTAAGCAATCAGAATTAACATAATCACTAATACATACATTAAAATTATATGCTACCAATATGATACATCACTTATATAGTGTCCCAGCCCCAAATGCATAACTTGAATCTCTTCATAGGAAAAATAGCAATACCCAAGTTAAGGAATGTAAAACTATAATATTACTAGTTATAGTATTCAAAAAATAATGGCATGAAAGAAAGAAAATATAAGGAACTGCTCCAGATAGAAGGAAACTTAATAGACCTGATAAGTAAATACATATTCTGATCCTAGACTGGATCTTATACTAGAAAATAAATAACTATAAAGCATGTCACCCTGACAATTGATGACATTGGAATATTCAATGTAAGTATATAAAAAGTGTATTGAGCTTGGCCAGTGTTGCTAAGTGGTTGACTATCGACCTATGAACCAGGAGGTCATGGTTTGAAACTGGATCAGGGCAAATTCCCGAGCTGTAGGCTTGATCCCCAGTGGGGACATGCAGAAGGTAGCTGATCAATGATTCTCTCTCATAATTGATGTTTTGTATCTCTATCTCTCCCTTTTTCTTCCTCTCTCAGAAGTTAGTAACATTAAAAAATAATGTCTTTTGATGTTATGTTTATTAGATTTGATTATTGTATTTTGTATCATGGATATGTAATTTAAGATCTTAGAAAATACATGCAAAAGTATTATAAAACGACATGTTTTTATATAGAGAAGAGATAAAGCAAATGCAAGAAGTAATTAAAATGAATAAGTATAAAAATATTCAGTTATTTTGGACAATTTTTATACATTTTCTCTAAGTTTAATCTTTTTACAATATATTTTTATTGATTTTTAACAGAGAGGAATGGAGAAGGATAGAGAGTTAGAAACATTGATAAGAGAGAAACACCAATCAGCTGCCTCCTGTGCACCTCCTACTGGGGATGTGCCCACCACCAAGGTAAAATGCCCTTGACCAGAATTGAACCTGGGACCTTTCAGTCCACAGGACAATGCTCTATTCACTGAGCCAAAGCAGTTAGGGCTAAGCTTAATATTTTTTTAATAAAATGGTAAAAATAATGATCAATAGGTATTCAATTGTTCTTCAATACATTGTATTACACCGAAAAAACTATTAGAACTTAGTTTCCCAGGATATAACCAAAGGACTATTACACAATGAGCCCCATATATCTTTACTTTAAAATGCACAAACTACTAATACTTTTTAGTTTCTACTAGCTTGCAGAAATTTTGACATGTAGAGGTAGAAAAAAAATGCAATTCTTCTCCAATCCTAGTTTATAAACTATCCTTATACATTTTATCAAAAGCTAATTAAAATTCCATGCCACTGGTTAAAAGAACATGGACATGAAATTTAGCAAAGGTAGATAAATCACTGGGACACTGGGAATTGACTACAAGGGGAAAAAAAATACTTGAAAGTTGCAGCAAAACTAGGCCATCTATTCACTTCAGTAGGAATCGATTGCTTATAATTTATCTGCAGGGCTGGCTAAGAAAATAGGGGGAAAGCCACAGAATCATTATCATCATCATACAATTACTTATATTTTAATTGGTAATAAAGTATCAGGATACGCATAGCACTGAAATGTAGAGAGGGAGGAGGTCAGAATAGGATATGGAAAGAGGTAGTTTAGTTGTAGTGAAAACACAAATAAACCATTTTCTCTCAATAACTTATTTTTCTCTGATCCCCAGACCGGAAAAAAAAAACAAAACAAAACACACATAACAAAACTGTGGTTGTATTTTCCTAAATTGTCATTGCTATTCTCTAGTTATTACAGTGAAGCTTAAAGCTGTGAAGCATATATGCATTCTACATGCTTTTCCTCTGCAATCTTCAAAATGCTATTTTATGACATAGCAACTTCAAAATCAAAAGGGTGTTTACAAACTATTGGCAGGCTGGCTGGTCCAAGAGATTTATAATAGGCCATACAGTGCCTTTGATTTCTAGGTCATTGCTTTAAATCCATTCTGCCTAATGACTATTGGCTGCTCAAAGTGAAATGAACTGTTGAGTTTAGCAGAGTTCCAGTAATTTGTATTATCTGCAGCCTTTTCCAGTTTGTGAGTAGACTCTCTACTCACCCTTGTGCTTTTAGCAAGAGAGTTAAGTGGTTCAAGTTAGAAACATGACTTTAAGATTGCGATGCAATCTTTTTTTTTTAGCTATATAATTATCAACAATTGGATTGCCATCTTTTAGTCTTAATTTTTCTTCATTTAAAATTTGTGAATAAATGTGTTTGTATCTAATAGTCTACTTAACTGGATTTTTTTAATTGAATAAATATTTTATATGGTTTAGAAAAAGATGGCGACTGGCAGGAAGGTAGGGAGGTATAATGTGTGAGAGAGTGAGGGAGTGATAGAGATGTGTGTATGGGAGTGGGTGTGTGTGAGAGTGAAATAGGGATAGTTAGAACCTGCAGTTCTTCCAGGGGACTGCCAATCTGGGCAGTTTTAGACAGTAAAACTCTGCTGCTGTCACATACATTCCAGGGACCATGCACAGAGACCATGCCATCTTGAAAAGCAGAACTGCTTGAGACTAGAATCCTAGCCTTGTCAACACCCAGTCTGGTCTCAGAAGCAAACCAGGACCCTACAGCCACACTTGTAAAAGACCTGCAATCACTACTGCAGACCAGGGACACCAGGACTCCAGGCACCACAACACAGATTTCTGTGAGTCACAAAGCCAATTCCCCTCTCCCGTCATCCCCAGAGTAGCCACACAGAAGTTAACAGACCCCCGCTACACAATAAGGTTTTCTGCACACACAAAGCAATGGCGACTCTGTCTGACTTTGAGCATTGGTATCGGACATGGAAGTTTGTTTCCCGTGATTCATCTCCATGCCCAGGCAGGTCAGGGAGACAGCACTGAGCTTGAGTGAGGACTTGCAAACTCTGGGAATTTATTTCCCGTGTCTCCTCTGTGCCCAGGCAGGGAGACTGAGCTGAATCTGAGCCTATCTTCTCTTCCTTAGGGAGGTAGTTTTCTGTGACCAGATTCTGTGCCCACGCAGGGCAGAGAGATAAGTTCTGAACTTGAGCCCAGATTTGCGAACTCTGGGAAATTGTTTCCCACAACTAGTCTCTGCACCCAGGCAGGGAGGCAGTCCTGAATTTGAGCATAGGCGCACAACCTTGGGGAGATTGTTTTCTGGTACCAGATCCTGCACCCAATGCAGGGAGACAGTGCTGAATTTGAGCCTGGAGGTGCATCCCCGGGGGGTTTGTTTTTCATGACCACACCCTGCACCTTAGCAGACAGGCTGTGATGAATTTAAACCTGGATGTGCGCACTCGGGAAGTTTGTTCCTCATAACCAGACCCTGTGCCCACATAGGGAGGCAGCACTGAATTTGAGCCTGGGTGCATGGACACAGCAAGTTTGTTTTCCACTATGCACACCTGTGTGACCAGACCCCACACCCACACTAAGTGGCAGTGTCACCTGACTTTAATTCAGGGCAAACGCACAGGGAAGGCTGTTTACTGCAGGGCAGAAGTGGACCTCCTGTCAATACAGTGCGACTGAGCAACCCAGTCTCCCAAGTAGATTAATTTTTTAAAAGGTTTATGACTCATCTTTCTTTTGCTTTAAAATAACATGCTAGAAATATTAAAATATGACAATATGACATAAATTATAAAGGAAGCAGAGGATCTTTGTGACTCTAGAATATGCCAGTTTTAAGCAAACCTGTGCATACATGCATCTATTTATTCTCCACTCAAACAATTATTAGTTATCTATTCTCAGATAATGTGTTACATATCAGAGAAAAAAAGATGAGTAAGAGTGATACTTGCCTTGAAAAATATTTAAATGAATGTAATTAAATACCATTAATAATATACAGAAATCAAGAATAGACCTAAATTTAATTCTAGACATTTTATCTAGTAAGTAGAGAAATCTTTATACTCTAAAATTAGAATTTTAAAGGAAACATTTTTTCCACCTAAAACAAGTTGCACAGTTTGCATATTAGTATTGTAAGAAGTTATGAGAAATAAATATTGTTAATATATTAATATTTTAAACAAAATAAACACACATATGTGACATTGAGTAAGACTGGGCCTATACCCATAGAACCATCCAGCTTCATTGTTGATACATTGTAGCCTCCCCCTTTCTTGCAGCAAAATGATGTATCTTTCAAAGTGTTTAATGCTAAGAATATCCTAAGACTGATACTTACTATAATACTAGAGGCCTGGTGCATGGATTTGTGTACATTGAAAGGAAATTAAATAAAATAAATATTTCAGAGTCCTGGGAGGAGGGACCATGGGAGGTTGACTCCAGAGCATGTCTTCCCTCTCTCACCCAGTCCCCATAGGCCAGACCTCAGCAGCAAGTTAACCTACTGGTCCGAGTGTCAGCTTCCTGGTGGTTAGTGCATGTCATAGTGACCAGCTGAACAATCAAATGGTCAGAGGGACACTTAGCATAGTAGGCTTTTATATATATATAGATTAATGCACTAATGTCCTATTATTTTGTAAAGGGAAATAACATTAAATAGAATACATTATGGAAAGTTCTCCAAATTATTCAGTGGTCAAATCATTACTGTTATTGATTGCTTATGAAAAAAATATTTGCAGAAATATAGATTTTAAAAAATTACAGTATTTAATCTATCAGAAGGAAACTAATGCACAGGACAAATCAATATCGAGAATATACATAGGCAATTTAATTGCTCCATTGATGACAGGATTGAGAAAAACAACTTCTATGAAGCATAAAATTTGGGAATTGAACTGTTTAATTTAATGAGCAAAATTGTTGTAAAGACCTTTCATGACTGATCCTATTATTAGTTATACAAGTTCTAAGGTGAACATCAATTCTTATCATTTATGAGAGCCAAGCATATTAGTGTAGATCTTTCTTTGAAAGCCTCATTGAAATATTTTTCATACAAGTGTTCCATGGAGAAGACATGAAATATTAAAAATAATTCTAATGATATTAATGTACAATCACTCTTCTGAAAAAATATTGCAATCAATCTTTGGAATGGAGGAACAGTAATACTAAACTCATTATACTTACAGAAAATTGTGAGACAGTGAACTCAAGCAGCTTGTTCAAGGTCACAACATAAAATAATTTCTGACATAAAAACAGAATCCAGTCCTTCAAAGCGCAGCCCAGAGATATGCCTACTAATGTCCACCCCCTAAACATAACTGTAGCTCTTAACTAGTCTCAATATTTACAATTGTGCTTCTTTCAAAGGGATTTTTCTTTGTGCTATTCTATTTCATCAATAATATCTTTAAATAGAATGAAAATGTATTATGTTTAAATTGGAGGATGTTTTCCTTTTTCTCAACTCAGTTTTATCTTAAATAAGAGAGAAACTATGCTATCACAATTTGGTAGAAAAATAAATGATATATATATATATATTTTATATACCAACTAGAGGCTTGGTGCATGAAAATTGTGCATGGATGATGTCCCTAGGTCTCGCTGGCAATCAGGGCCTGTTGGGGCCCAGTCCTGATCAAGCCCAGGCAGGCTGGCCCCTGTAGCTGCCAGCTGCCAGCCAGGGTCTCCTGCCTGCTGCCAGCCAGGACAGGAGGAACAGAGGGAGTAACTGGGGGAGGTTGGCTGTGGAGGGTTGGCTATGGGAGCACACTGACCACCAGGGGTAACTCCTGTGTTGAGCATCTGCCCCCTGGTGGTCAGTGTGCATCATAGTGACTGGTTGTAATGGTTGCTTAGGATTTTATATGAATAAATAGTTGATTTTATCTTTTTGTAAATCCTAGTTGAATATTGCCAAAGTTTAACGTGCTAGTAAACTTAACATTTCTTTTTAAAAAATATATATATGTTATTGATTTTTTACAGAGAGGAAGGGAAAGGGATAGAGAGTTAGAAACATCAATGAGAGAGAAACATCAATCAACTGCTTCCTGCACACCTCCTACTGAAGATGTGCCCGCAACCAAGGTACATGCCTTTGACAAGAATCGAACCTGGGACATTTCAGTCCACATGCTGATGTTCTATCCACTGAGCCAAACTGGTTTTGGCAATATTTCTTAACCTATCAATTTTTTTTTCTATTGTGGTTTTATTCCAACATATGTCCATCTTTTGTAAGTATAAGTTAAACTCACATTTTCCCTTTTGTCAACTATTCCCAATTTTGTTTTTGTGGACTTTGGAAAGCTCAGAATGTTCATTGTGAAAATAAAATATACATATTTGCCTAACCTTAGAAGGACAATAGTTAGGATTCATGGAAAAATGTAACAGGAGACTGATTTTTATATCCAAGTCATACACTTAGATATAAAATTATAGATCATATGTCTGTGCATCTTATTATTCTATGAAGAGTAATAAAGGACATAATTACTGTATAAATCTCATGGAGAAATGTTAAACCCCTTATTTTCTACAAGACAGAGGGAGAATACACTGTAACTTACCTTGGGGTGATCTTGTAGCTGCGTTTTTTCTCTTTTTCTGTCCTTCATCTTACTCATTAGTCAAGGGCAAAACTGTTAATAGCAATATCCTTGAATGCAGCAGCAAAAAGATACTGATGTTGAGAATTTCAGGGGTTCAGTACTGAGTAGTTTTAAGTTCTGTAGTCAACTAAATGATTATGGATGGAGTCCAAGATCAACACTAATAGGAAAGAAAGAGCAAATGCACATCGCAAAACATATCATTTATCTTGTCTGGTTTTCACAGAGAACTTCCTGGAGGCAAAAGTCTTGCTATTACCCATTGGTAATGACAGCTTAAATAACAGCAATAATGGCTACCTCAGAATACCAAGGAAATAAAAATATTTTCTCACTGCAGAATGCAAGAAACTAGTCCTCCACAGTTTGGGCATATCAGTTCCTTTATTGGGGGCCTCATTCTGGATCCAGTGGATTTCCTGTTTTCCTATCCTTTTTACCCTTATTTTCTACCTGGCAAGTCATGCTCTTTGGTAAATATGCCATATTTTCTTGCCTTTTATTGACTATTCTTAGGTTGCAAAGAAGTTCTAACTTTAGTTTGAAGTCTCTTCTTGACCCATGAAAATATGGTCACAACATCAACCTTAAAAGTTCTGGAGTCAATAAATTTTGAAAATTCTTTTTATTTTAGTTATCACATTTCCTTTTCCTCAGCATTTCTAGGAAGGGCTGGAGATGCAATGAATTATTTTTATTAAAAAGCATATTCAAATTCTAAGGAACAGAAAATTCTGTATAATAAATAAAATAAAGTCAATGGTATATCTGAACATTGAAAATTCTTAGGTGGCTTCATCCTGCAAAATCCATTTATGTAATTCATTGGCACTTTCTATCCATAACAGGGCAGAAATGACCTCAAAGACTATTTACTGCTCTTTTCCACCTGTCAGCTTTCCTAAGTTTCCATTGATAGAAAATAAGTTCTCAGAATTTCTTTTTCTTCTTAATGCTATTAACTCCCAGCCCCCTGCCCCTGTTCCACTCCCAGCAATGGTGTTGTGTCTTTGGTTGGTTTTCTTTACTTACATATACCCCACAAAACACAGATTACAAGAAAACAATTACCCTTTTTGCCTATTTGCGTTCAAGGTACCATCCTCATTCACACTATTTTTCTCAAAAATGAAACTCCTTTTCATCTCTGTCAAATCCTCCAATGTCAGCCCTGTCCCTCAGCGACTTTGCTTTCTTAGTGGAAAATATGCCAAGTTTAATTTTATCTATTCACAATATGTATCATGATCTGATTATTAAAAGCCAACAGTGTTAAATTTTCCCTACAAATTCAGTACTTCACTATCTAAGTAAACAGGGTAAAATTATCTTCAGAACACATAAAGTAATACATCTGTCTTTAATCCTACTATCTATGTTTATTGAATTTATTATAATTATGTTGGTTAATAAAAGTATTTAGGTTTCAGGGATAAAATTCTATACTTGATATTGTATTATATGTTCACCACCCTGAGTCAAGTCTCTTTCCATTACCCAACTATCTAATAAAATAACTTGTGTTAGTGCAAATATTAATGAAGGAAGAAGACAGAATAACCTCCTTGTCTATTCAAAATGGAAACTGGATGGACAGCATTTTCTGTTCTAAAGAATTTCTAACTCAAGGAATTATTAACTTTATTGAACTAGAATATATCATTTATATTATACACTCTATAACAAATTGCTTTATGAATGTATATTTTTCTGCTTATATAAAATATACTAGTATGCCAGTCTGAAATGTAAATGCCGTTCAGTGACTTATAAACTATTTTCATTTTAATATCTTTGTAGTTAGGACACTAATGTGTCACTAGCAGCCACAATTAAAGATGAAATGTATTTTCATATGGTAATTATGCAACAGAACTACTGCTTTATTGAGAGAAAAAAGCCAGTTTCATGGTTTCAGGCATCATAATTTCAGTAGGAGGTCTTCAAGCAACTCAGACTTAATTACCTGCCTGCGTCTGACCGTGACTCCAAATTAGGTGGTAGTGAAGAAAGAAGCAGACAGAATGGACTCAGGAGGATACAACAGTGGTGGCCACCCCTCTGGTTTCCAGGAAAACAGTGACGGGAGCAACCTGCCGCTCGGATCTCTCCTAGAGACACTGGTTTCCTCAGTGGACTGCTTTTGTGGTGTAACTTTTGTGTCCCTGTACTCTTGCCCATTTTCTGAGATTGCCCCTCAAACTCCCCATCAACTGAGTGATTTTTTAAATACCCTTTCAATAAGTTCTTTCTCTACTTAAATCAGAAGGAATATGTTTTAATTGTTTGCAAATAAAAACAGTGCATTATAAATCAGTCTTCACATGTTCACGGATGATTAGACTAAGAAAGCTAGCAATATAATGAATGCCTCAGAGCAGTAGAAAGAGTTACTTTTAAATCCCAAAAGTTCATCAGGGCAAGATTAAAACTCTTAGCATCTTAGTGATCAAACTCATGTATATAGAAGCTATAATATTTGCAGAAAGTTCTGCTACAACAATTTTTAAATCTATTTTGATAAGAGAGAAATATTATCATCTGCCAATAAAACCCAGGAAGGTAAGATCTGGAAAAAAGTTTTGAGACAAACACGTTCTCTTATTCCTGACCTGAAATGAGATGCCCCGTCCCTTGACAACTAGCCTCCTGTTTGCTGGCTAAAGTTCACTGCCTCCCAGCTATTTTAGGGAAGAAAAGTGTTCTCCTTCAATTACCGGTATGGCGAATGCTTTGGGAAGTGATCTCTGAGCCCTTTTTCTGAATCATGGGTATTTCTGAATCTTTAGGGAGAAGACATGAAATACTGAGCACTGCATTTGAAAATAGATGTTTTTCTGTGTGAAAGCTACTCCAGTCTTAAAGAGGAGGGGAGAAACAAAGGGGTCAGAGGAGAGAGGGAAGCTACAAAAGACAGGTCCACATTGGCCATGAATTGTTCATTTTTAAGGGGAGGGGCATTAACTTTGAGCTTTGACAGGGTTTGCATTTTCTTTTTAATATCTCTATGTATTTCTTTATTTCAGAAGCTAAAAAGTTTTCAGAAATAAATCCTTTCATTTAAATACTTCATGGACTGTTTAAAAGTAGAACAACTCACAGTTAAGGCCCATTAAATGGTCATGTATAGCAAAGTAATATAAATTTATATCAGTAAAATCTATACCTTGAATTTGTCTGGGGAACTCATTAAATAGGTAAACTTATTAACACCTCCTATATGCTTCTATAACAATTAAAATTCTAAAACTGAATAGCTGGACTATTTCTTGAGAAGCATTATTGTCTTTTTAAGAAGTTTACTAAATAATCTACTTAATATCCTCAGTAAGAGTAGCAAAAACCCCAAACAAGAAAGTAAGAAAATTTACTTATTAACTTTCACCATTTTTCAAAATGGTCAGAAGTCAATAAAAAATTTTAATGTAACTTTTTAGGGGTTTCAGAAAGAAGGGAAATGTGTATTTGAATGTATAAAGTAAAAATGAGATAGTTTTCTTAGAAAGAAATAGATCCAGACAAATAAAGGTAACTCTTGCCATCAGAAACCGGACTCATTCAGACAACATTTTATAAAGGGGCCCAAATAGTGTGTATAGGCATTTATTTAGCTCCATAACTCAACTGACAGTGATGCAGTTCTTGAAGGCAATGTTCTAATAAATAAATAAATGAATAACAGACATCTTACACATGATTTTTTAATGTATTATGGATGTAAGAATATGTGTTTTGTTTGAACACTTTTTTGTACTAAGCAGAACTTTTTATTCCTTGAACTCTTTGGAAATTGAATCAATAATTGATTTTCTAGTAAACACTGAAATAAACATTTTCTAGCCTTAATATCTACTATTCAGAGAAACCATGTTAGTAATGTTTAAGTAGCAGATCATATGGTATATCAATAGAGGACATTGCCAACTTTCTGCTTTTCTTTCTTTTATTTTTCCATGAACATCTGGTTTAACATTTTCAAATTTTGTCTTCTATAACACCGGGGATGGGATTGTCTTTGAATCCTGGTGTCAAAGAATGAGACAAAATATATGGCTGTTACAATTTAAGAAAGAACATTTGTGATGTGTGGCATAAGTGAGTCTGGGAACAATAAGGCTTTTGCTACAATATCAAGCAGTAATTTTTATAAAAAGATAAATTTGATTTGGCATCTGTTTATTTTAATATTTCCCTGACTGCAGATTATATACTTTACAACCCCCCCCCCACACACACACATGATGCTACAGCACATAAAATTGTATTCAGTTCCTTTAACATCTCATGTTTTCTCTTTCTTCCAGGCATTCAGACATGTTATTTCCTGTGTTTATGGATTTTTTATGACTATTTCTATCTGGCTAATCGCTATTCATTCTTCAGACCTCAAATTAGATGTCATTTCCATAGGGAAACTTTCACTTCCAAGACTTTCCTATCCTTCTTCCCAGAGGTTTCAGTTAAAAGCCTTTTCTATATGCTCCCATTCCCTGTAGTATCTTTGTAAGGTGCATTTATTAACAACATAAAATTTACCTGATATATACATAGTAATTGCTTAGGAACTGTTTATGTTTATGCTATAGTCTCAGTATCTAGCATGATGTTTGGCACATAGAATATCCTCAGTAAATTATTGCTAAGGTAAGTCTTTAAAATGGTTCTTATAAATTCATGGTCAAAAATATATCATGATAGATGACAATTACTGAAGTATCACATTTGAACTAGGAAAATTAAAGGGAACAATATATAATATTAGAAGCCCAATGCATGAAATTCCTGTATGGGGTTGTGTATCCCTCAGCCCAGCCTGCACCCTCTCCAATCTGGGACCACTCAAAGAATGTCCGACTGCCCATTTAGGTCTGATCCTGGTAAGATTGGGCCTAAATGGACAGTTGGACATCCCTCTTACAATTCAGGACTGCTGGCTCCCAACTGCTTGCCTGCCTCCTTTCCTGATTGCCCCTAACCGCTTCTGCCTGCCAGCCTGATCACTCCCTAACTACTCCACAGCCAGCCTGATTAATACCTAACTGCTCCCCTGCCAGCCTGTTTGCCCCTAACGACCCTCCCCCACAGGCCTGATCACCTCTAATTGCACTCCCCTGCAGGGCTGGTTCCCCCCCCCCAACTGCTCTCCCCTGCAGGCCTGGTTGCCCCCAACTTCCCTCCTCTGCCAGCCTCAACACCCCTAACTGCCCTCCCCTGCAGGCTTGATTGCCCCCAACTTGCCTCCCTTGCAGGCCTGGTCCCTCCCAACTGCCCTCCCCTGCTGGCCTGATCACCCATAACTGCCTTCCCTTGCAGGCCTGATCTCCCCCAACTACCTCCCCCTGCTGGCCATCTTGTGACAGCCATTTTGTGTCCACATGGCGGCTGCCATCTTGTATGTTGGAGTGATGGTCAATTTGGATATTACTCTTTTATTAGATAGGATTAAGTTTTGGGATAAAGCTGAATATAGGACATGTTATAAAACCAATAGAATGAGGAAGATTATATTGTTGCACTGTAGTCATGCAATGGTATTGATTGGAAAATTAAAATGATCATGAATCTCAGTTTTGAGATTCCAAGATGCCTGTAATCTGCAGATAGAAGGGCAATACCGATAACACAGCATTTGTTGGGTATCAAGTTATTAAATGAGATAAGCATTTTACTTTATCACCTAATTTAATAACCTCACTGCAGCCAGCAGAATAAAGACCAACACAGTAAAGAAACTTATTAGGATCCTCACAACTTCACAGTTCACACTAAGTTCATGTAAATCAACAGTAGCAATGCCACATTGCCCCTACAGCAACCATATGATATGCTGAATTTGTCATGGTAGACCATATTTATAAAGAGATAATTAACAGACTCTGGTAAGTTATTTTCTGTAAATCTTTCTACTCTTTCTTGTGTGTCTCTTACTCTTGACTAACTGTTTGGCTCTGCTGTTTTGCCAAAGTTCCAAAACATGGATACCCATTCAGGTATTTATGAAAAGTAATAAAGCTCCAGAAGTATTACTCACCAAGCATTTGCCCTCTAGGGAAAGTCCCTATTGTTTCCATTCCTTTTCTAAAATATCTATCAGGCTCTTACTTATAAAAATCTAGTCTTTGGGTATAAACTACTATTAATATTTTCATAAGGGACCTGTGCCAGTTTGATCTTAAGGAAAAGCAGACATTTTGAAATAAAGCTACATTGTAGTGAGAACACTTTTTCTATCCATGTTTTACTTCCTCATGCTTTCCTCCATAACACTTTTGTATCAATCACTTAATATAGTCAATGTATATCTCACTCTGTCTTTCCCCTTTGTCTTTCATTCTGCCTCTCTCTAACAAATATAGAACACAACTGAACTGACACCAGTGCCTTATTCTTTTCAAAAAAAGTCTCAAACCATCACAACCACAATAGTTGAGAAATATTTTAAAAGTTATCCCCATTTATTGAAACAGATGATTGAAGGTATATTACACTGTTACTAGAACATAGTCACTTCACCTAATCAAAATCCTCAAAGTTCCTAAGGCATAGAAATGAAAGTGTGATATACCTGTCTTGATCTTCTTTGATTCCCAGAAATTTAAGTTATAATCTGAGCAAATGAAAAACTTAAACAATAGTTTAACTGACTGAACTTACATTATCATTGTCAGCTTTGTATGTTTCTATGCTTGTGACAGTTTGCAAACCCACTGGTGGAAAATGTTTTTTTCTTTTTATCATTTTTCACAGAATGCTAATCAGGCTCTTAATGGCAATTGTTTATAACGTTACTGAAAATTGAGGCATTAAGGAAAAGTATCATGTATAGTTACACTACTCCATTTGCTTTCTGCCGAATTCTAAATCTCCCCTCCAGCCATGTGATTCTCTCCTCCAGAGTCATGACAGTAATAAGATGTCTTTCACCACCCCATCCTCCAAATTGTTCCATTGAAAGGAATGGCACTTTCAGGTTTGTCTGCCATCCCCAGTCTCCTGGCAGTCTGGAGAATAAAATTGTCATTATTTTGTTGGATAAAGATGGCATTTAAATTATCTCTAGTTTGATTTCTATATACACTTACTTTATAATATATCTTGTATATTTGTATTCAACCTACCTGCTTATAATTATTCATTGTACCAACGAGTGAAATATTTTTTTAACCTAGTATCACTACAATCTAGTACATTCTTCAACATCCATTCAAAAGTGACCAATTCTAGGTAAGACACTTCTGTTTCTCTAGTCATAATCAATATATCTGCACACATTGTAAACACTTTTGTGTGGTTTTTCCCCCTAGTATATAACTTAAAGCATCTAACAATGTTCATTGTACCAATTAGCAGTTATTTCCCATTGCCTTTATCCTGGAGGCTTAGACAATATTATCCTGTTCCCTGCCTACAGACCTGCCTATTCTCAACATCCTATATAATAAAGAGGTAATATGCAAATTGACTGTCACACCCTCACACAAGATGGCCACCCCCATGTGGTCACAAGATGGCTGCCACAAGATGGCCAGCAGGGGAGGACAGTTGGGGGCAACCAAGCCTGCAGGGGAGGGCAGTTGGGGGCAACCAGACCTGCAGGGGAGGGCAGCTGGGGGCAACTGGGAGCAATTGAGATGGCAGGGGAGGGCAGTTGGAGGTGACTGGGCCAGTAATAGAGGGCAGTTGGGGGCAATCAGGATGGTAGGGGAGCAGTTAGGCATCGATCAGACTGGAAGGAGAATGGTTAGGGGATGATCAGGCTGGCAGGCAGAATAGTTAGGGGCAATCAGGCAGGCAGGCAGGTGAGTGGTTGGTAGCCAGTAGTCCCATGTTGTAAGAGGAATGTCCAACTGCTAATTTAGGCCTGATTCCTTAGGCCCTATGCCACAGGTATCAGGCCTAAACCAGTAGCCAGTAACCATCCTAGGGGTCCCATATTGGAGAGGGTACAGGCTAAGCTGAGGGACACCCTCCTTTCCCAGTGAATTTTGTATACTGGGCCTCTAGTTTCATATAAATGGGATCATCTGTGACTCTCCTTTTACATAGCATAATGTTTTCTACTTTCATCCATGTTGTAGCATGTACCAGTATTTCATTGCTTTTTACTGTAGGATAATATATGACTGTATGGCTAAACCATATTTGTCTTTCCATTTAACATGTGATGAACATTTGTCATGTTTCCCTTAAGACTATTCTGAATTTTGTTGCTAAGAACATTTATATACAGTTTTTTGAGTAGACATGTGTTTTCACTATTCTTTTATAGATACCTAGAGTAGAATTTTGGAGTCATATGGTAACCATTTACTTAAAATTTTGAGGAATTGCCAAATTTCTCCAAACTGGCTGTACTTTGTAAAATATTACACATTTTAATCAGCAATTCATAAGAGTTCTAAATTCTCTACATTCATCCTTACCAATACTTGGTATTATCTATCTTAGAGTTATAGTCATTTTAGATGGTGTAAAATGGTGTAAAATTGTGGCTAATTGCAGTTTAGATTTACAGTTCCCTAATGACAAATGATGTTTTGTCTGTCCTTATGCTTATTAGCCATTCATACATCTTCTCAGGAGAAATGTCTGTTAAAATCATCTGCCCAGTTTTACATTGGGTTGTTTGTCTTTTCATCATGAAGTTGTAAGAGCTCTTTAAGTATTCTGGTCACAAATCCCTTATTAGTTATATTTGCAAACATTTTCTCCCAGCCTGAGAGTTGTTTGTTCACTTTACTAATGGTGTTCTTTGAATCACAAATGTTTTTAATTTTGATGAAATCCAAGTTTCTTTTTTGTCTTCTGTTGCCTGTGCTGTTGCTATCATGCCTTTGCTTTTGTTAGGAGTCTTTAGCCAAATTCTAGGTCATGATGAATATATTTTCCTCTAAGAATGTTTAACCAATCTTTATACCCTAACCAGTGTTCTTTATTTCTTCCTATAAATTCAAGGTATTGACCAGTATATTTTCATTTCATCCTTAAAGTATCTTATTATTTCTTATAGAGCAGATATGATAGAAACAGATCATCTTGGTTTTGTTTATTTAGAAATCTTCATTTGTTAAGGAGAGTTGTTTGCAATATAGAATCCTTCGTTAACAATATTTTTCTCCCAGCACCTGGAATATGTCATCCTACTGCCTCTGGCCTCCAGAAGCCTAGAGATTTCTGAAGATAAATTAGCTGTTAATGTTTTTGAGGATCATTTGTGTGAGGTGATCAGTCACTTTTCTCTGCCTGCTTTAAAGATTTTTCTTTGTCTTTAATTTCAACCATTTGATTATGATGTGTCTAAGTATAGATTTTTTTTTGGTTTATTTTATTTGAGCTTTTGGATGTCTAGATGACTATCTTCTCCAAATTTAGGCATTATTTCTTCAAACATCCTTTACCTTTCTCTATCTTTTCTCTTTATGAGACTCCTATTATGCACATGTTGGGATATTTAGTAGTATCTCACTGATCTTTGAGACTCTGTTCACATTTCTTCATTCCTCTTTCACTCTGCTCCTCAGATCCACTGAGATAATCACAATTGGCCTTTTTCAAGTTAACTGACTCTTCTGCCTGTTCACATCTGTTTCTTTGCTCCTCTGGTTAATATTTCATTTTAGTATTATACTTCTCAGCACAAGAATTTATATTTTTATAGTTTCTATTTCTTTTTTGATATTTTCTAATTGACTACACATCATTTCTACATTTTCTTACTCCATTGAACATATTTAACACTAGAGACCCATTGCAGGAAAAATCCTGCAATAATAGGGCGTCCTTTTCCACTGCCTCACTCCCTCCTGTCTCCACTGTCTTGCTCTCTTCTCTGCCATGTCTCTCCCTTCTGCAGTGCTTGGCTTCCTTCTATGCTGTCTTCAATCTTCCCTCCATGCCTGCAAATGCAAATTAACTTCCATCTTTGTTGAGTTAATTTGCATGCTCATTCCTGATAAGCTGGTGGGAGTAGTGGAAGTATGGTCAATTTACATGTTGCTCTTTTATTAGGGTAGATAGTTCAATTTCTGGATTTCCAAAGAATGTTTCTATTGAATTGCTTTTCTCTCCATGTACTTTAAAAGAAATATGTTGTTTCTTTTAATGCCTCATAAGTTTTGTTCCTATATCATTATTAGAGGCCTGGTGCACAGATCCATGCACCAGTTGGGTCCCTCGGCCTGGCCTGCATCCTCTCAGAATCCAGGATCCCTCGGGGATGTCTGACTGCTGGTTTGGGCCCGTTACACTCAAGCCAGGCCGAGGGACCCACTGGTGTACAAATCTGTGCACTAGGCCTCTCATATGCATATAAGATCTTTGGTTAGTCTCTTCCTGCCTTCCCTCCTCCTTCCTTCCCTCTGAGAATCATCAGTTTGTTCCAGGTTTCCATGCCTGTGAATTGAGTGTCTGCCCCTTGGTGGTCAGTGTGCATCATAGCCACCGGTCAAATGGTCAAACAGTCTAACAGTCGAATGGTCACTTTGGCTTCTATATATATAGATTAATTCCTTTATCCCTTGGATGCCCCAAGCTTTTATATATTTGCATAGTATCCTCATCAGCTACTGTATCTGCATATTGTTTGTCACTCCTTACACTCTTCCAATGCTTCAAATATTATTTTCTTTTTTTATTATCAAAGACTTTTTGTGTTATTTTTCCATCTTTAATATGAACTATTTCAGATCACTTTGGGAAGAATTTGGAGCAACAAAAATAGTTTATTAATTAGATAAGAGTCCATAAATTTTATTGGCAATATAAAATGTATTTAAGATGTCTAACATTGGCCTCTCTTTGGCATGAAAAGTTTCAAAATTTGGAATAATGAAATATCATCTGATAATTACAGCAAAGTAAAATGATGATAAATATGTAGAAGCACTTTTATTGAATGTATCCATATATTTAAACAGCACCCCCAAATAATGCAAATATTAGATATTTTGATTAAAAATAGTTTTATTCAGATTACTTCATATTCCAAAATATTCAGGTGGTTCTCTCCAACATAATTATTCTTAATCTAAATCACCCTATATATTTTTTTGAAACTATACAACAAAGAAACAGTTATGGGACCAAAATAAAATCCTAAGAAGATTGCTCAATCATACTAAAAAAAACCTCATAAAAACACACAGAACCCACACATGCAAACAAACAAATAAAAAAACTTCATGCTTTCATTTAACTTTTAATGAAAATCACAGTTTGTCTCACTAATTTAATTCCTATAGTTAATGTTTCCTTAGGGAAATATTATCCCTTAGGGCCTAGGCTAATCTGCTCTGCTTGCCAACAAATTATCTGATCTCAGATGTCACTTAATAAATATAAATATTATTTTAAATATGTATTAAAATACTGCTTAGCAGTACTTGGTTCACCAGAAAATGTTTGGAGTGGCATCAGGAATCCAATTGCCTCCCTTTTAGGATATACTTAACATAATTAAAAAGCAGTGAAATAACAGTGAGAAAAAAATAAACCAAGCATCTTAGCTCTGATATTTCATTAAAGTAACTTACCTTGGGGAAGTTTTCTCATGTCTGTGTTTATTTGTGAAAATACAGGTTTTACTAATTAATACCCAACTTACAGCCTCTAGTAAAAGATAGTATTATTTTGAGTGATGCCCAAAAAATATCAGGTGTTAAAATTGTATTAATTAGAGAAATTAGTGAAAACCAAGTTAACATCACACTACTTTCAGAAACTGCAAGCTATACACTTATGTGATTATAGAATATACACATTCACAAACACATACACGGGCAAACACACATTCAGGCACAGGAGGCTCCCATTTTACTTACTGTGTGTAAATACCATGTAGGAAAGCACAGTGCCTCAGTGTCATAGCCTTCTACTTAGGCTTCTTTCCTTTCTATGCTTTGCAGGCATTCCCCCTCTGACAGCGTTGCCAATGCTTATTAAATACACTTGGCTACAATGGTCCATTGCCAGGGAACTCCTATGTGTATTGAACAACTTATTCCTTAACTAATAGGAAATCTAATAAAAGTAAGGAGAGTATAATACATAGTAAAGAAGACTTATTTCCTCAAATGACCACTGCTTGATGAGATAACCAATCAGATTTTAAATTCAATACCAGAGGTTTCATTTTTATTCTTTTAACAATGTAGAAGTTTTTTTAATGGCCCTTTTCATTTTGAAAATCCTCTTCTCTTAGATTTCACAATGGAACTCTGTTCTAATTATACTCATCTCTCTCTTAAAGCTCTTCTTGGCTCCCATTCCCAGGTCAGCTCAGAATCCATAGAGTATATGTGTATATACATATGCATATATATACACATACATATATAAATACATATGTGTCTATATATGTGCATACATATGTGTAACATATACTTATGTATTTATTAATATGTATATCTTATATACTAGTAATAAAAGGGTAATCTGCAAATTGACCAAATAATGGAACAACCAGTCACTATGACACACACTGACCAACAGGGCAGACGCACAACTCAGGAGCTGCCCCCTGTTGGTCAGTGCATGCTGACAGGGGGAGCACCACTCAGCCAGAAGCGGGACTCACTGCTGGTGAGTGCAGCTGTGGTGGGGGGATCCTCTTCTGCCTCTGCAGCAGTGCTAAGGATGTCCAACAGCAGCTTAGGCCCACTCCCCGGGGGAACAGGCCTAAGCCGCAGTCGGACATCCCCCAAGGGCTCCCGGATTGCTAAAGGGTACAGGCTGGGCCGAGGGACCTCCCACCCCCAATCCCACTCCCCAGTGCACAAATGTCATGCACTGGGCCTCTAGTATATTCATAATCTTCCTGAGTTCTGATCTGAGCCTTTTCTCTTCTCAACTATCATACATTCTTCAGTCCTAAATCAGTATCTGCAGCACCACCCTCACTGCTCAGTGAGAAGCGGTGGCCTAAGTGGAAACTCATCCAACATGTGCAGCAGACAGCAGAAAGTTAACATGCCATCATCCTTCCTGCAGTCCTCCTCCTCCACAATCTACTTTTAGCTCCTTATTCAGTAGTCTGGCCACCTGTTACAATACCATTAGAAGCTGTTCATCAATATCAATATTTTAAACACATCTCTCTCAGCAATTTGTCACTATGCCAACTTACCATTATTTTGCAGATGTCACACATCACAGGTGATTCCTCCTCCATTTCCTACCTTCATTCAACATTTTGTTACCTATTTTGGACTATTAGTATTGCCTCCTTAAGATATCTCTAGCTCTAATTATTGTACAAAGTCCATTGTCTCTTGCCAATTATTCACAACTAGTGGCCGGGTGCATGAAATTCATGCATGGGGGGGATGTCTGTCAGTCCAGCCTGCTCCCTTTCCAATCTGGGACCCCTAGAGGGATGTCTGACTGCCCATTTAGGCCTGATCCCAGTAAGATTGAGCCTAAACAGGCAGTCGGACATCCCTTTCACAATCCAGGACTGCTGGCTCCCAACTTCTCACCTGCTTGCCTTCCTGATTGCCCCTAACTGCTTCTGCCTGCCAGCATGAGCACCTCCTAACCACTACCCTGCCAGCCTGATTGATGCCTAACTACTCCCCTGCCAGCCTGTTTGCCCCTAACTGCCCTCCCCTGTGAGCCTGGTTACCCCTAACTACCCTTTCCTGCCAGCCTGGTCACCCCTAACTGCCTTCCCCTGCAGGCTTGATCATCCCCGACTGCCCTCCCATGCGGGCCTGGTCCCTTCCAATTGCCTTCTCCTGCTGGCCTGAATGCCCACAATTGCCCTCCCTTGTAGGCCTTGTCCCTGCCAACTTCCCTCTCTGCTGGCCATCTGTGGTGGCCATCTTGTGTCCACATGAGGGCAGGATCTTTTAATTACATGGGGCAGTCATCTTGTGTGTTTGAGTGATGGTCAATCTGCATATTATTCTTTCATTAGATAGGATAGAGGCCTGGTGCATGGGTGGGGGCCAGCTGGTTTGCCTTGAAGGATGTCCTGGATCAGGGTGGTTGTTCCCTTGGGGTGTGGGGTGGCCTGGGCGAGGGGCCTGTGGTGGTTTGCAGGCCAGCCATGCCCCTCAGTGACCCAAGTGGAGGGCCTCGTATCTGGGATTTATTTATCTTCTACAATTGAAACTTTGTAGCCTGGAGTGGAGCCAAGCTTTCTGCTCCCACAGCCATTGAAACTTTGTTGCCTTAAGCGGAGGACTCTGCCAGCCAGGCTTTTCAGAAAGCTTAGCTTCCTCCATTGCCAGGGGCAACCCAAGCCTCTCTCCTGCTCTCTCTCTAGCCATAGCCATCTTGGTTGGGTTAATTTGCTACTCATTCTGATTGGCTGTTAGGCACGGCTGGTGGGCATGGCTAGTGGGTGTAGCCAAGGTATGGTCAATTTGCATATTACTCTTTTATTAGATAGGATGTTTAGTTAGAACTATCTTTATCAGACTTGAAATTCTAATCATACCTTTGCTATCATCTATCTATGTATCTATCTATATTTTTTTAAAGAAAGAAAGATATATCACTAGGAGTACTGGAGATATGCAAATATAGAAAAGCGATGAAGATGAGGGTCATATGAGGCCCAAGAAATCTCTAGGCATGGTTCTGCTAAGGCATTAGGGGTGGGTTAGCTACATATTTAGCCAAATATAGCAGGCTAATTTTGAAAAAACACAAACAAACAAAAACTCAATGTATACACGTCTTTAAAATTGCATCCATAGCTATTTATATGTAACTCAACATTTTTCAGCAGCATCTCTTTTCAAACCCTGGTTGTTTGATTACAGATTTCATATAAATTTAATTAATAGGGTCTTTCTTCATATAAATAAATTAGTGATCAACAATATGTCTAGTACCTAGATTTAATCTATAAACCAACAACTCGACTTCTAGATCTAATAGGAAAACAACATTAAGATAATTTCTAGCCTTGCTGGTGTGGCTCAGTGGTTGAGCATCAACCCAGGAACCAAAAAGCCCCTTGTTCAATTCTTGATCAGGGCACATGCCCAGGTTGTGGACCCGATCCTCAGTAGGGGTGTGTATAGGTGGCAGCTGATTGATGATATTCCTCTCTCATTAATGTTTCTGTCTCTCCCTCTTTCTTCCTTTCCCTCTAAAAATCAATTAAAACTTTTAAAAAAGAGAAAGAGAGAACTTCAAAATTATCTTTAATCTACTCTTTTCTTGTTTCTAGAATCAGAGAGCTCACTATTATAAAGCAATCATTGTAACCTTGGTTGTAAATGAAATCAACTAGGGCAATGTTGGGCAAATTGCGGCTTGTGAGACACATGTGGCTCTTGAGCCGTCCTTTGCCACTCTGTTGACTAATGAGTTTGCTAACCACTAATATAGACTCTCAATTCCAATAATTATAGGCTGTTGTCGTTCCTTGTGATTAAGCCCCTATCCCAGTGGTCCGCAAACTCATTAGTCAACAGAGCTACAAACCACGGCTCTCGAGCCACAGTTTGCCGAACTAGGGAACTTAAAAAAAAAATCCTAATTTAGAGGCTGAATCTAGGCCTCAGAATTATTTTTATTCTTCCCTGGTTAGCATCATTCTATAAAATGTTGGCTATCTGACTTCATAGAGAGTATCTCTTTCTATTAAAATTTAGAAAGTGGTTCTCAGCTTTCCATTCCTTACCTTACATAGCAACATATCTTCATCATTAGCTCTTTGTACTAAACAGTAACCAAAAGTCATTGGCTATTTTGTGATTTCTGAAATACTGCTGGCCAATTCACTCTTGTTTATTAACACTGCTTATAATAATACTGGCTTCTCTAACCATTTCTTTATGGATACCTGCATCTGATTTAGTGACAAATTCTACAAACTGAATGGCTTAGTCCTTGGAGTCCACTCCTCTTTTCACACGAAACATCAACTTGGTTTGGCAATCCATCTTCCGGACTTAATTGCTTGGTGTAGTAGATTACATGCATGTGCTTCTGGATCTGTTTCAGTTTTGGACTCTGCTCTTGGCTTTAGAAATATGGTCAGTTCTTCAGGTGCTGGTAAGAGATAACATCGAGATTTTATTTCTTTCCTCTAGAGAACTAGATCTTTACCATAAAATCATCAAATGTAGCAAAATGGACCAAACAAATTTTAAAAATTGAAGTAAGTAAAACACAAGAATCCAAAGAATTTTTTTTTATCTGTAAGAATAAAAAGCAAGGATATTATGATTGGAGTCTTAGGTTCCAACAGGGCAGACATTTTTTCTTAAATATATTTTTATGGATTTTAGAAAGGAAGGGAAAGGGAGAAAGAGGTAAAAACATCAATGATGAGATCGAGCCTACAACCCAGGCATGTGCCCTTGACTGGAATCGAATCCGGGGCCCTTCAGTCAGCTGGCCGACACTCTGTCCACTGAGCCAAACCAGCTAGGCCCAAGGCAGGCATTATTGCAGTTTATTATATTGGAAGAGTCTCCAAACTTAGTAATTTAAGCTCTTACTCTGTCAATGTGAGGTTCTTATATAAGTGCAGGTTAGACATCACTGTGGATCTGCTAAGAAGAAACACTGGAAACATAATTTATTCAGTTCTTAAGAGAGTAACGCCCCACATATAAAACAATATTTAAATGAGATTACCTAAAAATTAAGATTCAACTTGAAAGTAAGCATAAAGGAAAATAAATGAAAGAATATTATTACGTTTATTATCACAGTGTTTGGAGATGGTATATTGGGTTCATTAATGTTGTTAGCAAGGGGATTACAGGTTCATATTTGCTGAAAGTACAAAAATTGTCCATTTCTGTTTATCACTGAGTGCCCTTATAAATAGAATTTCATCTGTGCAACCTTGCCAAAGCAAATGATAAAACTTATTCTTTTGGACATTTATTGTTTTCTTTTACACCGCAAATGAACATGAGACACAAGCAATGCTTTTGACTCCATTTCTACATGGAGTGATCTTTAAATTTCTACGGTTTAATTTATTTTACCATGTTTCTTTCTCAGCTTTCAGCGCTGCATATCCTGCCCAATAGTCAGTTCCTCTGTATTTATGTGGTAACGTAAAAATAAGAATTCTACTTTCTACATACGTGACAAAGGAACTTGGTAGGTAGAAGTTGTAAAACAGAAGGTTCAGAGTTCCTGAGAATTGAAGTATCTCAGAAATTAAATATTCATGAGAGCCCTCCAAGTTTCTGTATAATTGGCATAAGCTGTTTTAACGTTTACATGATTGACCGTGCCCTAGATTTTACTTACCAATGTTAGGAAATAGTATTTTTGATGAGCAGCCTGCTATTTCTGGTTAATTTTTATCTGCTAAGATGGCATTTCATGTTTTAAGTTAAGAGGTCACAGTCAATGATTTTGTAACAGTCAGAATATCGTTTAAAGGGGCAATTAAAAAATAAAACACTTTCATTGATAAAAATGTTTTTTGGCTTTAATAAACCAAATCTTTGGACCTTCATTCCATTATTAAACATTTTTAAAGTGTAAAAACATTGTTTTGTAATTAAATTTAAAATGCCTAGTGTTATCCAATATTACTCTAAATATGACCCAAAGGGTGTTTCAGTGATTTTATTTCCAATACAGCTCAGAATGGCTTTACCTATAACACTAATGCTTGATGTAAGGCCTATGCTAAATGGAATGCCTGCCTGTGCTATTTTCTTTCAACCACAAGTAATTGTGAGCTAATGTTTTAGTTTTTATTTTTGTTAACTACCATACCTCTAAAATAGATAAAATGAAATGGGAAGAAGTAAACGCTAGAAAACTTATATTTTTAAATTGGATCCACAAATACTTTTATTATATTTAACTGCTCACTCCTCAGCAAATATTTTATTATGTTTATATAATTATTCCTCTATATTATATCTTTGATTTTGTAGATTGATGTTTTTTATTATTTTTTTATTGTGTTACATGTATACATATTGTGTTACATGTATACATATCTCCCCATTGCCCCCGCCCCCCGGCATACTCCAACCCTCCAGTGTCTTGTGTTCATTGGTTATGCTTATATGCATGCATACAAGTCCTCTGGTTGACCTCTTATCTACCCCACCTCTCCTTAACCTTCCTGATGTAATTTGACAGTCTGTTTGATGCTTTACTGCCTCTGTATCTATCCTTTTGTTCATCAGTTTATAATGCTCTTTATTATCCACAAATGAGTGAGATCATGTGGTGTTTCTCCTTCATTGACTGGCTTACTTCACTTAGCATAAGGCTCTCCAGTTACATCCAGGTTACTGCAAATAGTAAGAATTCTTTCTTTTTAATGGCAGCATAGAATTCCATTGTGTAAATGTACCACAGTTTTCTGATCCACTCATCTGCTGATGGGCACCTAGGGTGTTTCCAAATTGTAGCTATTGTAAATTGTGCAGCTATGAACATAGGGGCGCATAAATCTGATTGGTGTTTCTAGTTTCTTGGGATATATTCCTAAGAGTGGGATTGCTGGGTCAAATGGAAGCTCCATTTTTAGTTTTTTGAGGAAACTTCATACTTTTCTCCACAGTGGCTGCACCAGTCTGCATTCCCACCAACAGTGCACAAGGGTTCCTTTTTCTCCGCATCCTTGCCAACAATTGTCGTTTGTTGATTTGTTGATGATTGCCATTCTGACAGGTGTAAGATGGTATCGCATTGTCGTTTTGATTTGCATCTCTTGGATAATTAGTGACTTTGAACATGTTTGCACATGTCTTTTGGCCTTCCTTCTGTCATCTTTTGAAAAGGTTCTATTTAGGTCCGTTGCCCATTTTTTTTTATTGGATCATTTATCTTCCTTTTATTAAGTTGTATAAGTTGGCTGTAGATGTTGGAGATTAAACCTTTATCAGTGATAACATTTGCAAATATTTTCTCCCATACAGTGGTCTTTCTTGTTGTTTTGTTGATGGTTTCTTTTGCTGTGCAAAAGCTTTTAATTTTGATGTAGTCCCATTTGTTTATTTTTTTCTTTAGCTTCTATTGCCCTTGGAGCAATATCAGTTAAGAAGTTCTTTTGGCATATGTCTGAGATTGTGGGGGCTATGGAATCCTCTAGTATATATACGGTTTCCCATCTAATGTTAAGTTCTGTATCCATTTTTAGATTAATGTTTTTTAAATTAGATATTTATCATAAAGACATCATCATAAGTAAGGGGTCAAAAATAAATTTATATTTTTAAAATAAATGAAATAAAATAATAACATGCAAAAAGATAAATTACACTAACATAGAATTTCAATATAAACAGAATGAATACCCATCTGAATAAAATCTGTTTTGCAATTAAGAAGTTTATGAACTCCAAACTGAAAAAAATAATCAACAAATATACATCTCAGGGAGATAAGCAAAGTGAAAAATAATATAAGAAATAAAGTAACACAATCTTATCAAAGAAGACATGATAAAACAATAGAAGTAAACCTAAGAAGTTATATTAAGAACAAAATGAAAAATTTTCTAAAATGTATAATAGTGGTGTTATAATAAATGTTTAGGATATTATAATAAATATCCTAAACATCTGCATTAATATTATAAATAAAAGGTCTGAGAAAATCACATAAAATAAATATAAAGAATAAATCACACAAAATAATTTTTAAAAGCTGAATTGTAATAAGATAAAACATATAGATATGTACAGACAACAGAAACCTAAATTAAATTTACCAACATCTAAAGATCAATGGGGGTGGGGAGAAAGGAGATATATGTACTACTATTGTAATACTTTAAACAATAAAATAAAATTAAAAAAATAAAATGATTTATGCATTAAATGAACATACTTGAAGATATAATCCAGTCAATACAAAATAAACTTTAATAAAAACACCTTGGAAATGGATAAGTAAAATAATAAAATACTAGTAATAAGTATAGAGTCAATCCAATTAAAATATTTTAAAAATGAAGTTGTGGTAGCAAAAACAGAATGCATTTACTATAATGTAATCTTTGAAATAAAAACTACCTAATAAAAAGTAGTTGGATGATAATAACTTGGGCAAATCCTTCCTTAACTTTATAGGAAGAAGAGGAATTCTTGATAGGTAGAAGCATTAGTTTTATTCTTCATTTTAATGGATTTGTGACAATAGGTATTCCTTACTGCTTGTTGTTCATTCTTCATCCATGACTCCTTTATTCCATATTGGTCTCTGTATCACAGAAAAGGAGCTTAGAAATAAATGTCCCAGAATCACTTTTCATGTTCCTTTCTGGGTCTGTCAATGAGAGGAACTTGCTCAAGAAGCCAAAGCCAGGGTAAAGTCCTTTTTTTTAAAAAAATGTATTTATTGATTTTAGAGAGAGAAAAGCAGAGGGAGAAACGAAGAAGGGAGGGAGAGAGAGAGAAAGATTGATTTGTTGTTCCACTTATTTATACATTTAGTGATTGCTTCTTGTATGTGTCCTAACTGAAGATGGTACCTGCACCTTGGTATATAGGGAAGACACTCTAATCAACTGAGCTTCCTGGCCAGGGCTTGAAAAGCCCTGTTTCATGTATAGTTGCAGGCAAAACGGTCTTGTGATCACCTGAACTTGTGCTGCAGACAGCTCATGACAGTTTTGCTACTATTCTTGAAATTCACAACAGTTTGCAAATAAATTCTTATGACTCACTGCTTCTGTTCTGCAGGGAGCTGAGATCCTCCAGAATGACTCATTCAGAATGTTGAGAGTCTCTTGGTGTTGCTAGCAGCTGAGATGACCTGCTACTGACTCGCTGTCCACCCACTCACCCTTCCAGTGCTGGGTAAACGTCTGATTTCCTGTGTCAAAACTCTTCTACTAAAAACATTTCCAGTAACTTCTGCTCTCTGTTTGAATCCTGACTGCTTCGATTATTTCTTCATTCCTACAATTAAGGTAATGAGACCTTCTTAAAATTTAACCTATAAAGTTAATCACTAGTAAATCTAAGCTATAATTCTAAATTATGGAGGGATGGGGTTAGATGAGATGGAAGAATATTGAAAAACACACACATATATTTAAGTACATATATTGAAGCATCACATGAACGCATTGCAGTAAAAAAGATACACAGAGATCTGAGGCTAATACCTAATAAAGAGATGACAGATTAAAATATTCATGTTGGACACAGCTAAATAGAAGTCAAAAGTTATGAGGTAAGGCTGATCAGTTTAGATATCATGCTGAAGAAGAGTCTTTGATGAAATTGTGTGCTGTTCAGAATATTAGTCAGTGTCATTAAAGACCACATAATATCATAAATTAAAGGCCCAGTGCATGAAATTTGTGCACAGGTAGGGTCCCTGGCCTGGCCAATGATCAGGGCAGATCAGGGACTTCCAGCCGCTGGTGGGAGCCTTCCTTCATTCCATGCCACCCCTGGTGGATTGTGCATGTCAATAGCGAGTGATAAAACTCCTGGTCTCCCAGTCAACCTCCCTAGGGGACACTTTGTATATTAGCCTTTTATATATATAGATGTATTGTATATATTTGTGATATATTACAATATCAGGAGATGAATATGTCATTATTTGAAGGAAGTATGGGAAGCTGTGTACCTGGAAGTAAAGTTAAGAAACAATGACAATATTTTTAAAATACAAAAGCTCATAACTTCATTGAAAACCCAATCATTTCCCTATAAAGAAACAGTAACATAAATATAATAGAAAAAAGAATATAATAGAAATATATAATATATTCATATATTATGCATTATGCATGTATTGTGCAGGATATAAATATATAGTAGAACTTACTCTATTCATAGTAGCATAATGGCCACAATTACATCAACACAAAATGGAACTTTTAAAAGAGTATAGTAGATGTGTTAGCATTAACATTAGAGATACCAATATATCTATGCTGTATCATTTTTCTTATAATAAATATAGTTTCATATTAATAATTTGAAAATAAATACATTATAATGTTAGTAGGGGATACTTCTAGGTGCGGGGTCATTTGAGAGCTTTATTTTCAGCATTAGATGTTTCTGTGTTGTCTGAAATTTTTAACAACAATTTACTTCTATAATCAGAAAAATCAGATAATAGAATTTAAGATATAAGTTCTGTGGTAGTTCTTTCAGTTGATCAAAGAAATAATTTTATATTATATCCTAGATTTATTGAAACACGAAGTAGAGAAAATGGAATGCAATTACATAGGTACTTCAATATCCTATTGCTTTGTTTACCTTGTATAGTGTATTGAGATAGAGAACTATGGCTACAACAAAAATGAATCCTATGAGCCAGTCATTTTGTGGATAGATTTATTTTTATAGTTTCCTTAGTGTTTGTCTGAAGGGGAAAAGACATAACGTGAGAATGGGAATAATAAAACATCTTATTCTGTACCTTCTTCAATTGACAGGTATAAGTAATACCTTATGTTTACATATCACCTGTTTTAGAGAGTGAAGTATGTTTATGGGCACCTATTCATCATCAGAACATTCTCATGCCTGCAGTCAGAGATTCAGGAGCTGAGCATTCAAATTAATTCAGCCAAGCAATTACCTGATGACAGCTAAGTTTTCGGGTCAATTAAAGCCAGTGTATATATTTTCTCATTTTATTTAATTAGTTGTTTGGTTTGATATTATGACTGGATTTTTATATTGTGCAAAGCTGTGCTAAAAATATGGTAAAATTGGCACAATCTCTCTGTTTTTTAAAAATATTTGGCATATTAAAGAATAATTACAGTCACATTGAAGGCCTAGTACAGGATATTGTACATAATTTATGATTATACAAAAACCTCCTGGCCTAACGTTTTAATTTAGATTCATGACATTCTGGAAGATTTATAATAGAAAAAACATCTAAGTCTCAATCTCCTGGCCATTCTTTCATTTTATTTAGTGGCTATTGAGAGTCTACCATAAACCAAGGACATACAAAGATGAACATAATCTTTCAAGGAATACAGTCCAATGGATACACAAGCAATATAAGGTAAAAGTGAACTTGAATTAGCAGATCTGAGGAAATTGTCTAGTCTAACTACCTACTAAATCAAGAATAACTTGAACAAAAGGATAAAAAAGGCTTTGTAAGCAGGACGGATATCTTTGGGGAAAGAACAAGACTGTTAAATAGCCTGAAAAATCAGTATCTGTATCTGTTGTAGTTGCAACAAAAGTTGAGTAAAGTGAAGTGGCAGTAGATGATGCTTCAGAGGTATTCTTTGTATATAGGGTTTAACCAGTATCCTTAGGGGAGCCATTGAAACAGGGGTTGGGCGTATCAGAATTTGTGTAACTTTGGTGCAAATATGAGTGAAGAGAATGGAACGGTGTTAGTGTCACTAGAGGGTATGGTCAGACTAGAAACCATTACCTTTAGCATTGTACCTTTTTCAGTATAAATTCTGCACAAGGCAAGGTAAGGTGATGGTTGAAATCACAGGAGCTAGACCTCGATCCTCTTGGCTTTTCTGGGTCCTGGTCAACTGAGGGTTCAGTTTGTGTGATCTCTGAGCAAGTCATTTTTAAATTCACTTTGTGTCTTAGGTTGTAAAATGATAATAATCATAATAATACATCTTAGTGTATTATAAGGATTTAATTCATCAATACATGTAGGAGTGCAATATCTGTTGAGTTTTATCTATCTTGTAAAAGGCCTTTCATTCTCCATTTTTCAAGTGTTTTTGTCATGAATTTTTCCTTACAGTAAATTCCACATTCTCATCAGGGAGTTCCCTCCACTGTCATGCTGCTTTTTTTTTTTCTATACTTTTTCTTCTCTCTTTTAGAAACCTTTTGTAATCCTATGGTTAGTATTTTACTTGGTCTTCAGCCCATGTGGAAGTCTGGTAGTGCTAGAATCTCCTTTTCTTCTTTATCTGACTGGAGGAAAGTGTGGTCAGAGCAACACTGGGTTAGCTGAAACCAAATTGCAGTGGGCAAGGGCACTGATCTTTGTTAGATAACAAAAGAGTTTTGAAGAGGGCTCTGACCCTGGGGACCAAAATAGTATCAAATCTTAGCCCATGCAGTTTCAGCCAAAGGATGCCTTTTTTGTTCATTTGTGTGTGTTTTCAGGTCCTTTATCTCAGTCTCAGTCCAGACTGACTCGCAAATCAGTATAAAGAAAGGATTTATGTAATTGTGTTAAACATAAAGTTAAAATAAGTAAAATTTTAAAACAATAACGAAGAATGTAGTCAGTGGGGAATCTGGGGGAACATTTGGATGGGGGAACAGTTGAGGAGGGTCTTTATTTACTAACTCTTTCAGACAACAGGATCAAGAGCCTAACGCTTTTCTGTGTTTTGTTTTGTGTTTTGGTTCCTATCTTTCGTGCTGAAGATATAGAAATGGACTTGGCACCAAGTTCGCCTTGAGATCTGTAGCTAGTGGGAAAAACAAACAGGAAACAGGCAAATGCCAATCCGTGTGTAAGGGCTGAGGTGGGGAGAATTCTCTGGTGTGGAGGCTCAGAAGACAGCCTCCTGACATAGGGGCATTTTTCTGGTGATAACATTTTTAGAGCTGTTTTCTCTCTACCCTTTCTTTCTTTTCACTGTGTTGGGTAGACAAGGACACTGCCCTTGTGTTTGCTGCCCAAATGGGGAGCAGAGCCCTGCAGGTGCAATTTGCTCCTAATTAAATGGGGAGCTGAAAGTGAAGCCTTCAAGGTGTTCCCTGTACAGCCTTTGAGAGCTTAGATGAATTGCAAGAACAAATAGAAAGATCTGACATTTGTCCATGGTTCAGTTTCACAAAATCCTGGCTTGTCATTAAGGACACTGAGATATTCAAATTTCCAGAGAAACAGTGGTGAGGCGGTAAGATAAGAAAGGGTAAAGCGGGTCAAATATATGGTGATAGAGACTTGACCTTGGGTGGTGAACCTACAATGCAATATTTAAAGATTGCATTATAGAATTGTACACTCAAAACTATATGTTGTTCTTAATGTCACTTTAATAAATGTAATAAAGTTTTAAAAATCCAGTCAGGGTCCAAATAGGATATTGTAGGGAAAGAATAAGAAACAAAAGAACATTAAACCAGCTTATTAATATACTAACATTTTTGTGAGTAAAGGGAGCCATTACAGATGAAATATCATTATGGTCAATAATTTTAACAAAACTGCTTTCTTTTCTGTCTGTTAGATTAATTTTTCTTTTACACTTCAATTGAGATTCTGGTGTGTATGTGTGTTTTCATTTCTATTAGTTTCTTACGAAAGAGAAAACATGAGAAGGAATTGCATGGCAAATAATTTAGCTTCAGTTAAAAACTTACATGGAGAGGATTTTGCTTTAATAACAGTAATAGCTGCTTTCATTTGTTAGGTTCAGTGTGAGGATCTGCATGTATATTATCCCTTTTAATAAACAGAATAATGACAACTATCTGTCTTGGAAACAAAAGTTGTAAATACAGAAGGACATCAACAAACAGATCTCTGGGCAGACAAAATATGTATTAAAATACTATGAACAACATTTCATGTCATTTGTTAAAGGAACAATTAGTGCTTCCTTGGGATAATTTCTGTGTTTTATATATATCTTTTAAATTTGCTTGTCAAGCTTTAAGAACTTTGTTCCCTGAAATACTCATTGGCTGAAATTCCAGAGAATCTATTTTGTAAACGTCACTTTAGAAGGCAAAATAGAATAAATACACATATCCTAAGACTGACCATTTCTCATGTATAGTCACATTTGGGTTATATTTTAAATTAATAAGTATTACAAATAAAATTGAATTATCAATGGAGAACCCATTGTTCACCTCCCTTTACAGGAGATGTATTTTGTTTAATTTGTATAACTTAATATGGTAAAAATTATCACTCTATACCTTGCTTTACTCCTACTCACTGCTTTTATTTTTTAAAACTTGCACATATTCAATATGTTGTTCTAGATCAATTTTTTGTGGTATAGAATTTTCATCTCATAAATAGATCACATTTTATTTATCCATTTCTATGATGGAGGCTGTTTTGGCTCATTTGTTTTTTTGCATTCTGAACTCTGCTAAAATAAATTTTATCTGTTTGCACTTGTGCAAATGTTTTCTAGAGAATTAAAACTATTGAGATGATGTATGTATATTTACAATTTTACTATGTACTGCCCAATTATTCCCTGTTTTTTAAACCAATTTACACTCAACAGAAAGGTATGAGAACTCCCATTCCTCACAGTCTCACCAGCACTTTTTCTTATCAGATTTTGTTGTTGTTTTTCCAATATGATGGGTGATTCAGGATATCTCTGTAAGTATATTTATATTTCCATTTTAAACAACTAAAAGAAATAGTAAACCAAAATATTATTCTGAATCCCCTTTATTAATAAAGTAATTTGAATATATTAGAGAAGATCTGTATAAAGGTGTATTTTAGGAAGAATAAAACCTGTTTTTTTTTTTGCCTGAGAACTTTCATTTCTTGCCATTTTAGGCTCTGTTTTAGAAATACATATTGCTGAATAAATAAAACATTGGAATGCAAACTTTCTATTTAAGTAATCCTAAATAAATAAGGCCAGATTAACTGGAGGCTTTGGTAAACATTAGTTTAAATTTATAAATTTGTTGTTTATAATTAAGAAATAATTATATTGTATAGACCTACTTAAACATACTCCCATTGCAACGAAATGCTCCTAAAATAATTAGAACAGTATAATAATGTCACAAAAATAACAGTATTAATCAAGAGAAAAGATGAGGTGCCAAAAATATATTGAACTATATATAAAATTTAGTAGAATAAAATAATTATAAAAAGGTTTGTATACATTTAAATTTAATTAATAGTATTGAGAGAATTACTGCCTTTTCTACCTTCATTATATTTCATTTCCCTCATGCACCCTAAATTCCAACTATATTAAATTCTTCTGCTAGCCTCCCAAGATCTTTAATAACTCACTACAATTATACATGTTGTTCTTACCTATGTAGTAGGAACTCATAGAACTTTCTCCTCTTTTTTGGCATGTAGACACTATTTCCCACATTCCACATATTTACTTATGTCTTGTCACTGGTTTTCATACAATAGGATACATGAAATAAGGCATGCCATTCCTAAGTCTTACCTGTACACCATCACATATGGTTTTTCTTGTGTTTCTTTCTTCGCCTGACTGGAAATATCAAGTTCGCTCTTGTAGGATATCTAAGTGGCACAAGTTGACATCCACCACAAATATCTATATATATAAAAGCTTAAGCAACTGAACAACCGGTAGGCCAGTTGCTATGATGCGAACTGACCACCAGACTGACCACCAAGAGGCAGACGCTCAATGCAGGAGCTGCGCCCTGGTGGTCAGTGAGCTCCCATAGCCAACCTCCTGTGGCCCCAATTGGCTCTGAATGCCAGCCAGGCCAAGGGACCCCACCCATGCACAAATTCATGCATCAGGCCTCTAGTATAAAATAAAATCTTCAAACTATTCAAAAATCAATAGGATATTTAACTAACTGCATATGAATGAATGATCATAGCATTGGAAAATATCTGTTGCCTACTCAATTTCCATTTGCTCCTCTATTCCATACTTTCTATACTATGTCCTCCAAATCACATGACTGCATCCTAACTGCAGAGGCGAAGTTCTAAATGAAAGCCTCAACCATATGGGAAAACCATAATGAAATTGTGACATAATTTATTTGGTTTGAGTCATCATATATGTTTAAAATATATATTTTATTGATTTTTTTACAGAGAAGAAGGGAGAGAGATAGAAAGTCAGAAACATCCATGAGAGAGAGAGATCGATCAGCTGCTTCCTGCACACCCCACTGTGGAGATGTGCCCGCAAGCAAGGTACATGCCCTTGACCGGAATCGAACCTGGGACCTTTCAGTCCGCAAGCCGACGCTCTATCCACTGAGCCAAACCGGTCTCAGCTATATGTTTAGATGTATCTTGTTGTAGCTACCATTTCCCTAACTAATACAATGTGAAAGTCTATTCATTTTCTAATTAGGAAATTCAACTTTAATAAGAAGTTTCTGAGAGTTTATGTTGAATTCCACAAGCAGAATCTTTCTCCAATGAATTTTCCAATGCCCTTTATATCTTTTTTAGAGTGCTTTCTATTTTGCATTGTCATTATGTAGTTATCTGTATCTCATTTTAAACCCTTGAGTACTTGAAGAAGTGAACTTTATCTATTATTTTTTACATCCATATTTCCTAATAGAGAACTTGGCACCCAGTAGACACAATTAAATCAAATAAATAACTAAATAAATATTAGTATAGATCGAAATACCTTACAAAATAAATCACACCATGTGATAGATCAAATGATCCAAGCTTGGGTGTTCCAAGAAGAAGAATGAGAAGGGTAAGAAATTTACTGGGGATAAGTCATGTAAAGGCTAAAGAAGGAGCGGACAGGAGTATGCAAGAAGAGCCTTCAGACCATAATGCAGGTCAGACACCTGTGAAAGGAGAGAGAGAAGAAAGGATGGTAAAGAAGAGTATTATACTCTTGTGAAGATCTGAAAAGATTTCAGCCAGGCCATGGGTTTCCCTGAGAAAGAATGCCTACTAGAAACATCTAGCCTTTAAGCAGGAATAGTACAGCGTTAGTACCTCTGAAATGTTACCTTGGTAATGGACTTGGAGCAGTCTATGGACTTCTGGTCCCATTTCAGACTTACTAAATTAGAATCCCTTGGGAGTTACCAGGAATCTACATGTTTAACCATTATCTCAGGTGATTATACCCATCAAGCACTAGGTGGGAAATGATACTCACTTGTAAATATAACTATGGAGAACATGCACAAGTATCAAAAAATGAGTGTCATTATATTAGGAAAAAACACATAAAAGAAAATAATATGCATAACCAATGAACACAAGACACTTGGGGGTTAGGGTATGCCTCGGGGGGAAGGGCAATGGGAAGGTATGTATACATATAACACAATAATAAAAAAAAGAAAAGGAAAATAAAGAAAATAATATATATTTTGTGTATGTTATAAGTACATATATGCATAACTACAAATTTAGAAATATATGGATGAATTTATGTTGAAAAAATTTCATAATGACTATATATTTGTTTTCCATTTTAAAAAATTACCATATTTTAACACTTTTTAAAAGGAAATGACTGCAAATGGTATTGCATATTATATATTCAAAATTAGATTTAACTATAAAAGTCTCTTCACATTTATATCAAGTATTACTCAATATTATATGCACAATTCTGATCATTAGATCTAAAAAATGAACATAACCTTAAAAATGGAAAGTGTTTAAAAGTACATATCAAAGTTTGCTAGAAAAAGCAACTAATAAAATGTTCATCTATTATGAAATAATATTATAAAAACTATGAAGTTGAAACTTTTATCTACTCACAAGCCATAAAAGTATTGTGGTCTTAATAAACTAGAAAATAAAATATTTACAACCTTTGAATTAGATTATACCATGATAAGAAAGACCCAATAAAACTTGCACTTATATCTTGGAAAAAATTTTTTTGAATGGTGTTTGTTGATATTTTTTGTGTGAACCTGGATTTTACAAAGAATCAGTCAATCAAGAAATCACTCTTCCGATCATTTCATAATTGAGTTATGATCTCCTTCTGGATCTGTCAACATTATTACCGATGGGTGAACTTATCTTGCAATAATTTCTTATTAATATGTATTGTCAAGTTCTCATCATTCATTTGTTTTAAGATGGTGATACTTCAACAAATGTAGCACAAAAAATAACAGTCATATTCTCATTTTAAATTTTCACTGACACCAGAAATACTTCAGAAAGAAAAAATGATAAAATTTATTTTTATTGTAAATGGAACATTCCTGGTATATTTTAATTTCTAAAACCCAGCAAATATATATTTAAAATGTATTTGCACAGTTTTAAAATGTAGTGAAATATATCACACACCTGAATTTACATATATCCCCAAAAAATGATAAAAGGAAGATGTGTGGTGCTTAAAAGAGGGGAGAAAAAGGAGGAAGAGGATGAGAAAGAAGAATAGGAATAGGAGTTGGAGGGGCAGGAGGAGAAGGAGGAGGAGAGGGTGGGGAATGAGGAGGAGAAACCTCCACCAACACTAACAGTTATGGCATTCTTACTATGAGCCAGGCTCTGTTTTAAACACTCTGTTTTAAACATTCTTATTAACAGCTTCAACAGTGTTATATCTTTTTATATAGATGAATACATGGAGATGATAGGGGGGTAAGTGACTTGTTCATGGTCCATAATGAGTAAGCAGTGGAAGCAGAATTCAAAATCCACACAGCCTCAGGAACAAAGGAATGATGAGAACTTGCCCCCTCGTACTACTGGTATAGTTGGACAAACCTGGATATAAATAAAAAATAAAACAAATTCCCACTCCATGTAAAAATCACTTAATTTCTATTATTTTCCAGTCTGTAAGATTCATATAATACCAACATAATTGAAAATAGTATATAGACTTCTCCCCCACCTTTATTTTTTTCACCTGAATTTAAGTGAGCACTATAGTAATTTCAAAGACCAGTACAGTGGTGTTTTTCCCCAAATTTATCTCATAAAAACAAATAAAAAGGTTATGTCAAGAATACTTGAGCCCTAGCTGGTTTGGTTCATTAGGTAGAGCATTGGCCTGCAGACTGAAGAGTGCTGGATTCAATTCTGGTCAAGGACACACACCTGGGTTTCAGACTCAATCCCTAGTAGGGGAGGGGACATGCCGGAAGCAGCTGATCAATGGTTCTCTCTCATCATTGATGTTTCTATCATTCTCTTCCCCTCCCTTCCCTCTTTGGAATCAATAAAAATATATACTTTTTTAAAAAAAGAAAAATTGAGATCACACAATGATAGTTTCACCTGCTCATTACTTTATAGTTTCAGTATTTTCACAGAGAATGAGAGCAGGTAGCATTATCTTCATCTGCCAATGAGAAAAATTAGGCTCAATAAATTAAGCTTGCACATTGGTCACAAAACTAGATACTAATTCTTATTCTGCCTCATATAAGCTGCATACCTATCGACAACTCAGTTTCTTCATTTTTGAAATGATTGGTGCCATATACTTAACAGGCTTCTGTGAAGAAGAAAAAATCAAGTTATGTAGTTGAAAATATTTGGAAGATAAAAATATGATTTAAATTTGTTTAAATCATAGTAAGTAGATTCTATTTTTAAAATTTGTATTACAAAAAGTTACTTTAACATATATATATATATATATATATATAAAGAGCCAGGGTCCATAACAACCAAGGTTCAACCAAACACCGGAAGTGACCAAGCACTGACTGCAAGAGACCTTCAGAGAGAGAGGCAGGCAGTTTTTGATCCCCAGTCTCTGTGGTAGCTGTTAATCAGATGTTGCCTCTCTCTTTCTCTCCTGGCTTCCCCATCAGTTGAGCCTCTGTTTCTCTTCAGGCCTCCTAGGGGGCTGCTGACCAGCCATGCCTCTTTGATCAGGACCAGAGATAGGCCTGGAGATGCTGACTGCTATAGAAGCCAACCAATAAGAACCACATCTGGATGAAGTGCTAAGTGGCAATGGCTGCCTAGGAGGTAGAGCTTTTGACATTGACTGGCATAGAAACCAACCAATGAGAACCAAATCTGGATGAAGTGCCAGTGGCCAATGGCTGCCTAAGAGGCAGAACTTATGACACTGACTGGCATAGAAACTGACCAATCAGAACCTAACCTGGGTAAACTGTGATGTCCTGTATCCATTGGCTATGCTTACATACATGCATACAAGTCCTTCGATTGATCTCTAACATGTCCCATCCGAACCCCCCCCCCCGCAACCTTCCTTGCCTTCCCACTATAGCATGACAGTCTGTGCTTATCATTTTATTAAACCCTACTATTGTGGTCTGTAAATTTCCAAAAGGTTTTTAGAAAGCAACTTAAATGTGTTTCACTGAGAAATCTATTTTCTTACTAGAGGCCGGATGTGCAAGAGTAAGCCTTCCTTCCCCTAGCTGCCAGCATCAGCTTCCCTCTGGCACCTGGGACCCAGGCTTCTCTCTGGCCCTGGCTTCATTTGGGAGGATGTCCAGAATGATGTCCTGAAGGGCATCCAGTCTAATTAGAATATTATGCTTTTATTATTATAGTTTTTGTTAAAAGTTAAAACAAAATTATTTGTGTTGATAACTAGTGAAGATTGGTTTGCTTGTATTTTGAAATGGTTTAACTATAAAATGCTGACATGTGAAGCTTACAAGAAAAATTCAGAATGACCTTACCCTCAAATGATAAAAAATGGAAACTTTTGTAATAAATTTCTCCAAAGTAAGACTTCAATAATACTTCAGTATTTCAGCTCTATGGAGTTCTTTATTACATACTGGGTTAAATCAAATTAACTATCAAAGACTCTTGAAATGGCTCAGCATTACTTTTTCCTAAGTAGAGGAAGGTTAACACAGCTGGAATACCACCAACTGGATGAAATAACAGAAAAAAATTATGGTTTCCTGCTTTTTTCATCTTTGAATACAATCTTCTTGACCCAAATTCTACCACTATTTCTTTCTTCATAACCTGGATAGCCTCACTATTTTTCCCTTCATTTCTTCAAAGCTCAGTAGATCAAATATTCATTAGTAAATGAGTGACAATTGCCATAACTACTCACTGTGTTATGTTGTCTCATATTTTATAATCCATCATGTAATCTAATTTACTTTTTGTAGGCACAGTTCTTTTCTCCCAAACATCTTCCAGGCTCAAAATCATTCAATATTTCATTTAAAAAATCCATAGATATATGTATTTATTAAACTCCTCTATATAGATAATCAACAGTGAGCAAAATAAACACAATCCCTATCCTCCTGGGATATATTCTGAATGAGATATGGAGGTGAATGTAGGAGATAGAAAATTAAGTAAACAGACAAAAACTGTTATTTAAAATTATAGTTAGTGTGCCCTGACCGGTGTCGCTCTGTTGGTTAGGTGTTGTCTCATGGATGGAAGATTACTGGTTGGATTCCCAGTTAGGGCACATGTCCAGGTCGTGGGCTAGATCCACAGCAGGAAGCATACAGGAGGCAGCAGATCAATATTTTGCTCTCATATCCATGTTCTTTCCTCTCTCTTTTGCTTTCTCTCTAAAACCCATTTCAAAAATACTTAAAAATAAATAAATAATAAAATAAAATCATAACTACTGTTTTAATAGTAAACATTGTTAAGATACAAAATGCTAGATGTTATTCAACTTTACAGAGGGTAGTCAAGGAGACCCTGTTGGAGAGGAAGACATTTAAAGCGATACCAGAAAATGATTGGAAAAAAGGATTTGCAAAGATCTGGAATCCTGAAAGAGTTTGCCTTGTTTAGGAAACCCTAAGATTAAACAGATTGCTGAAGCATCGTAAGCAAAGGCTATGCAAATAAAATGAGGTTATACATACAGATAGGAGCAGAAAATGCAAGCCTTTGCAGAACATGTGAGATTTAGATTCTGTCTAATCATAATTTAAGTGACAACTGTTGCATATAGAATTTAGAGCCCTTAAAATATGAACACAACTACATTTTATGCCTTTCTTATTCCCCTGCTTATTGGTTGATCTGGCCTCCTTTCTATCCCTCAATATTATTTGCACTTTCTCTTCTCCAAAATGTTGCTGAGGTAGTTTCCTGTACATCTTATAACTAATTTAATTCTGCCTACCAATGGCTACATTCATCACAGCCTGGGTCAAACTTCACCTCCTCTATGAAGCATCTCTTACATTTTACCTGCTTGTATGTATATCTATCTATCTATCTATCTATCTATCTATCTATCTATCTATCATCTACCTACCTACCTATCATATATATATCCTCTTTTTCTCTCCCCCTTTCTTTATCATACTTATTTTTATTTAAAGCTTTTTTACAACTTTAAAATATTCACAGACACAATAATCAAGAAAAATACACTTTCATAGAGCTTTGGAATTTACAAAATGATTTACATATATGCTCTAGCTAGGTGGTTTATTAGCCAGAATCTAGAGATTAAGAAATAAAAAGGGCACCTGAGTTGAGGATGTGAAACTGGGTGTTTAAATATAAAGTAATGGAGCTGTTATTTAGTTCCTGAAATCCTGAGGGTGAAGCCCATGCTTTTCAGAGCTTCCACGTGTGCATAACACTCTGCTTTCATTTCAATGGTCTGTGCCTACCCTTTTGTACTCTTTAGTTAGGTCCTTGACATGTGAGATCAAATCTTCTCGGGTTTAGCAGAATACCTGTCACATATCAGGCACTCAGACATTAGCTTAATTAGATGAAATGATTTATTGTCTTTCACAAATGCAACAGGTGCCAACACACATCAAAGAGAAACCTTATCTATTCAAATCATGTGCAAACACCAATGATATATGATCAAAAAGCACTTATCTTTTCCCTAACCAATTCCATTACTTACTTATTTACTTTCTCATAAAAATGTCATAAGTATCTTTAAGCTTTCAACCTATTTTGTTTTCATTTTACTTAAATGCCCCTCTTCTTCATAGGGAAAATAAAAGCAACTACTTATAAACTCAGTCCACTGCCCAACCACATTTAAAAGTGTGCCTGCATATAGTATTGGTAATTCTCTTCTGGTTCAGTTCTCTTTCATCTAGTCCAACAGCAATCAATGTGCACTGATTCCTATATCCCTTCATCCCTCCCATGCCCTTTTCCCATCAATTTCACCAACTCTCAGATAGCTTCGCTCTATTAGTGCCTTCCCTTTTGTCTACCTTTATGCCTAATACAATCACACACTACAACAACTTCCCCTATATCTCACATTATATTCAAGTAATTTATAACAGTCAATTACTTGAAACATTTCTCATATTACCTTATTTTTCTTCTTGTGAGAGAGTTATTTAACGTATCTGTATAAGGCCTTACATTTTCTCCTCAGAAACATAGGATATTGTTTTAAAATAACATTAGCCAAGATGTCATCTGACTTCTCTCTCTTCTGGGTCAGTAAAGACAAGGTTAAATAAAGGAGCAAAGGACTCTCAGTAAAAAACCATGCATGATCATCACTAATAAAGTTAACTGGGAGAAAAAAATGACAGAATCAAATGCAGTCAGCCCTAGATTGCTAGAGGTCCTAGTTCTATGGAAGTGATGGATGGCATTGCAGATTGGAAAAGACTTATACAACCTTTCATGTATGTCACTGGTAATCCATGAGCCTGAAATGTTACTTGTGTGTAACCCAATTCAATGTTTAAAATTTTTTATTGTTTTAGAAATTTGTATATATTGGTTATTTAGGAAATTGATTTGATAAAATGATCCATTGTGATTTGTTCAAATAAGTAAAATAGGTAAGGATTTTAGATATATAAATACATAGATGAGAAAATTTAATCATACCGATATAGACATACTATTTTGAATCTATGTTGGAATAATTTCCATGTCAGTTCAGTCTGTGGCTCTTAACAAAGGTGACACAGTATAATTCTCCTCCCATGGTCTTCTGGTCATAGGTAATGTCCACAGATAACATTGAAAAGCACAGCATATGTTAAATAGAAGTAAGTCACGCATAACTTTTCACCAACAAACAATTATTATTGACATAAGGCTCTCCGTCCTTTTGTGTCATTCTAAGCATGTGGATTTTTTATTTTTCAATTATAGTGTACATTCAGTAGTATTTTGTATTCGTTTCAGATGTATAACACAGAGGTTAGATAATCATATATTTTACTAAGTGTTCTCCCTGACACTTACAGCATATACCTGGTGTCATACATAGTTATTAGACTATTGTTGACTGTATTCCCTATGTTGTACTTTATATCCTGTGACTATTTTGTAATTGCCAGTTTGTACTTCTTAATTCCTTTTTTTTTTAACCCAGTCTCCCAAATAACCTCCCCCTTGCAACCATCAATCTATTCTCTGTATCCATGAGGATGTTTCTGTTTTGTTTGTTGATTCCAGTATGTTCCTCATTTCAGATAGTAGTCTTCATTGCTGACTGGTTCTTTGTGATGGTTTAAACATTTTTCTTTTCCTATGCTTACCAGGTCTTTAACTTCTCACTGAGCTCATCAATCCTTCCCCTAAGTTCCTTGCACACACTCATAAACATTGTTTTGAAGTCTGTATCTGGTAGATTGCTTGCCTCCATTTCACTAGTTTTTCGCCATCATGTCATTTGAAGGCATATTTGTCTCCATTTTGGCTGCCTCTCTGAATATGTTCCTGGGTATTAGCTAGATCTGCTAAGGCCTCTGGTTCCTTACTTCACCCACAGAACTGGTCTGGTTGCCATTAGAACAGAAGCCTACCAGTTTGATGATGACAGTGCTGTATCCTTAGTGTTTAAGGGCATGTATCCCCATCAGGATGGCTGGGCATCTCTGAGATGTACTGGTATGTGCACTGCCCTTTGTCCTGTTATAAAACACAGACTTTGAGAGTTTTCTGCTCCACAGAGCTATTAAAGCATTCTCTGGTCTTGGGGTGTGAGGAATGCTTTCCAGCTTGTGATTTGTCTTTTCAGATTTTTATATTTTTCTTGTTTCTGTTTTGGGCACAGGAAGGAGCCAGATGTTGCTTGACTAGCTTCTGGCCCTGGGGGCACACTTAGCATATCAGTCTCTGAGATTATGTACACACTTACTAAAAGGACTTCTTTTTTTAATATCTGATCTCTAATCTACCTTGGCTTTCCTTTTCAAATAACCAAAAAGTGATTTCAGATAAAAACAAAACAAACATATGGGAGCAGACACTAAAAGGCACCTTTTGTAAGATTTCATGTATAGGAAATGTCCACAGAAGTAGGTAAAGACACAGAAGGCACATCAAGGATAACTGGGGGCAGGAGGGTGGGAGATTCGGGAGTACTTTTGTTGCAGAAGACCAAAGACAACCAAGGATGCTTCATTCAAAGAAATGGAGGGACATTGTTTAATATGCTGGTGGATTCAGGGAACAGCCTTCCAAATCTGAGTGAAGGAACACGCATGGGGCTTTCCTTTATATCTCCCTCCCTACGGTCTTTGTCCTACAAACATGGGTTATCCTTCCGGTCATTTTCCCTGGCCTTGCAAGAAGGCCTCCAAGTGTTCGGGGTCTCCAGGCCATATCTGATGGTCTGGCCTGGTGCTAGCATTAATAAGCCTCCCTCTGGGGCAGTGCACTATTCACAGTAACAGGTTCTGCAAATCCAGTGTCTGGGAAGGAGATAGGGATTTAATTATAGGTTATCAGGAATGTACACTGAGCTTGCCGGCTTGGATTCAGATCACTAACCCCTAATATCAGGGTTACATTGGAATTAGCCCTTTTTAGCCTTCTCATTTTTGGTCCAGGGCTTCCTTTTGGGGTGTTGGAACATTCTGTAACTGGATGGCAGTGATGCTTGCACAGCATCGTGAATGTGCTTCATGCCCAGAACGGTACAATTTAAAATATAAACAATAACTTTAAATAATGCCATAGAAAATATGAGGGAAATAAAAAAATGCACTAAATAAGTTAAAGAGGGATGTAAAGCAAATTCTGGTGAGGGAGCAGATTGAAAAGGGGGTCTGAAGCTGGCCTGGAAGCATTTTCAGAGCTAGATGCTGATCTCTGGCAGGAGCAGTGCAGGCTCAGGTGATGGTTCTCCTGGCAGGGGTGATGGGTCCTGTGTTAAGTCAGGGTTCCCTGGAGGAGATGTTCCAGAGGCCGGGCCCCCATCCCAGAACTGCAGTTTAAATGGCTGCTGGAGATGGATCAAACTTCGAAGGTAGAGATTTTCAATTTTTTATGATACAAGATTTAATATGTTGAAACACTCTACTAGTATGAGATATTATATACATGTTTACTAGGTTAGCTTTTATAAGCATGAGAAAAATGGCCATGTACCTACAACCTTTATAATTGAAGTGTTATAATTCTTCTGACTATGACTAACATCTATTTTTGACAACCATTAAATCCTCTGTCATCGGACAGTGCTGGGTGTATAGAAGTTGCTAAATAAATAGGAATATATAGATTTTATTTCAACCACTGTCTTGAGAAGCAATCACACCAGAACTTCTGCTAGAAATTTTTGCATTGATGTCTCACTTAACTACATCTCACTCATTTTGAATTGAGATAACATAGATATTGAAATTGTAGCTTAGTTTGCAAGCATATGGATTTACAAAATCTGATTTTGCATATATGCAATCAAAAGTTTTCCACTTTGCAGATTAGCCAATTATGCTTTATTGTTGCCATTGATTGCATTGAATTACTGTTATTCATTTTTAAAAGAATATTTTTTTCACATCTCCTAAAATATAACTCAAATGGAAATTCTAAAATCTAAAGTTAAAGGTTAGCACATTCTATTTTCTTTGCATACTCATTGACTCTAAGCTGTTTTACATCCAAAATGAGAAGTTGGAAGAGACAATTGTTTTTCACATTTTGAGCCTTACATAACTTTATTCATTCATGAGGGAAAATTTTTAAAAGAAACTAAGAAGAAAATTTGTGAAAAAATATAAAACAGGAATATTCACTAAATATATAAAGGTTTTTTAAAATAAATTTCATTTTACACCCTGTATAATTATTTCTTTTGTTTCTCCACTTGTAGAATTAATGGTTTATTATTCAGGAGAAGAATTGATATATGCCAGAATAAAAATGTAACTGCTTAGTTTTTATGGTAATTTTAGTTTCCAGCAAAAAAAAACAAATGCTCTTTTTTTGAGATGAGGTTTTAAATTAATTTAGGTCACTTGAGCATAAGTACCCATCTTCTCATTCCTGCCTACTTGAAAAATTGCTTTTATTATAAACTACAGGAATATAAAAACTCAATATGACTTAAAATTCCCCATTCAAACCAAAAGAGGAAAGAGGAAGTCCTTTTAGTTCCTTCCTGACCCAATAAGAGTGGACAAGAAAGAATGGAAACAAAGCTGGGGCAGCAGAAATAAGGCATGGAATACCAACCTCTTTAAACCAAAGTGCAACATGGGAAATATATTTGAAACATTAGGATGAAGCTGAAAGTAGAGGTGGTTTTATCTGTTCCTGTTTGGGATCTTGAGAAGGAAACCATTACAAAAGGAGGCTTCATGCCTACACTATGATGAGCAACAGCAGAGGAGGGAAACTGGGTTCTAGATGTGCTTTTTAATGGGAAGGGGAGCATGCCATCACTATGAACTCCAGGGAGAGGAAAGAGAGGTGCAAAGAAGGCCACTAGACAATCAGAGTTGCAGTGTACATCCAGGTGCAGTCTAAACCCAGGTTTTTGAGCTGGTCACCGTCATTATGAATAAATCATACATGATTATGATTTGATTGTACTTAAAAGGTTATATAACTTCCAGTTTCAGTTTGACATATAAAGAACAGAGAAAATATTCCTAGTTTCCTCACAAGGAAAAAACTGAACAAACTAAAAATCAGCAACCATTCTTAGACCATCAGAAAGTTGAAGTCACAAAGAAAAATACTATCCTTCCCCCTGGAAAGACAGATGAACACAGAGAATCACAGAGTCATGTGAGCAATTGCTGCCTCCAGGAACACTTATAGATAGATAACTAGAGGCCTGGTGCATGAAATTTGTGCACGGGGTGTGTATGTCCCTCATCCCAGCCTGCATCCTCTCCAATTTGGGACCTCTCAAGTGATGTCTGGATTGTGAGAGGGATGTTACAGAGGAGGGAAGTTGGGGGCGACTGGGCCTTAATTTGCATAACTCTTTTTACGCCCTGATGGCCATCTTGTGGCAGCCACCTTGTGTCCACATGGAGGCAGCCATCTTTGACCACATGGGGGCAGCCATCTTTTGTTTTATAGTGACGGTCAATTTGCTTATTACTCTTAGATAGGATAGAGGCCTGGTGCATGGGTGGGGGCCAGCTGGTTTGCCCTTAATGGTGTCCTGGATCAGGGTGGGGGTTCCCTTGGGGTGTGGGGCAACCTGAGAAAGGGGTCTGTGGTGGCTGGCGACGCCCCCTGGTGACCCAAGTGGAAGACATGAGATTTATTTATCATCTATAATTGAAACTTTGTAGCCTTGAGTGGTATCCAGGCCTGGCCAGGGTGTGCGGGAAGCTTGGATTCCTCCATTGCTGGGGAAACCCAAGCCTCTTGCTCACTCCGTGGCCACAGCCATTTTTGTTGGGATTTATTTATCTTTCATAATTGAAACTTTGTATCCTTGAGCAGAGGCCTGGGCTGACCAGGGTGTGCATAAAGCTTGGCTTCCTCCATTGCCAGGGAAACCCAAGCCTCCTGCTACTCCGTGGCTTCAGCCATCTTGGGTGAGTTAATTTGCATACTCACTCCTGATTGGCTGGTGGGCATAGCTTGTGGGTGTAGCAGATGTATAGTCAATTTGCATGTCACTCTTTTATTAGATAGGATTACTAATTGCCAGAGAGAAGCCCTGTCTACTTTGAGAGAGAAAAGTCCTGGGAGACCAGCCTTTGGGGAGACTCCAACACTTTTCCTGAGTTTGATCTTTAAGAGCTTTACCTGGTTCTCAGAGTGAAGAGTGGGGAAATATCTTCCCCAACTTCCAAGGAAAGGAGGGGAAAAGTAATCTTTGAAATACATCCAGGTCATTCTATTCTTAACACTAAGGGGTTGCCATTGAGGGAAGCTCTTATATGCCAGGGCTTGCTTGAGAGAATGGATAACCAACTGTAGTTTTCTCTAACTCTTGATATGAGGAAAGGGAAAACCCACCTCAAGTCCTACCAAGCCTTCTTATGACAGCTAACTCTGTCAAAGGCATGGAGAAATAAGAACTATCCTTCAATGCTGGTGACAATGGTATAGCTACTTTGGTAGTTTTTTTTTTTATCAAGTTAAACATAATATAACCATGTAATTCAGCACTTGTGCCACTTGTAATTTATTTAAATGAGTTGAAACCTTAAGTCCACAAACAAGACTAAATATAAATTTTAAATCAGCTTTATTCATAGTTGAACAAGACTGAAAACAATAAAATGTTTTATAATAACTGAATGAATAAACAAACAATGATAATAGCCATGCAATGGACTATTTATTCAGCAATAAAAATAAATGAGCTATCAAGCCATGAAAGAACATGGATGAACCTTAAATGCATATTACTAAGTAAAAGAATCAACCTGAGTAGGCTACATACTTAATTTAATATTATTTCCCCTACAGGCTGTTTCCCCCGCAAAGTGTATACACATTTTGAATAATTATAAAGGCAGTGTTTATTAAAATACATTTCATTTTCAAAGTGTAATATAAAGACATTGTTTGCATACTTTCTTGGGGGAAACCCTATATAAGACATTCTAGGAAAGGCAAAACTCTAGAGCAGTGAGATATCAGTAACTACCAGAGTTTTGTAGGGAGAGAGGGATAGATAGGTGAGGAAGGAATTTTAGGGCAATGAAACCATAATGCATGATACTGTAGTTGTGGATACATTGCATTTTGAATCTATCAAAACTCATAAAACTTACAACACAAGAGTGAATCCTAATGCATACTATGAACTTTAGTTGTTAGTAGTCTATTAATATTGATTCATTGCCTATAACAAATGTACCACTCTGGTGAAACATGTTAGTAATAACAGGGAGATGTGTGAAGAGGGATGGGGAAAACCAGTATAGATGGGAACTCTATCCTTTCTGTGTAGTATGAGGTAAAGCCTTTAGAATGCCTATTTCCCAAAACTTGAGGGCTAAGGAAAGGACCACTTAATTATGCAAATATAACCACAGCTTATAATTGAATGTGAAAGGGGATGAGGAGCTATGATTTTAAGGAGAGTGAAAGTACTTCATGTACTTCATGTAATTATGAAAAAAGTTGACTATGATGTGGTAATTTTATTTCTTTCTATACTGGATAGGAAGGAATGCTTGTTTCTTATAATAGTTTCAGACTGTTCTTTGCCTGGAAACGCATATTTATCTTCTGGAGAAGTGTACGTACTTACAGAAGACAGCAGGGGCGCTGTGCCGCTCTTATCTGCACCAGGATCAAGATGAGAGAATGTCTGGTTGGGAATTAATAAGTACTGTCTTGGATTGAACAGATATCACCCTTCATTTGATGTTCTATAAGTTTTTGAGGAGTGGGACATTTTCTTGGAGTTTTCCATTCTTAACATTAGAAAAAGTTTTAAATAGAAACAACTTGCTTTTTAAGTTTTTATCTTTTTATTGCTAACAAAAAATCTATCACCTTGGGTATTCTGGCTATATCAGAAATTGGGTAATTACAGAAAGAGAATTTCATTCTGTCAGACATTTCTGGAATGGGAAATATGGCCTAGGAAGATGGTCAGTATTTGGGGTTGAGAAGTAAATCCCTTCTTTTCTAAGTGCCTCATGCACTCAGAATGGCATTTTGAGCATATCACAGGTGCTTCCCGGCACCCTGAGGAGGATGTGGATTTTGACACACAAACGGTGACACAAAGAGAAGAAGCTCTTTAGCTTGTTAGAAAGGCACCTAGGGAAACCTACCCTCCGAAAGCCTGGTAAGCAGAGCAGCAGCGTCCAGAGCTAGTGTTCTATCTTAGACTTATTGCAAAATTTGCACTTTAATGAGCGCCCCCCTCCCCCCTTCTAGTCCAAGGACTTGTAGTGAACATTCAGACTTGAGAGCTCTGCTGTAAAAAAGCGCAAGATATGCCATGGCTATGGATTTTAATTGCTGTCATATCTGTTTGCAATTTTAATTATTTGCATAACCTGTTGAATGCTATCCCTTTTACTATCTTTGAACCTTCAGTGAAGGGCTATTCAATGATCCTAACCTAGTCTCATAAGGACAGAAGAAAATTAAACCATGCATTTGCAGTTGCTTGGGGTCTGTGTGATAAAGTATAGGTAAGTGTCCTCAGAGGCAACTGTTGTAAGAAACAAGAGCATCCATATTAGGTGTGAACTCTTAGAAACTGAAGAAAATAATGAAAACCTGCCTGATCAGGGCCTTAAAGATAAAATAAAACTTCTTGACACTAGAGGTCTGAATTGATTCAACATTGTGCTGTATTTATCTTTATTTCTTAGTTTTCTATGACAGTGCCTGTGCTTGGAACTGGATAAATGTTTGCTGAATTAAATCAAAGTACAGAGAATAAAAGCTTCTTGTTTTCAGATTATTTCATATTTTATTCATCAATGTAATCACATTAAGTCTTCTTTTTTGAATCTTCTACAAATTAATCTTCATTCTGCCCTCTGAAACGTTACTCAGTACACCTACATTCTTTTTAAAAACATATATTTTATTGATTTTTTTACACAGATGAAAGGAATAGAGAGTTAGAAACCTCAATGAGACATTGAGCAGCTGCCTCTTGCACGCCCCCTTCTGGGGATGTGCCCACAACCAATGTACATGCCCTTGACTAGAATCGAACCTGGGACTTTTCAATCTGCAGACCAATGCTCTATCCACAAGCCAAACCGGTTTTGGCACACCTATGTTCTTATATGTAAAGCAACTTTGAAGTGTTTGAAGCTCTCCAAATGATATCCCAAGCGTAAGTGCTCAACACCTTATCTCTCCTACATGCTAATCATATGCACATCCCCCCTGCCCCAAATATCTTTCCCTGGGAGTCATTAATCCAGACCCTTCATTATTATGACCACAGTACTCTCACCAAGCATAAACTGCTACTATCTCTGTAGAAGGGGCAAAACAGTTAAAGAGAAAGGCACAGGTGAGACTGTTTCCCTCTTCATATCTCAGAGGATATTTTGAGGTTTTCAGAGTACAAATATTTGAGGGCATCAAGCTGAAGATAACTAATCTGAAGTGCTTGAGTAGATTAAATCAATAACTGCTGGTTAAATGAGAGTCACATAGCAAATACAGTGTAAAATGAATTAAATGGTAATTGAAAATACCTGCAGAAAATTTGATTACAATCTGGGAAATCTACAAAGGTAGCCAGATAGTAAGAAATGTGTTTTCAAAGCCCATTTAATTCTCTCAATGTACCTTAGTAATTTGCAGTTAGTTTCATTAAAAAATTAATTTAAGGACATCAAACTTTTCATATTAAAAGTAGTGTTGTGGAAAACTTAGAGTGGACCTGAAGATATTTTCCTTGTGGATCCACAGGGGTAGGTCAATTAAAATATCATTGAGAAGTTTTAAAAATTATTCTGTTAAACTTGGTATACCATATTTTGCAAAACTGATAAAGTTAGAATGTCATTTATCTTACATGAATGCAAATATAAACTTATATATGTTTCAGGTAGTTGTGCTGTATGGAGAATATTCCAAATTATTATCCTGAAACCTAGTGTTATTAAAATTTTATCACTGAATTCTTGTCAAAATGAAGGCATCAATTTTGGAAAATATCAGATATATAACTAAAATTAAAGGAAAATAAAAATATCTATGATATAAGAAAATCAAGGATTGGAGAAGTAACTGAGAACTTTAATTATTCTTGGATACAAACTTCAATCAGCTAATTGCTACATGGTAGTCAAGTCACTTTTACATGTCCAAATAATGAGAATATTATTAATGTTTTAAATGACCACAAAATGAGATACTGTTTCCAACTTAATGAAATTAAAGCCTGTGATGAAGATCCTGAAGGATATAGAGAAGAGCAGAGAACAGAAAATCAGAGACCCAGGAAAAAGAATGGAAATTACAGTCTTGAAATACCACATAAATAAGGCAATGCTGTAATAACATGGCAGTTTCAGGCCCACAATTTTTACCAATGGTCATTTTAGATAGCCTTGGAGACTTGAAATTCTATTAGCAAAGGCTCAGGAATGAAACAAGAGGCTCAGAGAGGCTGACCTATGGATTAAGATTCACAGAAGAATTGAGCTCAGGGAGTTAAGTAGTCAAGAAATCAGATTCTGAACATCAAGACATAGAGATTAAAATTTGAGTTCTAAGCATGGGTGGAACTGATTTAACTCTGAGCTATGCCTCTATAGAATATAGGAATATGGATTAAGTCAGCCACTTTGCTTATATAACATCACATAGTTCTTGTCTTTTAAACAAAGAGGTGGGCCCTAGCTGGTTTGGCTCAGTGGATAGAGTGTCCTGCAGAATGGAGTTCCATTCTGGTCAAGGGCACATGCCTGGGTTGTGGACTTGATCCCTAGTAGGGGGTATGCAGGAGGCAACCAATCAATGAGTCTCATCATTGATGTTTCTATCTCTCTCTTCCTCTCCCTTCCTCTCTGAAATCAACAAAAAATATATATTTAAACAAAAAAAATGGGTAAGGCATACAGAGCAATGAGAATTAATGGTATTTATGTTAAAGAATATGTTATGGACTTCAATTGCAACAGATGAGCAGAGAGTAAAATAACATATTCAAGCACTTCCTACTGAAAAAAGATGTAAGTTGACTTGGTCTTTCAGGGACCTTCAAAGACCTCACTGTCAAGCTGTGTGTGTGTGTGTGTGTGTGTGTGTGTGTGTGTGTGTGTGTGTGT